>OX122897.1:11514890-11542390 GCA_944738965.1 Nebria brevicollis | reverse complement strand
ACTGGCCTGCGTGCCCTGCGGTGGCCAAGCTCTATTAGAATCGCGTTGTGGTCACTCATACTCCATTCAGGCTTCAAAATCCAGCTTTCACCGAGGCCACCCCCAAGAGACCCCCTCATGAGGGTGACGTCGATGTCGCTTTCTCCCTGTGCCGAGCTGAATGTGAAGCATTCACTTGGTTCGTTCATGACCCGGGCTTGGTGCTGAAGGATGAAGTCCTCCAGCAACAAACCTCTTTCCTCACTCTCACGATATCTGTGGCCAATTTTACTATACCACAACGGCGACACGGCGTTAGCATCCATACCGACAAAAACACATATATCGTTCGCAACATCAAACACTCTCTCCAGGTACTCTAAATGGACCGCCAGGGCCTGCCCGAACTGGCAGTAGACGGACGTGATATAAACCTCGCCGAAAACACCCCCAATCCATACACATACCCCATGCTCAGTAATCAAATCATTCACGGCCACAACGTGAAACACACCGTTGACGACTATGGCCGCCTTCGCACCGCCTCTTTCATTCGCAATCACTTTCATGCTAGGTGGAAGTCCACTCACTTTCCCATGCGCAACGTACGGCTCTTGAAGAACGGCCACATGTACGTTTTCATTCATCAAAGTCATACCAACATCCAACATAACCTCATACGACCGCTGACAATTCAACTGGAGTATTCTCAAAACACTCATCACTCATTCGATTCTCTTTCCTTCATCCGGACGAGCTCTCTCTTGTACATCTGGAAATCCTGGCTTACAACGGAGTGCGTGCTCGGAAGCTTGCGCATGCCACAGTTCCTACATTTCGGGGAAACATGCTTACAATCACTCATTACGTGTCCAGCCATACCATACTTCTTGCAGAGACGCTGCTTTTCTTTACACTCATTCATTCTGTGCCCATACCCATAACATCTGTAACATTGCTGTACACGGTCGAATGCCCTAACCTTATATCCCTTCCATCCCACATACACTCGTTCGTTATTAATCATCCATTCCCTTGCTTTAGTCGGCAACTCTAAAACAAGGTTTCCACATTCATCCCCCTTTTTCCCATTCCGTGATACAATTCTCACTCGCTCTTTCCACTCATTCTCCGTCAACACGTTTTTCATATTTCGCTCGTACAGTTCACCCATAAACTCATCCATTGTCTCCTGGTTGCTGACATCGTAGACTATGACCTTCGGACCCGCCCTCCGTGGTTCGGAGACGTTTAACCCCAGGTCCTTGAACTTGTCACAGTCCTTGAGGGCCTGGAGGTCCTTTTCCGAGGCCACTTCTATAGCGAGTCCTCCGGCCCGCGTCTTGCGAGTGCCAACAACCTTGACCCAGTCACTCACGGCTGGTCGCACACTCTTTTGCAAAATCTGTTCTATGTTTGCACTGGTAACGGCCTTGTCTTTAGTGTTTACGACACATGCAAACGTTCTCCTGCGTGGTGCTGGTGTAGGTAGCGCTGGTTTTGTACTATTTTCTTTAACCACTTGCGGCGAGGCTGCTTCAATGCCCCCGTCAAACTGTTTGGCCTCCTTCATCCGCCATAAACTCGATGTCATTTTCTCAATTTTCCCCGCCATGCGCTCGTTGCAGAGCAAAACGTTCGTTATCAGTTCGTCGTATTCAGCGACTCTGTCTAGCAAAAACCATGCCGACGACTTGCTGACCCGGTTGCAGTCCTCCGACACATATACACGCATTCTCTCACCTATCTCGCGCATTCGACTCAAATTTGAGTCCTTGTACACAACATTCATGCTGGAAGAACGTTCATCCCGCTCTTCCAGACGGACCCTTTTCCGCGCACCAGATGCCTCCGTGTTCCTGACAGCTGGCGGGATACCCTCGTCCATGCTTTCGACGTCATCGCGGACCCCAGCTGCTGGCTCCGTCATCGTGACGGCCTGTGGTGGCCCTATCGCCAACCAATAAGGGCAGCAGCGGGAAAACACAGAAAGAACGGCACAACTACCACAAGACACGTACACTGCAGTTGGCAAGATAAAAATCGTGTTACAAACACGATTTGTAACACGAGTTATAACTTGCCACACTCACGTAACAACGATAAAAACGAAATTAAACGTTACGTATAGAAACAAAACGATACAGGAAATAAACAATTAGTTTTGAAAAACACGTAAGAGATGTTTTAATGCTAATGACAGCTATCAAAACACGTCTGTCTCCAACCGAGTTAGAACACAGACTAGTAGATAGGGACACAAGTGTAACAGGGAAACCCTGCTTATTTAGTTTAACGTGACGATTCCTGCCTATAGGCATATTCGCCACGGCCCCCGATGGGCATGGGATTGGGTTAAGGCCAATCAAGACACGGCCGCGAAGGACCTTCCAGTGGTGTCTCCATTCCGAGGACCTTTGACCTCAATGGTGAGAGCGAGACCTATCTATATCTCTACTGGCTATGCAGTGTCAGTGCCCGAGCTAATTAAGCGTAGCTCACCCGCCGAAATGAAGAAGAATCATCGCTGGTCTGCATTCGTGACCTACCACTGCCACCACGAAACCTATCCTCTTATGGCCAGGCACGGGGTCATGACTGTCCCCGTGGGCTACCTGGCCCCCGTGGTACCGAAACTCTCGGGTGGAGTTCGAGGCGGCTGCACACAGCGGCCGCCCCTACCAGAGAAGGGGTTTGGTACCCAGCTGAGGTACGTCGGGGGCGCTACTCCCCGTAACCGTCCCAGCGCCAGACTCGAGATGAAACCCGAGCATGGACACCGGCAACGACTCCCTGCGGATCAGTTGACAGCGAACTGGACGGACCGACTTCCTAGAATGGGGCTCCGACCTGAGGCCACTCGACTAACGACTTTCTCACACCAAATATACGCCTGGCACACTCATTTACACTGACGAAACTGTTACGTTGGGTGACCAGGGACGTGAGAATCCACAGGCCCCCATCATTCACGCGAAGTACATCCCATTCATCCCACTTACGTTGATCTTCGTAGAGCTCGCAGAACAGCAGCACGTGTAGCGCATCCTCCGGGTCGCGTCCACATACGCAGACGCTAGTGGCGGCCAGCCCCCTTTTGTACAAAAACTCATTTAAACTACCATGACCCGTGAGAAGGAAACAAAGTTCCATCCCCGGGTCGAACCACTCATTTTCGCACGCAAACGTTACACTGTCAATGAATTTATACAGAGCTCGCCCTGTCGTGCACTCGTTCCACCGAAGTTGGTGGATTTCATTCATTCGAAGCTTCAGATATTCAATTTTCCGTGCGTACGGCATTCCCACCAGGTCACCGCCTCTCACGGCGACGTCATTGATGGTGATGGACCGCCGGATAAGGTATGCCAAGCCTTGCCGCTTGACTTCCAAATCCCACGGTAACACCCCCATCAAAACGATCATCGCTTGCGTGGAGACGGTCCTGCATACTCTCACACACGCATACAACGCTGTTCGCTGGCACCTGGCTAGAGCGTTTCTCACACATTCGAAGTTTGTTCGTGCATACCATACTCCAGCTGCATACGTCACCCCTGCAAGAATCATACCCTTGTAGACGACGCGAATAGCGCGCCGCCCCAAACCCCAATCTCTCCTGAGAACTCGACGGAGACCTCCAATCGCGCTCGCCACTTTCATTCCTAACATTCTCAGATGCGGTTTGAAGTCCATTCTTTCGCTCATGCATACTCCTAGGTATTTTACTTCGCGCCCGTACCTAATTTGCCTGTCATTCATTCTTACGTTGGGCGCTCTTCGCCGGGATAATCTCCCTTTCATTAGCATACACACTGTCTTTTCTTCAGACACATCCACACCTACATTTGCACCCCATTCGCTCGCACAATTCATCCCGATAGAGCCACGCTCTTCCAGCTCCCTCCTGCTGTTCCCCTCAACCAGCAGCAGGAGATCGTCGGCGTACGCGATGGTCTCTATCCCCCTCTCCGTCAGATCATTCAACAAGTCATCCATCATCATGTTCCAAACCATGAGGCCACACACAGAGCCTTGCGGACAGCCGCGCTCTACATTCTTCCAAACTATATCATTCTCACCTCGTATACAGACAAGTCTGTTACGAAATTAACTCTCCCAGAGATTCTGTTCGTTGCAGTCCATACTCGCTATCTTCCTAAGGGTGCAGCCCCAATTGAGGTTGTTGAAGGCACCCCGGAAGTCTACAAACACTCCCAATACATACTGGCTTTGAGAAGCCTCTACGAAACTTTTCGCTCGAAATAATGCATCGACAGTTGACCTCCCACAGCGAAAGCCATACTGCCTGTCACTCATACTTGCAGCTAACCTTTCATTCAGCCTATTCACCATCATTCGTTCTAACACTTTCCCCAGTACCGGAAGGAGGCAGATCGGCCTGTACGATCTAGGGTTCGATCTAGGCTTCTCTGCCGACTTCAGCAGTACACACACTTTCGCTTTTTCCACGCGTCGGGAAAATACCCCTCTTTCATGCAACTATCATACATTACTTTCACGTGGTCAGGGATTGCCCACCATAGTCGGCGGACAATCTCCGGCCCGAACCCATCTAGACCTGCTGCACGCTTGCACTTCATTCGCATGACTGCTCCGTTTATTTTCCCAACCATGAATTCCCCCCTGTCGACGTTCACTCTCTCTTGTGCGACCTCTAGTACATTTTCACCCCCCGCTGGGAAGAATTCTCCTAACAGAATCTCTACACTCTCTCGCCACGTGCGCGCCTCTCTTTCATCCTTGACCATCATACATAAAACATTACCCCACTTGCGTCTCCCTCGACATATCTTATATACTTCACCCCATGGTTCAGCATTCCCTCTAACTCTCACATACTCGCGCCAGTTGTCCTCCTTAGTCCTGCGTAAGGTTTGCTTGTACAACTGTTCTTGGCGCTTCCATTCATGCTTGAAAACGTCGACATTAACATTCGCTCGTTTCCGCATTCGCTGGTACATACGTCGCGTCCGTCTGGCGGCACCTCTCAGTCGCTGGAGATCATTCGTCCACCAAGAGTAAGACCCACGCCCTACTTTGGTTTTCCTAAGCATTCTATTACACACTTACGTTAAGCGCTCATTCACCTGTCGCACCTGTTCATCCACGCTCATTCTTTTGAATTCCCCGATGCTACAATCGGGAAATTCGAATGCAATCGCTCGCATGAATTCAACCCAATCTACATTCTTCACGCTCCACCCATTGTGCGTTGCCCTCTGGCCTGCGAACCCTGGGGTGCTTGAAGACTACTACGATCGCGTTGTGGTCACTCATGCTCCATTCAGGCTTCAAAGTCCATTCCTCGTCGATGCCACGTCCGAGTGACCCTTTCATGAGTGTGACATCGATATCACTTTCGCCTTGTGTTGAGCTGAATGTGAAGCATTCGCTTGGCTCATTCATGATCCGGGCTTGATGCTGGAGGATGAAGTCCTCCAGTATCAGTCCTCTTTCCTCACTCTCTCTATATCTGTGACCAATCTTACTGTACCACAACGGCGATACTGCGTTGGCATCCATTCCAATAAAAACACACTTTCCATTCGCCATATCAAATACCCGTTCCATGTATTCTAGGTGGACTGCCAGGTCCTGCCCATACTGGCAATAGACGGACGTAATGTACAACTCCCCAAAAATACCTCCAAGCCATACACATACCCCATGCTCACTAACTAATTCGTTCACGGCAACAACGTCAAATGGACCGTTGATCACGACTGCCGCCTTCGCCCCGCATCTTTCATTTGCAACGACTTTCATGCTAGGTGGAATACCACACACCTTCCCATGCGCAACGTACGGCTCCTGAAGGACTGCCACGTGTACGTTTTCATTCACCAATGTCATTCCCACATCCATCATCACTTCATACGAACGCTGACAATTCAGCTGGAGTATACGCAACACATCCATTACTAGCGGGTTTCCCTGTCTTTCATACGGACGAGCTCTCTCATGTACATCGGACATTCCGGCTGACGATGGAATGCATATGCGGAAGCTTACGCATTCCGCAATTGCGGCACTTCGGGGTCGGGTGTTTACATTCATTCATTAAATGGCCAGTCACTCCGCATTTCTTGCACACTCTCAGTTTTTCTTTGCATTCACTCATTCGGTGCCCAAACCCAAAACACTTATAACATTGTTGAACACGGTCGAATGACTTAACCTTGTACCCCCTCCAACCTACGTATACCCTTTCATTCAAAACCAAGCATTCCCTAGCCTTTGCAGGCATTTCGATAATCAGGTTCCCGACTTCTTCCCCTTTCTTGCCGTTCCTAGAAAGTAATCTCACTCGCTCCTTGAACTCTTTCTCACTCAGTACGTTGCTTAGATTTCTTTCATACATTTCACGCATGAACTCATCCATTACCTCTTCGTTGGCGACGTCGTAGACAATGACCTTGGGTCCTACCTGCCGTGGCTCGGAGACAGTGAGCCCCAGGTCCTTAAACTTCCCGCAATCCTTTATGGCCTGGAGATCCTTCGCCGAGTCCACTTCTATGGCGACTCCCCCGGCCCTTGTCTTATGCGTGCCAACGACCTTGACCCATTCACTCAAGGCTGGCCTCACCTTCTTGTGGATGATTGTATCTATATTCTAACTTGTCACCTTTTTGTCGTCAGTGTGTACAACACACGCGTAGGTCTTCTTCCTTGGTGCTGCCGTTGGTACTCTAACTGCTGGTTGCGGTGCTACTACGGTCACAGGTTCTGCTGCTCTCGCCGCTGACCTACCCTCAGTCATTCGCCAGAGACTAGCATTCATCTCTTCTAATTTACCAGTCATCCTTTCATTCGTTAGGAGCACATTCAACATGAGCTCTTCATATTCCGCAACCCTGTCTAACAGGAACTTGGCCGACGATTTACTGACCCTGTTGCCATCCTCCGAAACATATACCCTAATTTTACTACTGATTTCCTGCATTTTCACAACATTCGCATCCCTGATAACATTGACATTTATACTCACACTCGAGCCACGCCAATCACTCTCCTCCGGCCGGACCCTCTTGCGCGTTGTAGTCGCGTCCTGGTTCGCTGCAGTTGGCAACGTATCCTCGTCCATCTTCTCACCCTCGACTGGCGAGGCAGCGGCGTCTTCCGCCATCGTGGCGTTCTTGTTAGGCACAAGGCCCAACCAAGAGATGCCCCTGGACGTCTACAACAAAAAAACACTAAAAACAGCACTCTTGTACGTCACTGGACAAAGTTACTTTTTGACAATAAAAACTGAAAATCACGGACGATTTTGGGCTTTAAAGACGTAAACAAACACAATAAACAATTTTAAACAAACAATTTCTTGTTTATTCCGCAGAATACTGGGAAAAAACAAACAGATAACACAAAATAACACTTAGCGATTCTATATTACAGCTGAAAAACAGGCAATAAAGCGGTACGTCCGTTCTCTACGAATGTAGAACTCGAACTAGTAGATAGGGACAGTGGGAATCTCGTTAATCCATTCATGCGCGTCACTAATTAGATGACGAAGCATTTGGCTATATGGAGTGCAAAGATTAATCATTGCATTATTTCCTCTTAGTGGGTGAGGTGGCCCTAAGTTGTCATCTTACTCCTTCTACCTAAGATGACGATCGCATGAATGTTTTGCATAAAGAGGACATGACTGGCTTCGTCAGAGGTCCGTACTCGCTCTCTACTATCTAGTGCCTCGGCTTAAACCTGGAACGGTGCTTTAGGACTTGGGAAAAATTAGCCAGAACGGTACCTATTTGATTAGGAAGCGACATTTAGCCAATCCGCAGATTGTTACCAGGAAAGACCTCTTACAATCTCTCTTACAAGAGATTAAAACTTAACTATGTTCTTAATCCGCTGTTTGCGGTAGCGCCCGTCAATGTAGATAAAATAATAAATAAATAAATATTTAAAACTTAAATAAGTAAATATTTAAAACTTAGCCTAATGGTTTTGGTGAACCCTCCAAAACTGTCAAAAGATAAAATAATAAATAAATAATAAATATTTAAAAGGTGCTTCATGCACAGTCACCAGATAAAATTTTATATAAAAAAAAGTAAAAACATTGATAAATAAGATAAATAAATAAATAATAATAAATAAATTAAATAAAAACAGCTTTTGTTAGGACTCGCACGTCTGCTCGTCCCTAAAACTAATATCATGAATGATATTCCTAACCTAAGACATGAGATCAATCCGTTGCCATGCGCTTTATTTGCCGAGGACTTGCTAAGGGGGTTGTCGAGTAACCCGCCAAAGCGGCCGGCCTTGCCGGTGGAGGGGGGCATCATAGTCCATGAACCGGTGATATAGTTCGATGGAGCTACGATGAGCTATTAGTGATATTGTTAATAGCGTTCCACGATCCTTTATACCTAACGTGGCGAGAGCTAGGATCGTGGATTTGGGCATGGCCCCCCTCGTTCCTACCACGACCGGTAGGACTTCTCCAGAGGTCGCTCCGTAGACCTACTGAAGGGATGGTAGCAGCTGGCTATATTTATTAACTTTGTCGATGTGTCCCTGAGATAAGGCGGGCACTGGAAACCATGAATCCAAAAAAGGCTCCGGGGAACGACGGGATAACGGCCGATATAGCGAAAAGGGCGTTCGACATCATGCCGGACGTCTTTTCAGGAATTTATAATAAATGTCTGCAGCACGGAGTGTTTGCCAAATGCTGGAAGAATGCTAAGGTGGTCCCAATACCAAAACAGGGGAAAGATGACATGACGGTTGCAAAGAACTACAGGCCAATATGTCTGCTACCAGTCCTGGGCAAAGTATTGGACAACCTGATGATAAACCGAGTAGAACACTGGATCGAGCAGAATGGGGGGTACCACAAAAACCAATATGGCTTCACGCGAGGGAGGTCAACCGTGGACGCTATAGAGAAAGTGGTAGCGGAGGTCAAAGATGCAAGAAGGAAAGGGTTATACTGCGCAACGGTAGCCTTGGACGTAGCAGGGGCCTTTGACCATGCATGGTGGCCAAGCATAATTAAGGAAATGGGTAGAAGGAGGTAACCGGCCAACTTACTGGGCCTGGTCAGGGACTACCTGAACGACAGAACGGCATGCATAGGAAACCAAGACGCATCCATCAAAGTGGATGTAAATAGAGGATGTCCACAAGGGTCGAGGTCGGAACCCGGCTTCTGGCGGATAATATACGAAAGCATATTCAGGGAAGAGTTACCAGAGGGGTGCGAAATTACAGCGTTCGCGGACGATACAATGCTGATAGTGAAAGCAAAGCAGTATAAGAGACTAAAAGAAGTGACAAACATGGCACTGGCAATTTTACTGAGTTGGGCGGAAAAAATGAAACTATCATTCAATGCTTCGAAAACCGAGGCCCTTTTCTTCGGGATCAGGCCTGGACAAGAGAGGCCAACTTTCAAAATGGGGAATGAAACAGTAAGATGCGCAGAATATTTCAAATATCTAGGAGTAGTGATAGACGAGAAGTTAAAATGGACAAAACATATAGAGGCAACGGCATCCAAAGCCAGGAACATCATACATCGTCTACGAGCAGCATGCAGACTCACTTGGGGTCTTAAGAGGGAGGCCATGAAAAGCATATATATTGGGGCAATAGAACCAGCAATGACGTACGCAGCGCCAATCTGGGAAGAGGGCAACAAGTCGAAATCAGCGGCTAAACTATCAGCTATACAGAGAACAGCTATGATCGGAGCGGCGGCTGCATACAACACCGTTTCAACGGAAGCGGCATGTTTAATAGCTGAAGTACCACCAGTTGACCTGAAAATCAAGGAAATCAGCGATAGAAGGAAAATGGGGGCCGCAACCTATGGGATAGGAGAATTGCTGGGAGCAGAAGGAGCAGCATTGGAAAAAAGTATCAACACACAGGGAATAATCCATCCTGCGGAAATAGCAGAAGAAACACAGAATAGCGATATACACTGACGGATCGAAAACGAAAACGGGAGCGGGAGCAGCTATAGTAATTTATAATGGAGAGAAGGAGATAGATAGAAAAAAATTCAAGATGGGGGGAGCTAGCACGGCCTTCCAGTGCGAGACGGTTGCTGTGAGGGAAGCACTAAGATACGTCGCGGAAAACACGCACACCCTAACGGAATGCTCCATTATCTCGGACAGCAAGGCGGTACTAGAAAGCTTGCGCAACATGAGAAAACCAACAGAAATAGGGGTCGCGATATGGAGGGAAAAAATGGAAGTAGCACGAAGGGTTAACTAAGGTGGCATTGGGTCAAGTCACATGCGACAAACGTTGGGAACACTAGGGCGGATCTACTGGCAAAGAAGGCTGCTGAAGACAAAGATGGGGGGGAGATTGCATACAACAAGGTTTCGCGCAGCGTTATCAAGAACATCACAAGACCGCAGCTAGTGAGACGTTGGGAAAGTAAATGGGCAACTGGCAGGACAGGGCGAGTAACAGCCATGTTTATACCGACGGTCGTAGCAAGGAATAAAGTGCCAGTGAAAATAGGGTACCAGCTGACACAAATACTAACAGGTCATGGTAACATTAACAATTACCTGGTCAGAATCGGGAAAAGGGAGGACCCAACGTGTGACTGTGGGGAGGAAGAAGACGGTGTCGAACACACACTATTTAGATGTCCAATTGAAAACGAGCATCGGACTAGAGCCATCGCAACATTGAGGACGGTAGGAGTGGCTTGGCCACAGGACTTGGAAGGGGTAAGAGCATTGGCAGGCAACAAGCACTGGTGGGAGGCCCTAAACAATATGGCAAGGGCACTGGAAAAGCTGAAGATAAGAAGAGAGTGAGAGGAGAAGAGAGTATAAGTCAAGTGAGTGGGAAGTGAAACGCTACAAATCCCCAATACACTGACATGCAACAGAACATACCCCGCCCATAACAAAGAACACATAACAACACCTACACACAAATGTACAAATTACAAGAACACACGAACTAATAACACAAAAAGAAGGAGGTGTAATAATATACCAAGGAACATTGTAGAATAAGTGTTGGACTGAGATAATGTAAAGAATAAAATATATAAGTATAAACATAGTGAAGTGAGTGGGAAGTGAAACGCTACAAATCCCAAATATACTGACATACAACAGAACATACCCCCGCCCATAACAAAGAACACATAACAACACCTACACACAAATGTACAAATTACAAGAACACACGAACTAATAACACAAGAAGAAAGACGTGTAATATACCAAGGAACAATTTAGAATAAGTATTGGACTGAGATAGTGTAATGAATAAATATATAAGTATAAACATAGTTAAGCGAAACCTAATATTAAGTAATGAACACAGAAGTAAGAATACTTAGATGTAAAATTCGTGCAGTAAACTAATCAATAAGCAGAGAACAATGTTGGAAAAGTTTAATATAATATTATTGAACATAAACAATAGCTAAGTATGTAAGAAAATAAGCATATAAACGTTTAAAGAACAATGTAATATTTAGATTAGGAACATAGAAGATAGAAACCATAAATGTAAAACAGTGTAATACCATCGAGTTGTACACTTTATCAAATAAACCTGTCTTAAGTTACCTGGATCAAGAAAGGAAAGTGGAGCTGGAGCAGCCATAGCAGTATATAACGGAGAAGAGGAAATTGACCACAGGAAAGTAAAATTAGGAGGAGCCAGTACGGCATTCCAGTGCGAGTTGGTCGCGATAAGGGAGGCCATAAAATATATCAAGGAAAAGTCAATGACCATCAAAGAATGCTCTATCATAACTGATTGTAAAGCGGTGCTGGGAAGCCTAGCCAAAATGAGAAAGGCCACGGAGCTAGGAATGGAAATATGGGAAGAACTGGTTGAGACGGAGAAGAAAACAAATATAAAATGGCATTGGCAAAGGGCGCACTCGTCGGAACAGACCGAGAAGGTCGACGCATTAGCAAAAGAAGCGGCAACAGAGGAAAATCCACAAGAGGGAATATTCAACAAAGCGGCCAGAAACATGGCGAAAAAGATTACGAAACCGCTGCTAAAAAGAGAATGGGAAAAGAGGTGGAAAGAATACAAGACAGGGAGATACACGGTCAACTTTATCCCAACGGTGGAAGCAAGATCAAAAATAGGGACAAGGATGGATTACAAGTTGGTACAACTAATTACGGGGCACGGGAACTTTAATAAATATTTGGTCAAAATCGGGAAAAAGAAGGAACCAACATGTGAATGCGGAGAAGGGGAGGACGACGCGGAGCATACGCTACTGAAGTGCCCAATAGAAGAAGAACCAAGAAGGAACGCAGCAGCGAAGCTAGCAAAGGCAGGAATAGGATGGCCCAGGAACGTAATGGAGGTGAAACAACTTGCCAACAAAAAGGAGTGGTGGGAAGCGATCAAAGGGATGGCGACGGAAATAGAGAAATTGACGATTGACAGGGAAGTGCTAAGAACAGCGGCAAGTGCGGAAGGTGAGTGAAGGGAAGGTTAAGGGACCAAAACAAGTGACATCAACAAGTGAAAGTACAATGAGTGAAGTAGAGCAATGGGTGAATAAAGCAACGAGTGAGTAAGTGCAACGAGTGACGGGGAGATAAGGACAAAAGTGTTGCGATGGAATAAACTAAATAACAGCTAAACCCCAAAAGGGAAAAGAACAATTCCCCCCCGCCACAACAACCCAATCACACTGACAATCTACAAACGGCCAATTAGACACATACAACACAAACACATACATACATAAAACGCAACACGTTCACAAAACACATGTCCATGAACACAATAATTTATAATGAAATGTTAAAAATTAAATAAGGGAAAAATGTTAATTTAGGAATTAGAAATAGGAACAAATGTAATTAGGGAAAATGAAATATGAATGTAAACAATAAGGATAAGACTAAATGTACAACAAGTGAAAGTGCAATGAGTGAAGTAGAGCAATGGGTGAATAAAGCAATAAGTGAGTAAGTGCAACGAGCGACGGGGAGATATGGACAAAAGTGTTGCGATGGTATGAACTAATAGCAGCAAAACACCAAAAGGAAAAAGAACAATTCCCCCACGCCACAACAACCCAATCACACTGACACTCTACAAACGGCCAATTAGACACATACAACAGAAACACATACATACACCAAACGCAACACATTCACAAAACACATGTCCACAAAAACAATAATTAAAAATGAAATGCCAAGAATTAAATTAAGGAAAAATGTTAATTTAGGAATTAGAAATAGGAACAAATGTAATTGGGGAAAATGAAAAATGAATGTAAACAATTAGGATAAGACTAAATGTATGAGAGCGAAGTGGACGTATACTGTAGTACCACTGAGTGAAACACTGACGAAATAAAACCTGTCTTAAGTTACCAACGCCTTTCATGGTATCATATAAGTGTCAATTTTGGCGCTTTAACTCTACGGTTGGTTCATCCCACAGCGCCAGTTCTGCTTACAAAAAGTGGCCCACTTGGCATTCATTGATCCGATCTCCGGCTTCATGCGTTAAGCAAGCCGGAGATCTCACCCATTTAAAGTTTGAGAATAGGTTGAGGCCGTTTCGACCCCAATGTCTCTAATCTTTCGCTTTACCGGATGAGACTCATTCACAATTTTGTGTTATTCAATCGAATGCCAGCTATCCTGAGGGAAACTTCGGATGGAACCAGCTACTAGATGGTTCGATGAGTCTATCGCCGCTATACCAAGTTCTTACGATCGATTTGCACGTCAGAATCGCTACGGACTTCCATCAGGGTTTCCCCTGACTTCATCCTGACCTTGCATAGGTCACCATCTTTCGGGTCCCAGCGTGTACGCTCTAGATCCGCCCCAACTCGCAATGAGTGTGAGGGACGGTCCGGGAGTGCGAGGCTTCACCGACAATTGGGAAGCCCATCTTCCCTTAGTTTATGTAAAAATTATAAACTTTTACTTTCATTTCGCCTTTAGGTTTAGTTTGTGTATCTGACCCAATGACTCGCGTACATGCTAGACCCCTTGGTCCGTGTTTCAAGACGGGTCCTGAAAGAACCCAAAGCTCAGACGTCGCCGACGGGTGACGCGGGATCGGTTACATAGCCCATGCGACCAACAGTAATGCGAGTGCGGAATCGGCACCAGTCCAATTTCCACAGTCTACACAGAGTTTACTTGTCACAGGGTGTGAAAACGCTCCGCTACAAAAGAGCAGCGACCCACCACCTGACGGTTTCTACCATCGAGTCACCTGCCGGGATACCGCTAAGGTCTGTGCGACAACAGGCACGCTACTGCGAATAAACTCAGCAAACGGAGTTGCCGTACAGGCTGTCCTTATAGCGCGGATACCATAGACAAGTGCCCAATGGATCGCGACGCATCTACTAGGATAGAAATGCACACCTCCTGCAGTAAACAACACTGATAACGGGGCGTCCAGCACTACAACGGCGCGAACCGAGGCAGCACGAAGACGTCCCATGTAAAACGTTACCAGTGTGCTACCACAGGCGAGGTGATTGAATCTCTCCCTTCGAATAGTTCGGGTTTCTCAGGTTTACCCCTGAACGGTTTCACGTACTATTGAACTCTCTCTTCAAAGTTCTTTTCAACTTTCCCTCACGGTACTTGTTCGCTTTCGGTCTCGTGGTTATATTTAGCCTTAGATGGAGTTTACCACCCACTTAGAGCTGCACTCTCAAGCAACCCGACTCTAAGGAGAAACCCACCCAGACGTGGTAACGGTCACTACGGGCCTGGCACCCTCTATGGGTGTGTGGCCCCGTTCAAGAAGGACTTGGACACGTTACACACTTACCGTGTTAACTGGGCTCTCCTAAACACCACATTGCCCTGTAACCGTTTCCGACTACGGGCTTCGGCGCTGGGCTTTTCCCTGTTCGCTCGCCGCTACTAAGGGAATCCTTGTTAGTTTCTTTTCCTCCGCTTAGAAATATGCTTAAATTCAGCGGGTTGTCACACCTGCTTTGAGGTCGCATAAATAAATATAGATATAGATATATATTAATATATTTATATTATATATTATTAAAAACTTTCACGATATATGCTATATCGTTATCAGAGAATACAAGTAGCACATACACACAGAACACGTATTACGTTTCCTGCACTCATAATGTACAAAATCCATTATAAACACACACATCGTAATCAACAGGCAGGCCCGAGAGACAATATGTGCAATATGTGTAGTTGTTGGTTTCGTAACACTCGGCCTCTTTGACATTTTTTTGGTGTATAACATACACACACACACAAAAAAAAACACTCATATAGAAAAAGATATCTCAATTGACACCACCTCTACGTCTCAAGTAGACGACCCAAACTCACACCAGTCGTCACCATAAATTCTCTAACCACGGCATATATCACACATCATAACCAAATAGCCAATACAGTTTATGTAGAATATAACTATAGACGTATTATGAAGGAGTGGTGGTGATCTACACCACCATCACCAACATGACTGCACGAACAAATTTGCTATATAGTGTATATTGGAATATCTCAAGTGGCCGTCCCATTTGTAGTTTACATAGATTTTCAGTGTATTAGAATCATCATCCGCATGCAGCATACAATAACGATACACGGTGTTTTTGACGTAAGTTACGGACAGAGTATAGTGAGAACATGAACAACGTCAGGTCACTTACACTCTAAATCATCGCAAACAGTGTATATAGTTAGGTAAAGAGAGTGATCGCGTGTAAAAGGTCTTGATCGGTATAGGGGACAACTACAACAGCAACAACATTTTTCGTATATATTTCCCCACATACAAATATACTACACAAACTGCCTCAGAATTGTATTGTATAACGGAGAGTGTGACAAATGTTAGATATATAATTAAGTGAACATACACAACAACAACAACAACACATATATGTATAATGTGTGATTTTGTAAACTGATCTGTGCTATATAGTTCAAAGCAAACACTGTGCGCTTAAATGTTGAACGTAACAATTTGTATGAGTAGGGACGCTTGGTCTTTGCTTGAACGACCACTGGAATCGTGTAAGTGTGCACAAGTATACGTACGAGTAGTAGTAAACTTGTTTTATTTCACAAATACAGAGACACTGGGACACGTCCAGACCGATTGTATACTCTTGTTACTTAACACATACACAGTGAGTGACAGTGAACACACAGTTTTAACATTCACAACAAAATATAGTCATATAATATATATTTATATATAGTGTGTGTTTGCGTGCAGAGATTCCCTCTAATAACTAACATTGCACTAGCATCTCCTCAATAAACTCCCACAGCGTATTGATAGTAACATATTTTATATAGATATGTGGGTGTGTATAGAAATATAAAAACATTGGAGTGATGATGTTGCCACAAGATCCTATAACCCTGCCATACAAGAGACTTCTAAATTTGAACACTCACTTACAGAACAACTGTTCTCATAATGATAATAATGATATTATTATGTATATTATGTGATAATGTAAAGACGGACGAGCGCTACCCACTCTGGTCACACTCTGGCCGCACAGCATTAATACGTAAAGACACACTAAAATGTGTGTAAAGTTATACGAGTATGCGATGTTTAATATATAAATGTGATAATAATACGACTATGCGTTCTCTAGCGTTTGTGCCGTTGACTTGAGACCGATGTATACACACAAAATTGTATTGGCATATACGGCGTGGTTTCTTTCTTTCTATATAGTTATTTATAATAGTTATAAATATGATATAAAGTGTAGTATAGAGAGTAAAATATTATGGTTTCTAGTGGTGTGTAGGACGACACACACGAGACGACAGTGATGTCGATATCTATGATTTTTCTATAATAGTAGAGTGAATTTATATATGTATGTATTAATGTATATATGCTAGTACCATGACAGAAAAGGCTTCTCTTTGTGAAACTACTGACAAAAACAACAGCAGCAGCAGCATACTGACTACTACGGTGTTGTCGGATTGTGTTTTGGTCTATTATGTACGAGTACAAGTCACACGCGTGTGTGTATGTGTTTGAGTATCTTAATAACACATATACGCTACCGATTAGGTTTGCGACGAACTGTATCAACATATAACACATCAGATGCCCGCGCGTCTATAGCGCTTGACAAGTGAGTGGTGTTTTACTACTCAGTCGCCGCTCACCTTCTATTTAAGGAACCGGGCTGGGTTTGGTATATTAAACTGTATACATGTTTAAAAAAGTCCCAGTCCACAGGGTGTTCTCTGTATATCTAAATATATTCCAATATATTGAATATTGATAATAAATAAAATAATACACATATTCACTACGGGGACTCCTCTGTCACACAGAGTAGAGTACAGACTATGAAATGGTGGTGTGTTGTGTTTTGTAGGTGTGTGTGTGTGTGTATTTTGTACGTCTGCGAGTGCAAAATCACAGACGCACACACATCATCTACAACATCAACCGGAAAACACACAAACATCAACCAGCCACACGCACAGACGGCAGAACAATTTTATACATCAGAATAACCCCAACGCCGGATACCCAACATCGCCTGACATCTATTACACAGCAACACGTAACCACCGGTGTGTGTGTGTGCGCCGTGAATCTGCTCGCGTTGTCTGTATACTCGAACTACTGTGTGTTGTGTGTGCATGTGTGTGTACTGTTGTTTAATCAAGTACATGTTAGAGACAGAGTGTTTTCCTCTGTCTAAATTTAGTAGCAATGATTGAACGCGAATACAAAACAGCAACAGCAGCAACAGCAGCAGCAGCAACAGAAGCAACAGCAGAGACAGCAGAAACACACACACTAGTGGTGGCAGCGGTGTATACTGAAGACCGGCAGTCTGGTAATTGTAATACGACCCTCAGCCAGGCGTAGTCCAGGAACAGTATCCGAGGACCGCAATATGCGTTCGAAATATCGATGTTCATGTGTCCTGCAGTTCACAAGTTGACGCGCATTTAGCTGCGTTCTTCATCGACCCACGAGCCGAGTGATCCACCGTTCAGGGTTATATTTGTTAGGATTATAATAATATTCATTCATTTTCCGCCACACACAATTCTTTATTGATCATCATCATCAACAGCATAATAATAATAATAATAAAAATTTTTTGTATAATAATGGTCACCACACACAGACACATATTATATGTGTCACCGTTCAGACACAAACCACTCACCACTGCCCCCCCATTTGTAAATGTGTAAGGCCGAGTCAAAACCTTACACACACATTATATTTATATATATATATATATATATATATATATATATATATATATATATATATATATATATATATATATATATATATATATATATATATATATATATATATATATATATATATATATATATATATATATATATATATATATATATATATATATATATATATATATATATATATATATATATATATATATATATATATATATATATATATATATATATATATATATATATATATATATATATATATATATATATATATATATATATATATATATATATATATATATATATATATATATATATATATATATATATATATATATATATATATATATATATATATATATATATATATATATATATATATATATATATATATATATATATATATATATATATATATATATATATATATATATATATATATATATATATAATATATATATATATATATATATATATATATATATATATATATATATATATATATATATATATATATATATATATATATATATATATATATATATATATATATATATATATATATATATATATATATATATATATATATATATATATATATATATATATATATATATATATATATATATATATATATATATATATATATATATATATATATATATATATATATATATATATATATATATATATATATATATATATATATATATATATATATATATATATATATATATATATATATATATATATATATATATATATATATATATATATATATATATATATATATATATATATATATATATATATATATATATATATATATATATATATATATATATATATATATATATATATATATATATATATATATATATATATATATATATATATATATATATATATATATATATATATATATATATATATATATATATATATATATATATATATATATATATATATATATATATATATATATATATATATATATATATATATATATATATATATATATATATATATATATATATATATATATATATATATATATATATATATATATATATATATATATATATATATATATATATATATATATATATATATATATATATATATATATATATATATATATATATATATATATATATATATATATATATATATATATATATATATATATATATATATATATATATATATATATATATATAGCAAATGGCTATCGTCTACTGGTGCGACGATTGAGTGACTAGCCGTCGTCGGTGACTTATTGCGTGTTGCGTGTGAGTGTGTTGTTACAAATAACTAGTCCCTACTAGCGCAAACTGGCCTGTGTGTACTGCATTATCATCGCACGTCTCTCTATCTGCTGTGCGAGTCAATGTGTGTCTTTTCTCACCACTTAAATTTAATGATGTACAGAGGAGACCGTGTCCCTCCTCTGCTAGTGGTAGAAAAGACATCACCACAACAGTATTTTATAAATATGTAGAGACCGTCACAGCGACGAGTCAGACAGACACACAAAACTAGTCACACAGTAAGAGTATGTCGATGCAACGAACAGCAACATCAGCGTCAACAACAGCAACGAGAATATTTCTCCATTATCAATTCATTATATATATATATATATATATATATATATATATATATATATATATATATATATATATATATATATATGTAAGCTTGTGCGTAATCAAGCTTGGCGGTGTCGCTTGACACGCGCGTGAGACTTGGTTCGTAACTAGACTCCGAGCTGTTAGGATTGAGGTTATTGTATTTATGTATACAAAGGCTTGCTATCGGCAATTGTATTGATTCAGGTTAGTTTTAAGCTTTAGTTTTAATCTTATTCGTTTACCATTATATTTCTGGACTTTGCTAATGTGTACATATTATTTATATTACAGTTGTTTACTGCATCATACATGTGTCGATTCTTAACCTAATCTCCGCTCCTTTTGAACTCTTTAAATTGTGGCTTACAAATCAATACAATGGAGAGTAAAGCAAAGTTTTATTTTGTCTCGGAGGCTGGTGCAGATACGAAAAGCACCGTAGTTAAAGTGAAAAGAATTCAGCTGCTCGGTCAAGAGGAAAGTTTCTTGTTCCCAGCAGATAAGCAGACTAGTGCGCAGCATGGAACGCTTTTTGAAAATCCAATCGTTAAAAATGTAGTTAAGTGTTTGAAGGTACGCAATAAATTTCGTAATGTGGTGTTGACTTTATCTGAAGACCTTGAGAAAATTTACTTGGATACAGAAGGCAACGTCGTGTTGTATGATGAATATCTGGAAGAGATTACTACAGAGCAAGAGGCTAGGGCAAACGAACAGTCAACAATCACATTTGAAAGAAAAACGAGCTCTTTGATAAAGGATATAGTGATTGAAAAGTTCGATACTGAAATTATAAATGCGAGTATTTGGATTAAATTATTTGTGCAGGAGTGTGACAGAGTGGGGATTGCCCAAAATAAATACGCTGAAGTATTACGATTGTTTTTAGAGAAATCCGCGTTAGACTGGTATAATGTATTTGTAAAGCGTAATTCCTTGTTAAATTGGGAGGCATGGAATAACGCCTTTATTGACACCTTCTCTGCACAATCCTGGACAGATATAGCGTATGCTTACAATTTTAAATTCTATAACGGCTCGCTACTAGAATATGCGTTAAAGAAAAGAAGATTATTGCTAGAAGCGGATGATAGCTTGTCTACAAACACACAAATTAACATGATTGTGATTAGTTTACCAAAATTTATTCAAAATAAGTTAGATAGAAAATCCATTATAAATATAGAAAATTTAATGTCAAAATTAAAACAAATTGGTAAAATTAACGATTCAAAAAATGACAATGTAAGCAAGAGAATTCTAAGTGAAAAAAGACCATGTAGTATTTGTGATAAGTTAGGTTTCAAAAATAGATTGCATTCAGAAAGTATATGCCGTAATAAAGATAGGCAAATTAAAAATTTTAAAAATGAAAATATCAAGGTTACAAATAATAATGAATTACAGGAAGTAGTAGCAAGTTATGAGGAGGCAAAAAACGAATAGTTCTCCCACTTATTAAAATTAAGCTTTTTGCAAACGGTGGTCCAGCAATTGGCTTATATGACTCTGGATCCAATATTTCTATGGTTAATAGTACCTTCTTGAACCATAAAAGAAATATTCAACAAATAATAGGTGGGAGAGATATTATTAAATGTGTAGCTGGAACGGCGAAAACGGAGGGGATTGCAATAATACGTACTAAAATTGGTATCTTAGAAGAGGATTTTCCGTTTTTCATAGTTAAAGAAGGAATTGATTGTGATTTTCTATTGGGACTAGATTCAATAAAAAAATTCAAGCTCTGTCAGGATGAAAAGTTGAGTATATCACAGAAACAACAGAAAAATAAAAATTTAGATAAGAAAAGTCACATTAGTGAAATAAGCACTAATAGAATAGAGGATATTATAAAAAAAAATGAAATAATTTTTGCCAAATCAAAGTTTGATACAGGAACAGTAAAGGATTATGAAGCCACAGTGAAACTGACAGAAAATAGATATATTTCAAAGAAACCTTATAGGTGCTCTTTTCAAGATAAATTAGAAATTGAGAAACAAGTGGAGGATTTGTGGAATGCAGGTTTAATAGAGGAGTCAAGCAGTCCTTATGCAGCTCCTGTAACCATGGTTTTTAAGAGAGAAGAAGGGAAAAGATCACGCTTGTGTATCGATTTTAAAGAGCTCAACAAAATAGTAGTGCCAGAAAGTCAGCCTTTTCCAAGGATAGATGATCTTACGGTACGTGCCAGAAATTGTAAGTTTTTTTCAAAATTCGACGTGAACTCGGCGTTTTGGTCGATTCCGGTGCGTGCAAAAGATAGATATAAGCTGGCTTTTGTAACCCATCATGGCCACTGGCAGTGGAGATGTTTACCTTTTGGTTTGAAATCTGCTCCTGCGATCTTTCAAAGAGTTTTAGCAAGCGTGCTAAGAAAAAACAAATTAGATGCTTTCACAGTAAATTATATAGATGATATATTGGTGTTCTCTAAAACTTACGAAGAACATTTATATCATGTAGAGCGGGTATTGCAAGCATTATATGAACAAGGTTTCAAACTGAATAAAAATAAATGTCAGTTCGCCCAAGAAAAGATAACATATTTGGGACACGAAATTGGAAACAATATGATTAAACCAATAAACGATAATTTAGTGGCTATTAAGAAGTTTCCAATACCTACAACAAAAACACAAATTAGACAGTTTTTAGGCACGATTAATTTTTATTTGGAGTTTATACCAAATCACGTAGCTTTACTGGATCCTTTAAGAAATTTGTTAAGGAAAAATGTATCCTTCGATTGGTCTGAAGAGTGTATGAAGAGTTTTAATTCAACAAAAGAATATCTGTGCACAGTTCCTGCTTTGGCAATTTTTGATCCAGAGGCTCCAATATTTATTTTCACTGACGCAAGTATCGAAGGAGTTGGAGCAATATTGAAACAGCCACAGGAAAATAAGTCTTTGAAGTCGGTGTTTTTCTTTTCTAGAAAGTTGACAGACGCCCAGAAAAAGAAGAAAGCAATTTTTATAGAATGTTTAGCCATTAAAGAAGCCATTTTATACTGGCAATTTCATTTAATAGGAAAGAAGTTCGTCGTATTTACGGATCATAGACCATTGGAAAATTTCAATATAAAAAAAAGTAATGATATAGAACTAGTTCAGATTTTGAATTATATTTCACATTTCGATTTTGAAATTGTATATAATCCGGGTAAAGAAAATACTGAAGCTGATTGTTTGTCTAGAAATCCGGTTTTGGAATCACATGAGGACACAAACAGGGATTCTGTGATTAAAACTTCAAATTTACTGAAATTGAATGATATCAAAGAAAATCAGAAATTGTTGAAAGCTGATGATAAATGCATTATTAAAAATGGTATCATTTATAAAATTCTAAATAATAGAGAGAAAATATGGATTACTGAAGAGTTCGGAAAGTCTCTCGTCAACGAGGTACATGTTGATCAGGGTCATATAGGCACAAAACAGTTAATTTTAACTTTTGGCCAAAAATTTTATTTCAAAAATTTGTATAAACACATAAGATTGACTTGTAGATCTTGTGAAACTTGCATTAAAAATAAATCGAGAATAGGTATCTTTAAAGCCCCTTTATCTCAACTTGGTCCAGCAAAGGAACCTTTCGAAATAGTGTCTATAGACACAATTGGAGGTTTCAAAGGTAACAAAAGTACAAAAAAATATTTACATTTGGCGGTGGATCACTTTACAAGATTTGCTTACATAATAACCTCAAAGACTCAAGTTGCTAAAGATTTTATAAATCTAATCCAGAAAGTAGAAAAAAATGGAAGTATTAAATTAGTTTTATCAGATCAGTATCCTGGTATAAATTCAGCACAGTTTAAGCAATATTTAAATAAACAGAAAGTAGCATTAGTTTTTACAGCAGTAGATTGTGCGTTTTCTAACGGATTAAACGAAAGGACAAATCAGACTTTGGTCAACAGAATACGATGTAAAATCTATGAAAATAAAAATAAATCATGGCCTCAGGTAGCAGAGGAATGTGTAAAGGATTATAACAACACAATTCACAGTTCGACCGGATTCACTCCCAATTATTTGCTGACAGGATTAAACCTTTCATTTCTACCTGATGAGGTGAACGACAATAATTTGACAAATTTAGTCAACAATAGAGAAATAGCTTTTAAGAAATCAAAAGAAATTCACAACCAGAATAAAGACTATTACGATAAAAATGTAAAACAGATAAATTATAAGGTAGGAGATTTAGTTTATGTACAAAACGTTAATAAATTGAATAAAAATAAAACAGATCCAATTAGAGTAGGTCCCTTTAAAATTAAAGAGAAAATTTCTGATGTAACGTTCTTGTTAGATAGTAGATTAAGGAAAAATGAGTCAAATATTTTTCATGCTAGTAAGATTGTTCCTTACACCGATGGCGCGTACCCTCGGTCTTAAAAACGGGGGATGTAAGCTTGTGCGTAATCAAGCTTGGCGGTGTCGCTTGACACGCGCGTGAGACTTGGTTCGTAACTAGACTCCGAGCTGTTAGGATTGAGGTTATTGTATTTATGTATACAAAGGCTTGCTATCGGCAATTGTATTGATTCAGGTTAGTTTTAAGCTTTAGTTTTAATCTTATTCGTTTACCATTATATTTCTGGACTTTGCTAATGTGTACATATTATTTATATTACAGTTGTTTACTGCATCATACATGTGTCGATTCTTAACCTAATCTCCGCTCCTTTTGAACTCTTTAAATTGTGGCTTACATATATATATATATATATATATATATATATAATATATATATATACATATATATATATATATATATACATATATATATATATATATATATATATATATATATATATATATATATACATATATATATATATATATATATATATATATATATATATATATATATATATATATATATTTTATTTATTTTATTCTTGCGTGTTGCGTGTGAGTGTGTTGTTACAAATAACTAGTCCCTACTAGCGCAAACTGGCCTGTGTGTACTGCATTATCATCGCACGTCTCTCTATCTGCTGTGCGAGTCAATGTGTGTCTTTTCTCACCACTTAAATTTAATGATGTACAGAGGAGACCGTGTCCCTCCTCTGCTAGTGGTAGAAAAGACATCACCACAACAGTATTTTATAAATATGTAGAGACCCTCACAGCGATGGGTCAGACAGACACACAAAACTAGTCGTCGCACAATAAGTGTATGTCGATGCAACAAACAGCAACATCAGCGTCAACAACAGCAACAAGAATAATTTTTGATAATTTCCATCATATACGGGGGTTTCTATTAATAGATGTGTGAGTGTGGATGTACGAAGTGGTAACATACACAACATCACCTAACACTCAGTGCTATATAACGGTTATCCCTATATGTTTATATACGTTATTGGCCAATGAGTGGTGATACACACAAACATCACACGTATACCTCACATACAACACATACAACCTACCAACACTGTTGGACACTTTCACAAGCAATTACCCCGTGACTAGGTGTTAGGCTCTGTTTACTGGTGCATACACAGATTCAAACCTAACAATCACAAACCACGGTGCGCATACACGTGTTGTGCGTAGTGAGGTGTGTGAGAAAGTTTGTGTATATCGATTTGTCTCTTTATCGTCGTACGACATCTCGTCCTCTTCCAAACCACACACCCATACCATACTATACCATACGATATACCATACATAACCACAACACAAATCTAAATATATATGTACATTTTACATTTCTCAACATACACAGTCAGCACACACAGCTCGTGTGTTTGTCAATCAGTGTAGATCGATATAATATATATATGATGTGTGCGTTATGTATATAATGTATATATTATAAATGCTAAGTATGTTGATGGATAATATAGAGAAGATAAGAGTAACGTGAGATGAAGCCACCATCATCTTCATCATCTTCAGTGCCACCAATATTATACACATATAAAAATGTATATTATAAAATATCACATTTTCACTCTGTCCCCCTGTTTACGAAATTTTATTATGTGGACTGTTTAGGATCAAGTGTCCGGTCGTTACAGAGAGTGTATATGGTGTTGCCCGTGCACATTTCTCAATTTTTATTTATATATTTGTTTCTTTCTTTAGAGACACAGTAATGATCCTTCCGCCGGTTCACCTACGGAAACCTTGTTACGACTTTTACTTCCTCTAAATGATCAAGTTCGGTCATCTTCCCAGCGACATCGGCAAATGTCGAAACGCCGGCCGAGTACCAGTCCGAAGACCTCACTAATTCATTCAATCGGTAGTAGCGACGGGCGGTGTGTACAAAGGGCAGGGACTTAATCAACACGAGTTTATGACTCGCGCTTACTGGGAATTCCTCGTTCATGGGGAATAATTGCAATCCCCAATCCCTAGCACGAAGGAGGTTCAGCGGGTTACCCGGACCATTCGGCCAGGGAAGACACGCTGATTCCTTCAGTGTAGCGCGCCTGCGGCCCAGAACATCTAAGGGCATCACAGACCTATTATTGCTCAATCTCATACGGCTATAAGCCGTTTGTCTCTCTAAGAAGATTAAAATGTACGCCGGTAGTAAAAACCACAACATTCCGCCCGCACGAAGCCGCAAAATGCTCGCACAGTGTATGAACACCGATTGAAACACCGACGAACAAACGTACGGTTAGAACGGAAGATGTGAGCCTTCGAGATACCGGTAGAGTACGCCTATTTAGCAGGCTAGAGTCTCGTTCGTTATCGGAATTAACCAGACAAATCGCTCTACCAACTAAGAACGACCATGCACCACCACCCACCGAATCAAGAAAGAGCTATCAATCTGTCAATCCTTCCGGTGTCCGGGCCTGGTGAGGTTCCCCGTGTTGAGTCAAATTAAGCCGCAGGCTCCACTCCTTGTGGTGCCCTTCCGTCAAATCCTTTAAGTTTCAGCTTTGCAAGCATACTTCCCCCGGAACCCAAAAGCTTTGGTTTCCCGGAAGCTGCCCGTCGAGTCATCGGAGGAACATCGACGGATCGCTAGCTGGCATCGTTTATGGTCAGAACTAGGGCGGTGTCTGATCGCCTTCGAACCTCTGACTTTCGTTCTTGATTAATGAAAACATTTTTGGCAAATGCTTTCGCTTCTGTCCGTCTTGCGACGATCCAAGAATTTCACCTCTAACGTCGCAATACGAATGCCCCCATCCGTCCCTATTAATCATTACCTCGGGGTTCCGAAAACCAACAAAATAGAACCGAGGTCCTGTTCCATTATTCCATGCACATAGTATTCAGGCGAAATTTTAGCCTGCTTTGAGCAATCTAATTTGTTCAAAGTAAACGTGCCGGCCCGCCTCGACACTCAATTAAGAGCACCGCGACAGGATTTAAAAAAGTCGGAAGGATCACCGAGCACCCGGGAATTCTGTACGCGCATTATGCACGCACAGACCCCAGACAATACTGAGCGATTGGTCTTCCGGCAGGACGTCCCGTGAGACGAGCCAGTTAGCACCGCGGGCGGTGAACCGACAGCACGGGACACAGATTCAACTACGAGCTTTTTAACCGCAACAACTTTAATATACGCTATTGGAGCTGGAATTACCGCGGCTGCTGGCACCAGACTTGCCCTCCAATTGGTCCTTGTTAAAGGATTTAAA
>OX122897.1:11209890-11509890 GCA_944738965.1 Nebria brevicollis | reverse complement strand
TGTGAAGAAAAGTTTCAATTGTTTTAATTCCTAAATTATAACTTTATTCCAAAGCTAAATTTTCCATTTATGAAGTCTTTAACAAACGTCAATCTCTTCTTTCAATTAACTTCGTAATCTCAATATTTTCTTCGAGCAGATCGACCATGATACCAAGTACATCCTAGTACATTTCGGATAGTATTTCAGTTGTAATTTACAATTCTTCACCAAATTTTAGTCCAATAATTTATGTAATTTCTTTTATATTCCATACAGTTTTCCGACGATCAAGGCAACTGACTCTGGTGACCGGGCCACTCCTGTCTTTATTTTTCGATGTTTTAGATTCACGAAAGCTATTAATTCTATTTTATACTGTGGAATACGGTCTGTATATGATACTCGAAATCTTTCTCAATGAAAAGCACTAATTATGCAATGAAATAATAAATTTTCTTTCAGTTTAACTAGTTTCTTTGCTCTTACTTCTTATATTGCACAGACAACTGGGAAATGACATTGGTTTATGGAAAATTTCATATAATATGTTCGGGAGAGGTCCTATGTTATTGTTATTCATGCCATTCGGCGAAAGTCTATAAAATAACTGATGCTGAAACAAAAAAAAAACTAAAGTGTACGAATACTTTTTGCGTGCTAATTTGACGTGTGTCATCGGTTTTTATTTTTTATTGTGTAACAAATCAGGCTAGTTTCGCACCGACCTAGTTCAGTTTCTGCTGAGCTAGGTAGTTCGCGTTTAGCAAGTGCAACTAGCTACGTAATAACTAGCAACAATTGCATAAAATGGTTTTCCGCATTCAGCGAAATGTTGCTAGGTCAGAATTTGTTTGCAATATCGGCCAATTGAATGTAGGTCAGAACTGAGTATAAAATGGCGATTTCGCTTGACATCAGGGTCTCAGTTCAGATTGCGATTAGCGAGTATTATTTTGTCAGTAAGTAACTTAAGCTTTATTCAGTATCTTTTTGTATATCCATATTCGTTGTCATATTTGTTATATTTTTATTGCTTTGAATTAAATTGTTATTTATTGTTAAACCAATCTAATCTCTAACGAGCTAACCCCAGTCTGGACCTTAAAGTGTGTATTAGAAGACTTCACCTAAAAACCAACCACCAGGTGAGTATAAGAAGAAACATCACTACACGCACATAGTTAAGAGGGAGCCAAACGCGTGCACGTTCTCATTAGACGCGCGTTTTTTACAATTGGCACTATAATTTAATTTTTAGTGAGTAATTTTTGTATAAATATTGAATGTGTTTATCCATGATACTCTACATATTTTTATATTTTACTTGCCTTCAATTGTTTTCCTGTAAAAGTAGTTTCATTGTAAAAATTTTAACTGTACGTATGCTTTTTGCGCTCACTGTATGTAATGGGTCAAGACCTAATGAAACCAACGAAGAAGTATTATGAGACTTTATTGTGACAAAAGTATAAATGTTGCTGGTGAGTAGTTGAATACAGAACTAAATCTAGATACAATTTCTCCTGTATATATAGGAGTGGACAATCAATTAAATATATTCTTTAGAATCCGGAGTTTAGAGTTCAAAAATAATTAAAGCAATTGAGATTAGGATATAGTTAAATAAGATTTAAAGGTAGTGGTATATATTAGTAATGCACAGTTCGCCAAAAATCACTAATTAAGGGAAGTCTTATCATAATTTCCAGTTTAGATGTTTCAATGATATCTTATGAATGCAGCAATTCGAAAGTACTGATTTATAATAAAAATAACACCATATCTTTAAAATGAGGGTAGTACATTACATATAGTTAGTTTATACTACATACAAAATACGGATTCAATAATTAATATGTAAGAATTATATACTTAAAATTATTTGGCTTCTAAACAAGTAAAGTAAAAGTAAAACTATACAAAATAATAAGTTTTGTAATGTATATGATATTCTTTCGTTATTTGAATATACAAGTAAAGACTTGGAGATATATTAATCTAATTTGCATATATTCTTTGACATTTGCATGTGAGGAATATCTATTTTAAAAATATAATTTCCAACACAATACACTGCAAGAATGTATCTCTTTCCTTTTAGTGTCTAAACGTATGTAATGGACTCACTCGGGAGGACGTTGAAATAATAATGATATTCGAGGCTTAAAATATTATAAATATATATTTCTGCGAAGTTTTATATGCCTTATAATAAGTATGGTTTCGAAAGTGGATTTTATTATGACTTATTACGTAGACTGACTTCTCAAAATCAATCAGCTTTCCAAAGCAAGTTCTAGATTTATTTACAAATCGCGATTGTTTAATGGAAAATTAAGATGGACTTCATACCCAGCCACTGGTCAGTTTTCGAACACAAAATATGTGTGAACAGTTTACACTACAAGTGATATACTGAATTACAAATAACAAGAGATAATACATGAATGAATCTAACTGGTGATAACAATACAAATATAACATACATGAATATATAGGATGTTTATAATAAACACCTACAGTGTCATGCACCAAACTTTCTTATACGCATTTCGGTTCAACCACATTGTAGTTTCATTATTTTTCTAATTTATAATATTTGGTCTAACCTTGAGATTTCTTTTGAACTAAATATAATTCTTAGAATAAATATAAAATGTCAAACTTCAAATTATTTAAGTCTATTTGACAAGCGCAGATGATACGATTTATGTAAAAATATATATATAATAAGCAGAAATTTATTTTGAAACCGGTGCACATTTTGGAAAAAAAATCAAACAAAAGTTGTGCTAAATAGAAATACCTTTAAGTTTTGGACATGCAATTTTTCTGAAACTAATCATTTTTGAGTAATTGAAGAAACAGCAAAAAATGATTAGAGTAAACAGGCACTTCCGCTTTAAATATATTTTCTCAAAAATAGGAGGTGCACACCACAGGCATATACAAATCTTAACCTTAAAGTTTCATAATTTTAGCATCAAACGTTTAGGCTGTAGAGAGCTTACACACATACACAGCCAGACAGACGTCATTCCAGAAATAGTCGGAAACGATTCAGGGAAGTTTATGCTAAAAATTCATTTAATTTGTTGCTTTTATTTAGTTTTAATTTTAGAGGAAGATTGTCTAGTAAATCGTGCTCTTACAAAACTTGAATTGCGATTTGTTCTTCATGATATTCACAAGGAATAAGTATTATTTTGAATTCGTTACAACTTGATATTAGATTGTTATTAAATATAATTTCATTTGTTGGAATATAGTTTGTACTTTTAGCTTTTCGGAATCCGATAAATTTAGTATTTTCAGAAATTGTATTTATTTGAATTCAAGATAAAGCGTCTGCATTTGAATGAATTTTTTCAGGATGGTATATGATTTCGTAATAATGTTCTACTAAAATAAGTCGCCAACGAAATAATTAAGCTGTAGGGTTTTTGCAAGTGTTCAACCATGTCAGTGGGCTATGATCGGTAACAATTTTGAATTTTGTACTATACAAATACGGACGAAAATGTTTCATTTACCAAAGAGCTAGTAATTCTCTCTCTGTCGTTGAAATATTTTATTCAGTTTTCCTAAGCGTTCTCGAGGCAAAAGATAATGGCAAGTCTTAGTTAATTTCACCTTGAGATAAAGTAGCAGCGAGAGCAACGTTACACGCATCAGTAGTTAAAATAAATTCCTTAGATAAATCAGGGTAATTTAGTAATAGATCATTTGTCAAGTAGTTTTTTTAATTTTACAAACGAATTTTGTTCTACTTGTAATAGAGTTGTCAAGTGTTTAGCTATTTGTGAAATATTTAAAATAAATTTACGATAATATCCGACCAATCCTAAAAAGGATTTAATTTCGGTTGGTAATTGTGGAACAGGAAATTGTTTAATTACTATAATAATTTTCTCGGTGTGGACGTACGCCGCTCAGTGGGACGAAACGCTTGAAAAGTGTCAAAAACTCTGCCATTCGGTTATTAATAAAGATTTTTTATTTGCTTATTGTGTTGCATAAAATTCTCAATTATATCGCAGATGTTTAACTTTTATAAAAAATTCTTTGCTTTTGACTGATAAAGCTTTAGGTAATCGAAACCTCTTATATTGCATAAAACTAGTAATTTTATTTATTTTTTGGCAAGTAATGGATTATTTATCAAAATTATAGCTCTGATAGCGTATCAAGTACTATTAGCGAATGGTAAATATTTTTATTAGTGGTCTTCGAAATTTTGTTACTGACTAATATTTGATATATGACTTTATTCAATTGCATAGTTTATTTTTATATAATTAATATTTAAAATATAACGCTTTGAATTAAAGAAAACTTTGCAAATATCTTTTCGTTTTACTACAATATGATACAATTTGAGCGAATATTTTATTTGAAATATTAAAACCACCGTACACAACAAACAACTTATAATAATTTTTACTTTCTTAAACGCAGTATAAGTAAGTATTGTAATCATGAAATATTTCGAACTCGAGATTTTAACGGAAATATACGTTTTGACCTTCCCTGAATCGATTCCGACTATTTTTGGAATGACGTCCGTCTGTGTGTGTGTGTGTGTGTGTCTCTCTGTGTGTGTGTGTGTGTGTGTGTGTGTATGTTCTCTACAGCCTAAACGGTTCAAGCTAAAATTATGAAACTTTAAACTTAAGATTTGCATATGCCAGAGGTGTGCACCTCCTATTTTTGAAAAAAATATTCAAAGCGGAAGTGCCTGTTTACTCTAGTCATTTTTTGCAGATTCTGCAATTACGCAAAAATTGTTACAGCAACAGAAAAAATTTTTGAACAAAAATTCAAGGTTTTTTTTTATTTAGCACAACTTTTGTTTGAAATATTTTTCCAAAAAGAGTATTGGTTTCAAAATAAATTTCTGCTTATTATATATATTTTTACATAAATCGTATCATCTGCCCCTGTCAATTGTTTAACTAAATAGACGTAAATAATTTGAAGTTTGACATTTAATATATATTCTAAAACATATATGTAGTGTAAAAGCGATCTAAAGGTTAGAACTAATATTATAAATTAGAAAAATAATGTAACTACGATATGGTTTATCCCATATGCGGATAAGAAAGTTCGGTGCATGACACTGCAGATATTTTATATTATTAGTCTGTAAATGCTGCTAAAATAATCAATTTAAATGTTTTTTAGGAAACACGATATGCAGCTTTATAACTTCACTAAACTCATTCAAATCGCTTAATTGAAATATTATGTTTTTGGTTTTATATATACACATGAACTGAAACTATTACTCTATTACTGCCTATTTATACTGTTTTCTTACCAGATTTGGAGGTTCTAAATATTAATGCAATTGTAAGTAAATAAGAAATAATTATACATTCTTGCAAAATAATTAGTCATTATAGATGCATTAGAGAAAGAAGATTACTTCTAGAGCAGGTTTTACTGTTAATCTTACCGTCAAATAGATATATTATATCTTCGTATGTATAATCTTAGCCCACTTTATTTGTTTATATTATTTGCATAGTTTAAATGATAAATAAAATTTATAAGAAAACAGAACTGTGTATAAGATACCGATTTTTGATAAATTACTTTATGATAAGTTCATCACTAGCGCTTATATAAAGTAGGACTCCACGGAACGTAGTTAATATTTTTTTGCTGGGCGACCGCCATTTAAAATATAAATTTGAAAAATCTTGTGAAAAACAGGGTATTTTATTTTTGATCTTGTTTCTCTAAAGTATTATGTTTATAATTATATAAAAATTAGAGCACCGGGCAACGACTGTAACATACTTCAATTCCAATGTAAATTTTCAACCCAGCAACAAAATCGGACCGCCATGTTGGATGATGTAATATGCAATTTGCTACATATTTTAAAATAGAAAATGTTTTGAAAGTAAATGTAGTTGAATTTTAAACCATTATGAATTTTGAAATTTGTTTATCAAAAAAAAAAGATACATTGATTTGCATTTTACATTTCAAGAAAGTATTTTTGTGTAAATTTTTTAAGTTTTATTTTCAGAGGTTCTTTTTTTGTATTTCTGTAAAGTAATAATAAAAAAAAATGATTGGGTTTTATATTCTAAAGTATTCTTAATAAGATGGTATAAAAAAAATAAAAAAATAAAAATATTTGATAAAGACTTTTATGCCACTTTTCAAGCGTTTCGTACCACAGTGCGCCGTTATGACCAATTATATGTCCAAGATAATTTCCTTTTTTGCGTAGAAATTCTTATTTATCTACTGGGGGTTTTAAATTATTTAATTTTTGTTTATCGAATACAGCGCGTAATTTTTTCTCGTGTTCAGATAAATTAGCAGCGGATAACGATATCATCTACAGTGAGCGCAAAAAGTATTCGTACAGGTCAAGCTTTCATAATAAAACTACATTTGAAGAAAAACTATTGAAAATAGATCAAAAATAAAAATATGTGGAGTTATATGCAGTCATATGTTTATTTAATTTACGAAAACTATTCATCAAAAATAATATAAATGTAGAAATAAAAAAAAAAAGGATATATAACTTTATTTTAGAGCTTGATTGCATTTTATGGAGTCTTTAACAAACGTCAATCGCCTCTTTCAAATAACTTAGTAATCTCAATATTGTCTTCGAGCAGATCGACCATGTTACACCGTATATCGTAGTATATTTTGTATAGTACACCGGCACAAAGATATTTCAGGGGTAATTTACAGTTCTTCAGTAAATTTCGGTGCAATAATTTATGGAATTTCTTTAATTTTCCTTACAATTTTCCGACGATCAAGGCAACTGACTCTAGTGACCGGGCCACTTCTGTCTTTAATTTTCAATGTTTTAGTTTCGCGAAAGCTATTAATTCTATTTTACACTGTGTAAAACGGTCTATGTACTATACTAGAAATCTTCCTCAACGAAATGCACTAATTTTGTAATGAAATAATAAAATTTCTTTCAGCTTAACTAGTTTCTTTGCTTTTACTTTTTATATTGCACAGATAATTGGTAAATGACATTGGTTTATGGAAAACCTCATATAATAAGTTCGGGGGAGTGCCCATGCTATTGTTATTCGTGCCATTCGGCGCGAGTCTATAAAATAGCTTAAGCTGAAACAAAAAAACTAACGTGTACGAATACGTTTTGCGCGCTAATTTGACGTGTGTCGTCGGTTTTTATTTTTTATTTGCATCATTATTTAATTTTTGTAGATTCATTTATGTATACATATTGAAAGTGTGTTTCCATAATAGTCTACATATTTTTATTTTGTACTGACTTTCAATTGTTTTCCTGTAAAAGTAGTTTCTCTCTGAAAACCTTAACTGTACGAATACTTATTGCTCTCACTGTATATGCGTGGAGCGATATTTCTTCATATACTGGTGGTTGCTCTTAGGTAAAATCTGCCAATTCAAACTTTAAAGTCCAAATTGGGGTTAGCTCGTAAATGATTAAATTGATTCAACAAAATAAACAACAATTTAATTAAACTACAAAAATATAATACGATACGAATAACAATAAAGATATGATGATTTAAGCTAAAGTTAATTATGGACCAAGTACTACTTATTAAACACAATCTGAATTGAGACCCTGATGTCAAGCGACATCGCCATTATATGTTCAGTTCTGATCTAAGTCCAATTGCCGCATTTCCATGGCAACATTCCGCAGAATGTGTAAAGACCAATTTTATGCAACTGTTGCAAATTATTACGTAGCTTGTTACATTTGTTGATGGCGAATTACCTAGCTCAGCGGTATCTGCACTAGGTCAGTACGCAACTAGCTGATTTGTTACAATAATGATAGCATTTTCTTTTCCACAACGATAACATTTCATAAATGAAGGTTTATTATATAGTTTGAATTTTTTATGATTTCATTTCTTAAAACACTGTTTTAGTTTAGCATTATAATATGCATTTCTTATATTTTCAATTTAAATTTCTTTAGCACTTGTATCATTGCACTCATTTGATAATTTCACTTCATGATCTAATAGTCTTGTTATCACAATAGCTAATGTTATATTATTTTCAGATAAAGTTTCGATTGCAGTTATCACACCATCATAAGATTTTGGCATAATTAATAATAAATGAAAAAATTATATCTGTTTCTTCAAGTTTTGCGCCTGCAGCTAATAATTCTGTTATTAAATTATCAAAAACAGGTGTATAAAATTAATTTCTTGCGTAGTGTCAATTGTGTAGCAAGACTATTTCGTTCGTAAATGGCGTCTAGCTTTGCAAAATGTTTTTTGCTGTACTTTCAGCCTTCTCAAAACCAAAAAAAAGAGTTCGATAAACAGTTTACGTTACCACTTTTGGCGATTCTTTCGGCTTTAATCCACTCGTTACCAGGTATTTGAGGAATCACATCATCAATAACTTGGATAATATCAAGTTCAGCTAATATAGCTTTAAGTCTGAATTCCACATACTGTATTTTCCACCATCAAAGGCTTTAATGTTTCTTTTCATATTTTCTCACTTAATTATTACATAATACAGAACACTACAAAAATGTTTTTCGCGCACAATTTCACTATAAAAACTAACTCACGTTATCTGGGCCCATGGCCGGTTGGGTTTTGGGATATAATAAATAAATAAATAAAAATACTAGTTTTATAATAAATCGTGGTCTTTATTATATCTGCGGTCTCGGAAGGTTTATCTCTATGCTTACTACTTTATTTATTGATTCGTCGTAATATTTGGCGTCAATCGCGTCTAAAGTACCGATAATTGTTTTAAACTTTGTGTCAATCCTATTTATTCAACCTCGTTTTACGCGAGATTGAGATGTTAAACAAAACATTGAGGTCATTTTGTGCTGAATATGTGTAATTGGCCTGCTGATCAAATTTATATCATTATGACAAAGTGTTTTATCCATTTGGTTGCAATAAGATTTTGTATTCGCGTGAACATTAACTAATATCTCTAGTTTCTTGGATGGTTTCAGCCTTAATAATTTGGAACTTTATTGTAGTTTATTAAAGAAAATGAAGTAATGATGTATCAAGTTTCCCTTTCGTATATTTATTCCACGTGACTATAGTTTCGCTACAGTATTATCTTCAGAATATACTAAACTTAAAATATACATTGACTATATGTATACTATAGTTATTCAATTATCTAGTTTGTGAGGCGTGGTCTATTAGTATTTAAGCAAAGAAGGGGGATTTATTAACGGCTGTTTGCTCATTTGGTTTAATCACTTAAGGTGTTTATGGATTTTCAGGGATTCCATAAGATTAAGTTTATGTCCTTTTGGCTCTCGATGAAGTATAATTGGATTGTAGTGTGTTGGTGTCTTGTGGTGTGCAGAAGGTTGGCAAAGGTTGAATCAGATTTATTTAATCTGAACGCCCTATCATGTTTTTGGAATCTGACCTGGAAATTCCGTCCTGTTTGTCCGATTTAAACGCTATTGTAGTCTTTACACTCTAATCTATATACACCACTTTGTTTATAAATGTCTGTCATATGATTGCAATGGCGGTACGAGAAACAATAAATGTTTCTAGTTCCTCCATTCTGACCATGATCCACGCGGCAGCTATGAAGTCAAAGCCATATCACTAGGGTTTTTATACTGTATTTGGTCAACAGTTTGCGGAGGTGTATGACAATAAGACCCGTTCAATAGTTTCCTTCTTTATTAGATCTCGCAATATTATTAGAGAAGCTAATTTTTAACTACCTTCATCTCCAGATACTTCTTTCAGTCCTTTTCCATTTTGGACATTTCTGACCATGAACCACGCGGCAGCCATGAAATCTAAACTATATCACCTGGTTTTTGACACTGGCTTTTGCCAACAGTTTGCGGGGGTTTATGACAGAAAGGCTCGTTCAGTGTATTCATTTTCTATCAGATCTTGCAATATTTTTAGAGTAGTTAATTTTGATCTACCTTCGACTCCAGACACTTCTTACTACGTTATAATACATTATAGACAAGTTGTCAATATCCGTTTGCATATTAATATTATTTTTATTCTTTGCTATATGCAACATTTCTAACGATAAACGTTTATGTAAAGTTTTTCCTTTTTAATTATTTTTGTTTCTTCAAAATTAAAAGTGTGTTGTTTTGTAAGGCAATGTTCTACTAGGGCTCATTTATTTTGTTTTGTAGTATTTTTGCTGAATATCTTTTATGTTCTTGTAATGTAATTTTAAGGTATCTTTTTGTTTGGCCTGTGTATGTGCTAGTGCAATCATTGCAAGGGATTTTATAAATTAAGGTGGACTGTAAATCTAATGGTAAATTGTCTTTTAATTGTGAAATTAAATTGTTTGTAGTTTTTTTCATGTTGAATGCTATTTTTAAATTTAAATTTTGTTCTTTACCTTTTTTAATTTTGTTTGACGCGCCATCTACGAACGGTATGGAGAAATATGGTGAAGGTTCAACAACTATATTTTCTTTTTTATTATTGGGGTTCATGATAATATTTACTAATGTTTTTGGATATTGATTTGTTATTAACAATTCTTTAACTTTTTGAATAACCATGTTTTTATATTTAGGTGATGTTAGTGCTATAGCTCTGTTTTTTAGGTTAGTAATAATGTTTAGTGTCTGATGCTGTAAATGGTTAGAAGTGTAATTCAAATATCTATCAGACGAACTTGGTTCTTTGTACCACATACTATCTAAGGTGTTGTCTGTGTTATGTATTATTAAAGTGTCTAGGAATGGAATTTTGTCTTCTTTTTCACATTCAATGGTGAATTGTATGTGTTGATTTTACGCATTGAAACTTTGAACTACTGTATTAATCTTATCTTTATTATATATATTATCCAGACATAATAAGTATAAGCTAGTATAATTGAATTTATGATCCTTTGTAGTCTCCTGGAGAAGACAACTGTGTTGTCGAAACTTTGAGCGTTTTTTATAAATTAAATTTAGTGACTGCATTCCTGCAAAAAAAAAATATGTTCTTTACTAAGTTGAGTTAATAAAGATTATTCTAATCTGATTAAATTATGATACCACAACAAACGGCTACCATATTAAAAATTCAGACTCTCAAATAATATAGTACCAATTTATTATGTTTATCAGGTATTCAAACGTAATGTTAGCTTTGTATTCGATAAACTGAGTGTAAACAATAAATTCTATGACAGATATGAAATGTTGCTACATAAATTGGTCTAAAAACTTGTCATCGTCTTGAAAATCGAGAGCGATCTTGATTTCAATGCAATCAATTTTGTGTCAACGTCTCTTGAAGTTCTGGGCGGCGTTGACCACGAAATTATCTTACTCATAATGATTTTGATTGTTGTCTAAACTTTAAGTACATAAATTTTGTATTTTGAAATCCAATAGATGCGACACCCGTCTAATATATACTTATTTAATTAAAATTACTGACCATGAGGGCCAGAATTTGTCTTTACAAGTACATCAAACATACGCCTTATTTTGAGACAACTTTATTTAACATATTTTTGAAAACGAAAGTCTTGCGAATACTCGACAAATATGGCTCTGTATTTTAATTTGCAACTGCGGTTATATTCAGGAGATGAGTTACCCTTCAATAATGCTGTCTTGGTGATAATTTCTCCCCATACCTCTGCGCACAGTTGTATTGCTGTCCATGAGGATCTCAGTAGACGATTCATCCGAATACAAACCCGGAAAATATATTTAAATTTTGGTAAATATACGATTGTTATGTGTTTGCACTATATCACATTGTTGATTTAAAATATTGTATTCCTAGACGGCACAAAAATAAACTATATGCGCCAACCTCGTTTGTTTCATTTCCGAACTGTCGAATAATTATCGATTGTACCGAACTGTATGCGATAATGGAGAAGCAAAGATTCACTTACAACACGGGAACATTTTAAAAGTGGTGAAGCTCCGAATGGTGTCTGTACGTTCTTAAAGGTGAACACCACTGTAGCGACTCCAAAATTAAGAGATTTCTGACAATTTTGTTTTACTTATACAAATATTATACAAATATAAGTGATAATGTGAAGAACGATACATACTTTAATCTTTTCTAATGAATATTTTTAATTATAAAGTTTTTATGTTATAACAGTGTTACAGAGGTCGTTGAATCACGCGGCACGAACGCACCTAGGTTGTTATCATTTTAATCCTGTCTGTTATAATCTGCTACAAAAAATAAAGAAGGGTTTTAATCTTAATTAAAACGCGTATCCGATTTAAACAAAAGCAATTTATTTTAAAATGGCAGACCTAAAAAAAATATCGAAAAATCAGTGATATTTTGTTTTTCAAAATGTTAAATATTAACATATTTGAAAATCCGCTGCTTAACTGGACACAATTTAGTTGATTATAGAAGGTAAGCAATTATACTTTTATTACATTTTTGTATCATTTAAATTTAATTAATATAAATAATAGTTTTCTATCAATATAATTCGGTTCTATCTGTATTAAAATTATTGGTTATCCCACAAAGAACCCAACAACATCGGCATTTATTTATATTTTTTTATCAAAAAAATAAGGAATCGGGAATAGTTTGGTAGCTACCTTTAAAACCGAACTACGTTCCATTACATTGGTGGCAGCGAATTGGGATAAATATTAAAAATTATATTACTTTGTTGAACCAAATTATTTCATAAAACCTAAATACTTAATCTTTTCAAAATTAACTAAGCTAATTGTGTGTGATTGAAGAAAAAAATATTTAGTTGAACGCATATTATTTTGAATTGAGTTGTTATGTGAGTAATGTATTATCGTTATTTTTGTATAAGAGAACTGTGTGAACGACGAGATAATTTTGATGGTATCAAATATCCATAACAAAAAAAGAATCATATTACATTTGCTGTTTAAGATCTTTATATCAAGAATTTAGTAAACATAAATATTCGTTAAATTTCATAACACTTTTATTTTCAAATTTAATTTAATTCATATCAAAAGTTATACTACTGTTTCATATAAAAACAAAAAAAAATATCTTTACCAACATCGTCAGTCTGACAAGGGTCTGAAGGTCAAACATTAATACCATCTGCGAGAACTATCGGACAGACATTAGTAGGAATTCCACAATTTTCGGGACACCATAATGAAAATGTTAATGAATTCTTTTCAAAATTATGTCAACGTGCAACTATCGACGCTTGGACAGAACAACAGACTTTAGCTGTCGCTAGATATCATTTGACGGGAGATGCGTTTCTATTTTTGGAATCTGAACCAATTTTAAATAGTGATACAATTTCTTATTCAGAATTAAAAAAATTATACCAGGCCAAGGGATACTTATTTTATCGAAATGCATTCAGATTACAAAAGAAACAGTAGATCAATACGCCACTAGATTAAAAATAGCGGGAAAATATTTACTAATGGAAAAATAAGTTTTGCTACTAATGATCAGGAAAAAATATTAATAAAACAACGACACGATCGCGATTTAATACAACAATTTGAAAAGGGTGTGAATCCAGACATCGCTAAATTAATTATCTTGGATATCAGCAAAAATCCAAGATATACATTTGAAGAAGTTGTCGAATTGGCACAACACGCAGAAACTGCTAATAGCAGATTGTTAAGAGGAAATAATGCTTTTATGTTAGAAACACAAAATTATTCGTTACAAAATAAAACTGGAGATTTAAATTGTTTTAAATGCGGAAATACGGGACATTTTGCGCGCGATTGTAGGGGGAAAAGTCGTATCAAATGTAACTTTTGTGGAAAAGATTGCTTTACAAAAAATAGGCGAGACCATTTTTATAATAGAAACCAGAGAGGGTATACTCCAAATGAGCAATATTATCCGCAAAGACGGCTGCAACAAAATTTGAATAGTAATTTAAACGAACAACGTCCCTCGCTCGCTCCCCAGAACGAAGGACGTGCAAACCAACATTAAAAAAATTGTCAACTGGCCATGTCAATGTAAACGGATATAATATTTCCGGTTCATGCGTGATTAAATTCCGAATTCAAGATCGAGATGTCACCTTTTTAGTGGACACTGGCGCGGAAGTAACAATTATTAAAGAAGAAGTAATTCGAAATAGGGGATATAAAATTTTTACATCATCAGACACTATCATAAGAGGTATCACGGGAAAAGAGTTAAACTGCATTGGATTTACTAACGTTCAATTCCAATTAAAGAATAGTCAACATTCATTTGATTGTATGGTATGTGATGATTCCTTACCAATTCAAACTGAAGGGTTGCTAGGTCGGGATGTTTTAAAAGCTCTGAATGCCGCTATAAACTTCGATGGATATGTCGTTCTAATGGGAGAAAAACTAAAAATGTGTGAATATGCATTAGGTACAATTGAAGAATCAGATTGTACACTATTTAGAGAAATTAAACAGAATATTTCATAAAACGGTGAAAAGAAATATTTCAAAGCAAAGAGAAAAATGGTTAATAAAGAAAACAGAATTAAGAGTGAAAATAGTAAAACAGAAAGTTAGAAAAATCAAATCAGCAGTGAAACAGCTGAAACGAAAATAGAAGAAGGGTGTAAGAAATTAAATATGGAAGAAATAGTAGGTGATCTATTTGATGCACCAGATAAGTATTGTTTGGCGCATTGCGTGGCGCAAGATTTGCGAATGAACCGTGGAATAGCGGTTTGCTTTAAGAAAAAGTTTGGAAATTTGAAAATATTAAAGGATCAAAAGATCCAGAAAGGTGGATTAGCTGTATTAAATAATTCAGGAATGCTCAATAATAAAAGAAGATTCATCTATTATTTGGTGACTAAGAAATTCAGTTACACAAAACCTACATTAACAGATCTAAAAAGGTCATTACTAAAATTAAAAGAACATTGTATGAAAAACAACGTGTCTCATTTAGCAATACCTAGAATTGGATGTGGTCTGGATAAACTGAAATGGTCAAGAGTTAAGAAAATATTACAAATAATTTTTGAAAGTATAAGTATAGTGATACAAGTTTATCACGTTAAAAAGCCAGTTATTCAAAATATAGAACAAATGACAAACCCGATACAAGAAAGTACGCAGTCAAACGGAGTTAACAACTGTGAAAAAAATGAGAAGAAAAAAGAAGCAATGGAAGTAGAATCCGATGAAGAAGATTTTTCTGTAATCACGGTTCAAGTCGAAATACATGATGAACCGAAGAAATCAAAGAAGATGCAAGGGAAGCCCAGAGCTAATATTTCAAGGAAATTGGAACAGAAGAAAGTTTTAAAGCAAGAAATAGCCAAAAGCGATAAATATCAACAGTTATCTCCATTACGGTCAATAATGGCTGATAGCAAAGATGGGGGTTTTGACCGATCTTCTGTCCGAATAAAAGATTCAATTGATATACCGCCAAGATGTCAGTTCGTGTGCGAAGCTATACAAGATATCCAGAATCCTGTGCAGAATATACTAGTGGAACCCGTTGAAATATTAATTCATGGCCTTACAGCAGCAAGATTAATTTCACCAGCAAAACCGACAATTACTGTTTGTGTTTTAAACGTTTCATACAATACAGTAAAATTACCTAAGAACACCGTCATTGGATACAGCGAAGAAATAAAAATGAACTCAGCAGAAATTGAAATCAATAAAAATATAAATTATGTAGAAGAGAGGGAAGAAAAAAGTTTAGAATTCTCTCTTCAGCATTTAGAAGAAAATAAGAGAATACAGTTAGAGAAATTGCTTGAAGAATATCAGCATATTTTTATGAGTCACGGAACAAAACTAGGATGCACTAATCAAGTAAAGCATCACATTATCACAGAAAATGTACCACCAATAACAAAAGCACCGTATAGGATACCCTAAAGTCAAAGGGAAGAATTGAAAAATCAGATAAATGACATGATGAAGCAAGGTGTTATCGTAGAATCAAAATCGCCCTGGTCAGCACCTGTGGTTATGGTATCTAAAAAGGCAGCCGAGGGTGAAAATAAAATAAGAGTTTGTATTGATTATCGAGAATTGAATACAATTACCAAGAGGGATTTCTTTCCCATTCCAAATCTACAGGAGACTTTAGATCAGTTAGGCAACGCTAATTATTTTACAATGCTGGACTTAGCAAGTGGATATTGGCAAGAAGAAGTTAACCCAGAAGATCAAGAAAAAACTGCATTCACAACACCAGATGGACATTATGAATGTAAACGAATGCCATTCGGGCTAGTCAACGCTCCAAGTACTTTTCAAAGATTGATGTACTCTGTTTTATCAGGGATGACAGGTGAACGTTGTCTCGTGTACCTTGATGATATTATTATATTCTCAAAAACATTTGAAGACCATTTGAAGAGATTGGAAGAAGTATTTCAAAGGCTGCAAGAAGCAAATTTAAAATTGAAGCCGTCAAAGTGCGAATTTATAAAAACGGAAGCAAAATACTTAGGACACATAATCTCAGTCCAAGGAGTGAAACCAGATCCAGGAAAAATTGAAATTGTAAAAAATTATCCTAGACCTAAAACAGTAAAGGAAATTCAGGCATTTTTGGGATTAGTAGGATTTTATCGAAAATTCGTACCAGAATTCTCCCATGAAGCTATACCATTAACCGCACTGACAAAGAAGAATACCAAATTTGACTGGACCAACGAAACACAAAATTCTTTCAATCATTTAAAAAATAAATTATGTCATCCTCCAATTTTAAAATATCCAAATTTTTCCGAACCCTTTATCTTGTCCACTGATGCATCCGGGGTTGCAATTGGGGCAATTCTCAGTCAAAAAGATGGAGATCATGAAAGACCAAAAGCGTATGCCAGCAGACAATTAAACACGGCTGAAAAAAACTATCCTCCAACAGAACGCGAATGTCTTGCCATTGTATGGGGCATCAAAAATTTCAGATGCTATTTATATGGAAGAAGATTTTCAGCGATTACGGACCATAAATCTTTGAAATGGTTACTAACGTTAAAGGATCCAACATCTAGATTAGCTAGATGGGCATTACTCTTATCCGAATACGATTTTGAAGTTATTTACCGGCCGGGAAAGAAGCACAACAACGCCGACGCTTTAAGCAGAATTCCTGTAAATATTATCAACATTGATGTACCCTATTTACCTACTTGGGATCGGGATCATATTAAAGAAGAACAAAATAGAGATGAAGATGTAAAGAGAATATGTAAAAAAATAATAAAAGAAGCGGATTTCATTTCATTTTACTTGGATGAAGATGGTTTATTATTTAAAGCAAAAGAAAAAGTGGAGCGTTATGATCAGTTATACATTCCAAAGCCAATGATTAAAAAAGTCATCCATTATTATCATGACCTTCCATATCCAGGACATCAAGGCAATTTTAAAACATTCAATCTGATAAAAAGTAAAATGTATTGGCCTACTATGAGAACAGATATTAAGGAATACATCAGAAAATGTCATTCTTGTAATATTCGAAAATCACCCACTCATAATCGTCCAGCTCCACTACAAGGATTTGAGGAAATCAGACTTCCATTCGAACTTACCGCTATGGATATTGTAGGCCCATTGGTAACATCTGACAGTGGAAACAAATATATTCTTACGTTCCAAGACTACTTCACCAAATATCCAGAAGCAATTCCACTACCAGACCAAACCGCAGACACCGTTGCTAAGGCTTTGGTGACGCATATTTTTAGCAGACACGGGGTACCTAAAAAATTGCTCACGGATCAAGGAGTAAATTTTACTTCAAATCTAATGAAAAACATCTGTAAGCTACTAGGAGTAACAAAAATTCAAACAACACCTTATCACCCCATGAGCAATGGAATGATAGAAAGGACTCATAGGGTATTTAAAGACTTATTGTCCCATTATGTTTCTAACTCACAAAGAGATTGGGATATATGGTTGCCATATGTTCTAATGGCATACCGAGCGTCAGTACACTCATCTACTGGAGAAACACCTTTTTATCTAATGCATGGTCGTGATATGCAACTTCCTTATGATGATATCCTTAAGCCAACCACAATAAAGTACGACTATAGTGAAAATTACGCTTCAGAACTGATGGAGAGACAAAATTCAACATTCAAATTAGTTCAAGAAAAATTAAAGATTTCGGCTGATAAAAGAGAATATCATTACAATAAGAAAAGCAAACCAATTGAATATAAATTAGGAAGCAAAGTATACTTAAACGATCCAGCGAAAAAAATAGGAGTCTCAAAAAAATTAGCTAAAGCTTGGAAAGGTCCGTACAGAATAACGGAATGTATAGGTCCAGTTACATATCGAATAGTTGAGGTAAAAGGAAGAAAAGAGCATATAGTACATGTTAATCGCTTAAAAAAATGTTACGATACCGATACCACTCTAGAAACATCAGATGAGGAAGAAATAAATATTGAAAAAGCAGACAATCAAGATCAAAGTTTCAATAATATTGGAAATTATATGGAAGCTATTGAGAAAGCGATTCATATTGAGAAACATCAAGAAATAAAAGATCTAACTAATGAATTTAGCGAATATATAGATGAAAATGAAGAAGCAGACGACGAAGAAGAGGTCGAAAATTTAAATTTGGAGACAGATAACGTGAAGGATAATGAGAGAAATAAAGAACCAAATTTAGAGGAAATTGAAAATACTCTTCACCCTGAACTGGAATCTCATGATAATTCTAGAGATCACCATCATACTCGAAGTAGGGGGCCAGTGGAGGAACAACCATGGGTTCTACCCAAAAGGATATAATAAAAACGAAATATAATAAAAATAATAATAAATAAGAATAAATTATTGTAATAAAGCAACTTGGTAACCTGTTTATAACATTAATACTAAAATATGATAAATGAAAACTTAAACCAACCATAACTATAGCTTTTACAGAAAAAATAAAATGGGAACATTCATCAGGATTTTATTCATCTATTTATATTGGAGATGTACCGAGGCCATAATCGCCTACGATTGCCAGGCCCAACAAATGAATATATCTACATTTAGCCTTATCGAAATTGGAAAGTGCAAGACTCCCGCAAAACAAGTGTCATCATCGGAGGAAATAATACAACTCCTACAAATAAATGACGTAGAAACTCTGCCAGTTCATCAGTGCAAAATCCACATCACTCGCTTAGTAACATATTGCGGACTACATTCTCATGAATCAACTGTAGCTAACGGCTTATCATCGTATATCTATCCTTCAAGCCGCACAATGTGTTTAGAAATGCATAGGACGCGATTGTTGATGTCATTATACGGAAGTAATATTGACAATCTTGTAATTAACGGAACTACACATGCAAATGTCATCATGGCTGGTTCAATCAGTAATACAGGAAGTTGTATAGGAGCCACTTATGAAGATCACAAAGGACAATGGCAAAATGTCGTTGTACAAGCAGCCATAGAAATAACGCTACAATATCGGTATGCTCCAACCAACGTAAACGAGAACAAAATTATATTACCAGGAGGACTAACCTGCCCTTAGAAAGAAAAATTTTGTATTGCCTCATATGACGGATATTCGTACTGGGACCATGTTAACATGAACGAATGCTCAGAAAAAAAAAACAGTATTATACGAGGGAGTAGCAAATAAGCTAGTTCCAACAAATGTCTCAAGGGAAAACTACGACATCGTAATGTACTCTGTAAATCATGGTGATTCGGTTTTTGCAATGCCAATTTCGAAACCTACCATGATATGTGGCCAAAACTCATATGAAACAGATCACCCAAAATTCTTTATAATAAAACCATCAGAGAATGGCAGGTTCTATTTCCAGAAAAAAGGAATAGATGTCTTTAATATCGACCCAATTGCTTATACAAGTGCAAAAGTAGTCTTTGTAGAAAGACATTTAAGCAGTCAAATCACCACTTTATATGAAGACGTAGTAGCACAAAGGTGCGCTTTAGAACAACAAATATTAAGGAATCTGCAGACTCTGGCAATAACAGCACCAGCCGAATTTGCTTATGCGAAAATGCAAACTCCTGGGTACACAGCAGTCAACTACGGAGAAGTCGTTCATATTATACAATGCTCACCAGTAGAAGTTACAGTTAGGAAAACAACAAATTGTTATCATGAACTACCAGTAAGCTATGACAATAAATCTATGTACATGACTCCACGAAATCACGTGTTGCTAAAATATGGATCGGAAATAGGATGTAATCCTTTCTTATATTCACAATATAAGTTAAATATGAAATGGTATAAGGTATCCCAGGAATTACACGAGGTTCCTGAACCACAGATCATAGAACCAACAAACAACCAAAAATGGAATAACAAGAGTCCATCAAACTTATTCATGGGAGGACTTTATTCACCGCAAGACATGGAAAAATTGCAGCGACATTTAATACTACCTTCTGAAAGACAAGCAGTTGAGGGCATAGTTATACGAGGAATGATGGGCTTAGAAACCGATTTACAAGGAACCAATTTCGATAGTTTTGTGAACGAAAACACATTAAAAAAATGGATGACTCAAGTCTGGTATTCCGCTATCTCATGGATCACAACTATTGGAAATATTACTTCAAGTATTATAGGCATATACGTAATCGGAAAGGGTATAAAGTTCGTTATCGATACTGTCATACATGGATTTTTGCTTTACGATTTATTCGGTTGGAGCTTAAAATTAATTGGGGCTCTGTGGGACAGTGTAACAATGTTTTGCATATACCGTCAGCGACAACTTAGGGCCCAAACGAAAGACGAATCAGAGATCGTGGAGAAAGCAGCAGAACAACACCATCTTCCCACTCTCACTTATCCTTCGCTTCCCCGACCCGAAACTTCGACTGACCCATCATGGCTAAATACATAGAAAGAGGTACAGAAGTATTCCATTCAATATACATCACCGATCAATACCATAATTATCTGTATAAATTTTATATAATATTTTTATTCTTTATTTTACTAGTATATTAATCATTATCTTTTCTTTAATTTTTATGTACCAAATATATATATATATATATATATATATATATATATATATATATATATATATATATATATATATATATATATATCAATACCACATGGGAGAGAGATGAACGAAAAATGCACATTCACTGTATCTAATCACAATCAAAAATGGGCACAGAAAATAAACATCCAGGAAGACAATTCAAAAGACTCGAAAATTTCACACCAGTGGCTAAAGAAAATAAAAGAAGAACGAAAATAATATGTGACAAGTGAAAAAAAAAAACAATTCGTCAAAATAATAATGTACAATATTCTTGTGTATTCATAACTATTTCAGTTGATTATTATTGAAAAAAAAAATTCTAAACGTAAAACTCTCTCTCTCAAATATGTATTTTTATTATTGTTAGAATTAGTGTAAGATAAATAAATATTGTCAAGATTTATGTAAGGGACGGGTGACATGCACCTAGAGTTTCTTTAAAAATTGCTTGTGAGAAAAATCATTTTTTTTGTAAGGAGGGAGGATTGTAATGAACCAGGGTTCACCTGAGCGAGAATGTAATTGGCTCGGGATCTTATCTTTACAAAAACAATTGTTACGCGAAGGTTTAGCGAAGAGGCGCTCGAAAACCAATGGTCAGACGGGTGGCACTCGATTAGCAGTCAAGTTCAATTTTTGGTCTAACGTATAATTTTATTGTTGTTTAATAAAAGTAGTTTTTATTTGGTTGGTTAAAAGAGCCAGAAAGGTTTTGTGTAAAATTTTGTTAATTTAAATTCATTTCATATTTTTTTGGAAATTTAATAATTTAATTAAAATAAAACTCGCGGTGTGAAAAGCCCGTTCGCTCCAAGTGCTGTGTTTTTATTTTTGTGTGAAAGAAGGTAAGCAATTATACTTTTATTACATTTTTGTATCATTTAAATTTAATTAATATAAATAATAGTTTTCTATCAATATAATTCGGTTCTATCTGTATTAAAATTTTTGGTTATCCCACAAAGAACCCAACAACATCGGCATTTATTTATATTTTTTTATCAAAAAAATAAGGAATCGGGAATAGTTTGGTAGCTACCTTTAAAACCGAACTCCGTTCCATTACAGGTAGTTCAAACGAAAATTCGATACGTTATTATTTGGTGGAGAAAACGTGATAACCAGATCAAAAAATGTAGTGTCGAGAAAATCGCTTTTAGAGTTTCATGTTTAACTTTCTTTGAAATGAAGTAGAAAATATCAAGACTACCACAATTCATATATTCTAGGTCCATAAGAATCATCCTATTGGGTTGAGCAGGTCGATTTGTCCTCGGTTTGAGCTTTGGCTTATCGGTTTTGCTCCCAGAAGACGTACCTGCAGAAGCTTGATCAACACGAAGCTGGTCTTTCGTCGTACAAATAGACTACTTATGTTGCCCAATTTTAATTCCCTGTGAATCTGATATGTGCAATAAAGTCACGCAAACGGCTAAATAAATTGCTGTTTGTTCTATTATATCGCGACATGACGTTGATTTCGTCACAAATTTCCTAATGGGAGCGTTGAAGCTCTTTTGGCAGTCTTGTAAAATAAATACCTCTTTCATGAGCTATACCGCAATATAAAATATAAGGTTCTGCTTAAAATATAAAAAAAAAATTCTATTAATAGCAAAAGAACTAGAAGATAGCTGGGTATCCAACAGTATTCCGAACGTTTTCAGCAATGTGCGTTATAGATGAAAATGCGGTTTACCTTTGTTATTTGTAAGAATTTCAGCATAATTTTTTTAAGAAATAATTCTAAAAGATATATACTTAAAAATAATGTAAATTAAAAATATCAATTATTTTGAAACCGTCACTGTGTTCTTCCACCTTAAGCAAATTGTGTCCGAGCTCTACCCCAGATAAAAAAAATTTGAACAATGCGGTCTGCGAGACAAATTGTAACCTGGAGCCTTAATTATAGCTGATTAAGGTTTCTTCTGCCAGTTGTTTGCGTTTCACTCTAGAAAACAAGTACGAGCATCAGGTTTCATACTATCGACACTGTAATATGTAACAGCCGGAATAGGCCCGGAATAGAACAGGTTTACCAGTTTATTAAATAAATGCGGAAAATACTCTTTTTTAACAGAATGCGGTAAATCCGTGGCTTTGCTTAACGATGCTAACGACATGGGCAGATAGTTTATTGAGTCTATGAATCGAATTTTATAGTTTATTTCCATTAATAAAAATTTTGAACCATTTAGTATTAATTTTGGTTTCATATACATAATTTCTGTTAAGCATTTCAGTATAAACTGAGCATCGAAACTTTTCGCATTGTGTGCAATACATATTACCGATGAAAAGTAAGTGCGCGGCAGCAGTGCATATTCAACAAAACGCGACAATGCGTTGTCTTTGAAAACATGTTGTCGCAGCCCGCACATACTACATAAAACACTCAAATCATCAACATCTCTGCAGGCAAGGCATACCTGTTGAACGACGCACAAGTTCACTTCATTTTCTTTGTCCTTCCCGACAACTTTTTCTTGACGCGTCTTAAAATCATAATAAATAAACAAATCATTATGTTTCTTCGCTGGTTCTTTATCTATTTTGATAAAGCATTTATGATTCGCAGCTTTGTAGTACTGATACAGCGAGCTTAAAGTTTCACCACACACATGAATTCTGCTCTCCTTGTAGACTTTCAGACATTTTCTGCACGCATGCATACGGGCACAAAGCAATGTACTGTGTTTATCATAGCACAGCTGACCCATAAAACGTCTATTGCATTTGCTACACAGAATAGATGGTCCCATGCATACCGGAGAATAGAAACAATACGGACAGATGTTGCTGCAACGATGACGTCCTCGTTGATGGTAGGGTTTATGACATGGCTCGCAAAAATAGTTTGACGAAAATGCTGCTGTCAAAATTTTAATCGTAGAGAAAAGTTTGACAAGAATCTTCCTGCCAAACTTTGTAGTAACTGCTTTTACGCCTTGTACTTTATTATCTTCATTTATATTCAATTCTCGTAGTTTCCTTACGGGTGCCAGATCATTGACAGCCCCTACTAAATTTGCTAGTTCCATTTCTAAACAAACCAACAATACAGATTTTATTATAGCTTTAGTTTCAAATGTATCAACAATAAAAATACTTACTTGTATGCAACCGGTCTATAACTTAAATTCTTCGCTACAGCCTACACAGTCAAACTGATGTAATGTTCTAATATTTTATACGAAAACCCCTACTTATAACACATGTCGTCATAAGTAAAAGGATCCAACAACAATACTAACTAGAAGAAATACTTCTATACTATCGAATAACTACATTTATGTCTGACGCAAAGGGCAGCTGCAAAAAAGGACAGGTGTAAACACAATATCTCATTAATCAGTAGGACAATAACAATGGTCCACAATGGCAAAAAGAATGACATATTTATTAGTGTCTGTTTGACAGGACTAGTGCAATTGCAGATGGTCCCTGTCTGTAGAAAGCTTTTATCTGCACCTGACATATTTACTAGGGTCTACATAAAAAAGGTCTGACACCAGGGCTGGTGGAAAAAGGAATGAATAAGATACTTTGTTTGCACCTATCAGGCAATGACATATTTATTAGGGTTCAGGTATGACGCAAAAAGACAAATGCAAACATTGGACAACAACAAAGGAAAAAACAATGACATATTTATTAGGGTCTTCCTGGCAGGTCTGGTGCCGTGGGCAAGGGCCCCCGTCTGTAGAAATATTTTGTTTGCACCTTACATATTTATTAGGTTCCAGGTCATTCATCAACAAAAAGGTCTAGCGCAGGTGTAATCATGACAGGTCATTATGGGGACATTACAGGTTGTAGGCCTGAAAAGTGGGGCAACTTTGGGAACTTTTTTTGAAAGAACCAAAATCAGTAGAGGCATGCAGTTTTGCTGGTTGAATTTATTCATCCTTCCTCGATTATTGACCTTCTATTAAACAATATGTTTTCACAAACATGGCCGCAACCTGGCACCGCGCACGTGAAACATGTGCCCACTGTGTCGGGCCCCGGTCGCCTCCTGGTCATCTCTATCAAAAAAAGCACATTGGTCAGTAAACTATAATAGATTTGCTGAATCCTGCACCTAATTTAAAGAAAATTTTTGTAAATAATAATAACATTGCGACCGTGTGAAAAAAATTGAACATTTTAACATTAATTGAATAAAATAGGTTCAGGATCCAGTAAATTTTGTCTAGTTTTCAGCCCAATTCGTTTAAATTCAATTGGTCGAGTCGTTTGACCGCAATCCACGACACAGTAAAAAAAAGTAGTTCCGAGAAAAATGCGTTTAAAGTTTTCGCAATGGTTCCGACTGCAGTAATAATTTTTTCGTTTCACGAATGTGGACGAAAATATTCCATAATATGTTGTGACACCATATTAACTTGATTTTGTTATCAAATTGCAATAATGAGAGTCCACAGATCCAATATGGCGGATGATGTCAAAAAAAGCATTTCCCAATTCTCGTGAAAGCGTGTTGCGGACATGTAATTAAGAAATTGGGATCGGAATCATAATAATTTGCAAAATTAAAGATGGTTGAATCCAAATGGCCCCCCAAAAATGAAACATATTAACCCTGCGGAACCGGCGCTCCGCTGAGCGCTCGGGAGGTACCTGTGTATAAGTGGCCGTAGGGGTCGTAAAACTTTCCGGATCGCAAAGGCCTTGCGGCCACTATTCTACATAAATGTAGCTTAGATAAAATGCAAAAAAAATCGATTTTTTCAAAGTTGCAACTTGTAATGTCCCCTTAATCAAAACAACGCAGGTGCAAACATGATAGGTCATTAATCAAAAATAAGGTCTGGTGCAGAAACCGCTTGGTACTCTACTACCGATTACTAAATTTAATCATTGATTTTAGATAGCGAAACATGACTTATTACTTTGCTTGCACTGGGTCAATTCTATCAATAATGTCACATCGTCTCCTTTATCTGCATATGCTTCTAATAACGCAGTTTTTACATAGTTCTATACTTTAATATTTATGCTAGCTACAAGCTCTGCGGCATATCCTTGTACTTTACTTTTTTAATAAACTGTTCGGAAGATATTCATTTTGAAAGTCTTCCGAATCCTTATTATTGTAAAATCTAGTAATAAGCCTATAGCTTAATATCAAAAATCTATTTGACAATCTTGGGTTCCTGTTGAAATCGGGGACCATATTTAATTGGCATTATTTCAACGCTGGCGGTGCCATTTCTGTAAAGATTTATATAAATATAACTTCGACTTACAGTACTAATATACTTGAGAATGTGATAATGGCAATCTTCATTTGCTGTTGGTTGATAGTTGTAATCTTGATACGGCAGGATCGCGGGATCTCGATGTACGGGCTCTTTGAGAATACGTCTAGTAGTTTGTATTTGCTGATGTTGGATGCGGTTTTCTTGTTATGTTGATTCTGATTTTCAACTCAGGCACTAGCGTTGCTGGTACTGGGAGTATTGTTGCGAATTTTATTTTATTATAAAACTTTTAATTTATTTTTTATTATGTTTATTTGTTTATTAAAAATTTTCTCTTTGTTTAATTTTTTTTTTTCGAATATATTGTTGAAACAAATGTAAATTAGATTTGATTTTGAATTTACTTTCGATATTCCTATCGACTGCGCCAATTATGTGTTATTGAAACAAGTTATTACATGAATTATGTGTTATATTTATTGAAACAAGTTATTACGTGCAAGTAAATATTACAACTGGCTAATCTTACCTCTGTTCATATTACATATAGTGTTATATCAGCTGACTATGTATTTCTTACTACGTGGAGAAATGCATGTTGGTAACAGGATTAAAATTATTAAGGATGCATAACATATACAACTTCGCGTTATAGATAATTGTGATTAGGAGAGATAATAAAGTATAGAGAGTAGAAAATACTGTGTTATATTATTATCCCGGGGTACTGGAAGAGCCTACAATTGGCGACGAGAGTAAAAAGTGGACACAGGAACGCGATGTCAAAAGAAATAGAAATCGGCACAGTACCAGCATACTCGTGTCATGGAGATGCAGCAAACGTATCTCAAAAATGGAAAATGTGGACCCGATCGTTCGAGGTATTCTTGACAGCAAAAGGCATTAAGGAAAACGAACAGAATAAGACTCTACTTCTACATTGTGCGGGAGAAGAAGTAAAGACGTATTTGAAACCCTGGAGCCAACTGTAGAGGATGAACAGGGAAGTACCGATACATATAAACAGGCACTAGGAAGATTGAACGAATATTTCTTACAGAAAACAAACGTCCCGTATTAACGGCACGTATTTAGATGCATGGAGCATAAGGCAAATGAAACGATCGATCAGTTCATCATTCGATTAAGAATTCAGTCGAAAATGTGTGAATTTGGTGCACTAGAATCAGACCAAATTCGGGATCAAGTGATCGACAAGTGCGTATCTAGCCAGTTACGGAGAAAGCTGCTAGAGAAAGGATCAAAGCTAACGCTAGCGAAGTTATGTGAAATTGCTCGCGTATGGGAAGCGCCTGAACAACAGGCAAAGGATATGGTTAACACTAGAGAGATAAATAGACTCAACGTGAAAACCAGTCCAAAAGAGGTTAAGCGACAGGTACAATACTATAGATGTGGAAAACACGGACATTATAGTACAAGCAAACACTGTGCAGCGCGAACTGCCAAGTGCAACCGGTGCAACAAAATTGGACATTTCATGGACAAATGCCGAACGAAAGCAGAAGATTTAAAACTAAGACCAAAGAAAAAAAAAGTGAGTTGCGTCAGACAAGAATCTAAGGATAATTGCGCATTTAGCGTAAAAGAACGTGAGATGATCAGCAATCAAACTGAAATAACCGTTGGAGGTTTTAGAATGGAAGTGATCATAGACTCAGGGGCAAATTGCAACGTTATAGACGAACAAAAGTGGACTGAATTAAAGAAAGAAGGTGTAAAGTGTATGTCAAGTATTACATCTAAAATTTTAAGAGGAGACGGTAACGAGAGACCATTAACAGTAATCGGGAGATTCAATACGTTTGTTAAATTGCCACATAATGAGAAACAGTTGGACCATTGTGAGTGTTTGGTGATTCGTGAACCGGCTAAAGCCATTTTGGGTATGCATAATGCAATAAGTTTGGCACTTCTTAAATTCGGAAGTTACGTGAACGCTGTAAACGAAGTGCAATGGGAACAACAATATCCACAAATATTTCCGGATCCAAAAGATATAATTGAAAAACTAAAAGATTTTCAATTAAGAATACCTATAGACAAGAATATAAAACCGGTAATACAATCACTTAGACGTATACCGTATAATTTACGAGAGTGTTCGGAAAAACAATTAGAGTTATTAATGAAATAAGATGTCATCAAAAATGTAAAAGAACCATCGGAGTGGATATCAAATGTGGTGATGGTGGGCAAGGATAATGAAGAACATAGACTTTGTCTCGATATAAGATGAGCGAATCAAGCAATTCTCCGAGAACGACACCAACTACCGACCATTGAAGAAATTTTACAAGAATTAGAGGGTGCTGAAATATTTACGACATTGGACATAAAATGGGCATACCATCAGCTAGAATTGAACTCAGAATCAAGAGAAATAACCACATTTAGTACACATATGGCGTTATTTGTTGTTTCAACGAGTACTGCAGCAGGTATTACACTGCGAGGGAGGTATTAACTTCATGGATGACATTATCATATTCGGGAAAAACAAAGTAGAACATGATCAACGGGTCCATCAAGTATTAAAAACACTTCTGGAGAAGAGTAGGCTTAGCGAAAAACAAATCAAATTCCTGGGGCACGAAATTTCAAAAGCAGGAATTAAGCCGTCAGAAGAAAACAAGAAGGCAGTTATGGAGTTTCGAAAACCAGAAAACAGGGAAGAGGTACAAAGTTTTTTAGGGTTGGTAAATTTAGGTGCAAGATTTATTCCAAATCTTGCAATCATAAACGAAACGCTAAGACAATTTATCAAAAAAAAGAATGGATTCACATGGGGATCAGAGCAAGAAGGAGCATTCCAACGATTAAGAAAGGCGTTTTTGGAACCAGAAGTGTTAGGCTTTTACAAAAGAGGAGCTGAAACGATTGTGTGGACCGATGCTAGCCCAGTAGGACTTGGAGGCGTTCTAGTATAAATGCAAAATTATAAACCAAGGATCATATGCTATGCCAGCAAAAGTCTCACAGATGTAGAACGCAGATACTCTCAAACGGAAAAAGAAACCTTAGGTATCGTATGGGCTTGTGAAAGATTTAGAATGTTTTTCGTCGGAAGTCGGTATAAACTATTCTCCCAAATCTAAGCCAAGTGCACGAGTAGAACGATGGGTGTTAAGATTACAACAATTTCCATACAACGTCGTTCATGTAAAAGGAAAAACTAATATAGCAGACGCCTTATCCAGATTACTCAAATCAAACAAAATACGTGCCAGAAAGAAGATGACATAGTTAGGTGGGTAGCTCAAAATGCCGCACCCAAGGCAATGTCAATTAAGTAGGTGGAAGAAGCATCGGCCACAGGCGAAACCTTAACCGAAATTAGACATTCACTGAAAACAGGGAGGTTCGAAAATCACCAAAAAGCATATGAACTAATTAAAGATGAACTATGCTATATAGGCTACGTTGTTTTACGAGGGAATAGACGAGGGAATACCCAAATCGTTACAAGAGAAAGTTTTGGAACTAGCGCACGAGGGTCATCCAGGAATATGTGCTATGAAGCAGAGGCTCCGAACAAAAGTTTGGTGGGCAAAGATAGATAAAACAGTAGAAGAATATTGTAAAACATGCCACAGCTGTCAGTTGGTGCAAAACAGTCAACCACTGGAGCCCATGGGTAGAACAAAATTACCAAACAAAGTCCTGAACCCTCACTGAAGCAATTACAACTAAATCAATTTCGTTTGGTAAAATAGAGAATGATCAATTTGCATTAAAAAATACTCATGAATACTATTATCAAGTGCAAGGCCAGCTTCAAATAACAAAACGCAGTTATTGTTCTTTTGTATTCTGGACACCAAAAGGAATACTATGGCAAAAAAAATAGAAAGAAATAAACAATTTTGGCTTGAGCAGATGCAAGGGAGATTAAGTTATTTTTATTAGAACTTTGTGTTACCTGAATTGATAGATCCACGATATCTTAGAAATTCTAATTATTACTTAATTTTAATTCAATTATATGTAATTATTGTAAACCAGGTGTAAAAGAATTTGTTTCAATTAAATTAATGTTGGTACTGTATTATTTGCAATAAGGATACTAATTATTTAAAGATCGGTTTTATATAAATGTATGAACCAATAATGCATATTTCGTTCTTTATATTGTTACCGACAGCGTTCCACTGGTAAAGCAAAGACGATACACTTATGTTACTTCTGACGAACTTATCTAAAGCGTACGACTGTATCTATCTATCTCTTGGAGATTTGCTTAAAATCTCCTTACTCCACCACACAGTTGATGTAGAGTTGTAAGAGAATTAGACAGGTCGCTTAAGTGACTCTCTTGGTTACAAACAACGCTGAGGTTATAATCAGTCATTAAAAGTTTTCCTCAGTGTAGACTCTCCCAGTACCCCGGGATAATATTATAACACAGTATTTTCTACCCTCTATACTTTATTATCTCTCCTCTGGTACTTGTATCCTCATTTTACACAACCTCTCGCCATTGCTCTATTTCACTCGACTCCCGCCGTTGCCCCTAGATGGCTCCCTCTGTACCGATACTACATTCTCTTTTTTCTTTTACAATTTTAAATATTACAACTATATTTATGTTATTCTTATAACTATACATTGTTTATTTATTGATTATGTATATTTATATATCTAATCCCTTATATAATCCTTTAGGTATGCGGGTGGTTTCTTGAAGGTCTGTTCTTCATTTCCTTATCTTCAGTCCTAGATTCCCGCAGTTTATATTTGGTAACAAATATCGCATTTCTTCTAATTGTTTTACCTTTATTTGATTGTATTTCTACCGCGTTCCGTCTTTGTTTTTTATCGTATATATTTCTGGACTTAAGTTTGTTGTTGACTTGTTTATTTTGTTTTGTTTCAATAGCACTCGATCGCCTTCTTGTAATTCCGGCGTTCGCTGCTTTCGTTTTAGATCTCCATATTCTTTTCCTTTGTCTCTTCGCTTTCTGTCTCTGTCCCTTACTTCTTCGTTGTCAAGGCTATAGTTGTTAAACATAGGTAGTTTGGTTTCTATTTTCCTTTCAAAAAACATTTCTGCTGGTGCAATTCCTGTCGTCGCGTGTGGAGTAGTTCTATACATGAATAAGTAAATATTTAACTCCTTCCTCCAATTTTTGCCTGTCGCATTTGCTATACGCAATCTTTTTAAAATTGAGCGGTTCTGTCTTTCCACTTCCCCATTAGCTTGACTCTCATTATTCAAAAATTTATGCAAGGAACGGTGTATATCTTTTCCTGTATTATATAATGACACAGCTGCATTACATTTATCTTCGTATGATCCTCGGAGGGTGTAATTGATATGTTTCCTAGAAATATATTTAGAGCATTACATTAAAAATTAAACTATTTGACAGATTAATAACTAAATTAAGAGCATATTGAACATTGTTCCATAAACCTTATGATTTTAAATCGTCAACAACATTTGCTTCGTTTACCGTAGATTTATTACAATAATATTTTAAACAATTTGAATGTTCACCAAACACATGATATGGCACATTTTTAATTTCTATTTTTAAATTACTAATTTTTTCACTGTGTGTCTTATTCTCACATTCTCTATGTTTAACTGCACCATTATTACTGCTACTAGTCTTTCCATTTTGGTTTCCAAAATTTTTCTTAAAAGAATGGGAACTATTCCTAAATCATTAATCCTTTTTACTTTTTTATACGTAGTATAAGTAAGTATTGTAATCATGAAAAATTTTGATCTCGAGATTTGAACGGAAATATATCTTTTGACCTTCGCTGAAATGAGTCTGACTATTTTTGAGATGACGTCTGTCTGTGCGTGTGTATGTGTGAGTCTGTCCGTGTGTATGTGTGCGCTCTACAGCCTAAACGGTAAAAGATACAGTTATGAAACTTCAAACATAAGATTTGTATGTGCTTGGCAGGAAGAGCTCATATTTTGAAAATAATATTCCAACAGGAAGTGCATGTTTACTCCATTCATTTTTTGCATTTTCTGCTATAACTCAAAAACTGTAATTTTTACAGCAAAATTTTAAGAATAAAAATAAAAGATATTAATATTTCGCATAACTTCTGTTTAAAAATATTTTTCAAGAAAGGTACTGGTTACAAAATAATATAATAATTTATGTTCAACATAATGAACCGCCAGCAACAAGGAATATTGTTTAATTATAAATCAAACATAAGAACAAAAGAAAATCAATGACAAATGAAATAAATTTTGAAACACATTCAAATTACAGAGTGACATGTTGAGCTTCGAGATATAACCACCAGAATACAAGTTTAAAATTTTTGAATTTTCATGTTAATAACTTTTTGATTCAACGGTTAACATATTCTTCATTTTAACCGTTACTTTTCTCATGAAAACAGGAAACGAACAGCCTTGGATATATTTGAAGACTTGACAAAATCTGTTAAACCGATGTTCCAATTGTTTGGCCAAATAAATGACTATTTTTTATAATTTTTTCTCTCTCTTAATTTATTAAATAGAAAATTAAATTTTTGCTTACAATAAAAATTTTTATATATTATTTTTATGCATAATTACTTATATAGGAGGTGAAAAAGTAGAAGCCGCGGAGATAAGGCGTTTTGCGGTGTACACGATAACGCCAGGCCAAGATGTCTAAAACAAAAATATATAATGAGGTTTTATTAAGAACAAAAAAACTTTCCCCGTAAACCAATAAAAATTAAAAAAAACCTAGAGAATAGAGTGAGTTTAAGAAATGTCCTATGTTTTGTACACAAAATTGGACCTTTCGGATTGAAGAAAAATGGTACAAATGTATATTTATGTCAAAATAGAGGTTTGAGTTATGCATTTTAAGTTAATTAATAAAATCAAAAAGATTTGAGGCAATAGCTTAATTATTTTTTGAGCTAGAGTGCACACCGTTTTTAAAAATGTAGTTTCGAGTAAAACGTGTTTAAAGTTTTAATTTTAGTGTATTAATTACCGGGTTACTACTTATGGAAATGTAAATAAATTGGAAACGGTTTGGAAATTTACCTTAAAATTTTGATAATATATTTTTGAAATGTTTTTGTATACAATTATTGAAAATAAAAATCGATTTTTATTTTTAAAAAATTGGAACATTGCTTTAAAGTAATTATTGATATTAATTAATTTATTCCTGTATCTTGTAGCAGGTGTTTACAAAAAAATAAAAAGAGAAGTTTGTTGTTTCTAATTAACAAAAACCGGTGTATTTTTGAATTCTATTTCTCTGACATTTTAATCTTTATCCACAAAACTAGCGCTTAACTTCAACAGGTTATTGGCCCAGGCCATCCAGACTAATCCTGAATAATTACCAAAAATGGCGGCTGATAATATGTCCTTTAAAAATATAACAAATTTTGAAAAATTAGACGTTGAATCTAATTATAATGATTGGAAATTTGCGATGGAACTTAATTTAATTGAAAAAGATTTATCCTATTATGTTGATGAAACAAAGATGGATAACATAGCAGAATCGATAAAGGCGTATTCGATTATCGGTTTGGGCATGAAACCTAACGTTTATACTGAGATTCGTGATTTGCCAGAGTAAACAGGAAAAACGGCCTGGCATGAATTGAAGAAACGGTTTGAGGACACCGGGTTCTCCCGTTAAGCATGTTTGATCGCTGAACTGATAATTATCCGGTTCGACGACTGCAAGAACATGGTCGAATATCTAAACAAGAAAAAAACCGTTGCACAAAAATTGAAGTCGATCAATCCAGCAAGTATTGATGACGAAGCCTTAGCCGGTATTATTCTTGGGAGTCTCCCCAGAGACTATATACCACTTGTGATGGCTCTTGAAAACTGTGGGCAAGAGTCGCAACTGAACTTGTTGTAACAAAATTACTGCAAGAAGCAGATAAGGAGAGGGCGAGAGGTGAATCCGCGCACCTGATTAAGGATAAAAAGAGACGTTTCGCCGGAAAGTATAATTTCTGCAAACGGCAGGAACACAAAGAGGCGAACTTCTGGCAAAAGGACTCCAGCAAAAGAAAGGATAGCGGCAAGACAGGCGGCAAATTGGCCGAATCTGCGCACATTCATGTCGTAGATGGCAGCAAGAAGGAAGATAATCTCAAGTCTGCGCACGTTCATGAGGAGGAAGGCAGTAGCTTAGAAGAAAATCTTGTGTCTGCGCACATCCACGTTGACGGTATAAAGAAAAGAAACGATTGGTATTTTGATTCCGGAGCTACCAGTTATATGACGGCACAGATAGATTGGTTCATGAATTTTCGAAGAGAAATCCCACGAACAATTCAAACTGGAAACGGATGTTTGCAGTCGAGTGGAGTTGGAGACGTAATTCTGCCGGTCTCGATTGCCGAGCGATTTGCGTCATTCAACCTAAATAATTTTTTATTCGGGCCGGACTTAACAGAAAATCTTATTTCCGTGTCACATCTACGCGAAAATAAGTGTACGGTCGAGTTTGACGACGTCGCGATAGTTTGAAGCAAGTCAAACCGAAAAATACTTGCTATCGCCACTGAACGTAACGGACTGTATCGACTGGAAATTACTTGGGAACGAGTAAATTTCGTATGTGCGAAGACCACATTCGGCCACCTAAGCATTGTGGGGAATGAATCGCTTAAAGGCAATGGCGGAAGGCGCGACCTTCACGTCGGTGCCAGATCAAATCACTTGTTACTTTCTTATACGCAGTATAAGTAAGTATTGTAATCATGAAAAATTTCGAACTCGAAATATTAACGGAAATATACGTTTTGACCTTCCCTGAATAGATTCCAAATATTTTTGGAATGACGTCCGTCTGTGTGTGTGTGTGTGTGTGTGTGTGAGCGCTCTACAGCCCAAACGGCGAAAGGTAAAATTATGAAATTTTAAACTTAAGATTTGTATGTGCCTGGCACGAAAACCTCTTATTTTTGAAAACCATATTCCGACCGGAAGTGCATGTTTACACTAGTCATTTTTTGCAGTTTCTGCAATAACTCAAAAATGGTTACAGTTACAGAAAATTTTTGTGAACAAAATTTAATGATATTTATATTTAGCACAACTTTTGTTTGCAACTTTCTTCCAAAAAAAGTACTGGTTTCAAAATAAATTTCTGCTTATTATATATATTGTTACATAAATCGTATCATCTGCGCCTGTCAATTGTTTAACAAAATAGACTTAAATAATTTGAAGTTTGACATTTAATATTTATTCTAAGAAACATATTTAGTGTAAAAGCGATCTAAAGGTTAGAACAAATATTATAAATTAGAAAAATAATGTAACTACGATATGGTTTAACCCATATGCGGATAAGAAAGTTCGGTGCATGACACTGCAGATATTTTTTTTTTGTTTAAACAATGTATAAATCTTTTACATAGAATAAAATAATAAAACTTATCCAATTGTTATATTTTAAATATTATACAAATTAAGCTTCATCAAGTGCCCACCTTCCCATCAATAAATATAAGATCTGCGCGCTCCGCACTGCCAATATATTACTACTAGTAGTTATCATTTATTAATAAAATATCTTAAATGTCTTGCACTAATCTTCCCTAGAAGAATTTGAATTAGATCAAATCATATTTTTACTTTCTTATACGCAGTATAAGTAAGTATTGTAATCATGAAAAATTTCGATCTCGAGATTTCAACGGAAATATACGTTTTGACCTTCCCTGAATCAATTCCAACTATTTTTGTCTGTGTGTGTGTGTCTGTATGTGTGTGTGTGCATGTTCTCTACAGCCTAAACGGTTGAAGCTAAAATTATGAAACTTTAAACTTAAGACTTGCATATGTCTGGGGTGTGCACCTCTTATTTTTGAAAAAAATATTCATACCAGAAATGCCTGTTTACTCTAGTCATTTTTGGCAGTTTCTGCTATTTCTCAAAAATGGTTGCAGTTACAGAAAAATTTTACGAGCAAAAATTAAAGGTATTCATATTGAGCACAACTTTTGTATTAGTTTTTTTTGCAAAAAGCATACGGGTTTCAAAATAAATTTCTGCCTATTATATATATTTTTACATAAATCGTATCACCTGCGCCTGTCAATTGTTTAACAAAATAGACGTAAATAAGTCTAAAGTTTGACATTTAATATATATTACAAGAAATATATTTAGTGTTAAAGCGATCTCAAGGTTAGAACAAATATTATAAATAAGATAAATAAAGAAACTAAGATGTGGTTTAACCCATATGCGTATAAGAAAGTTCGGTGCATGACACTGCAGATGTTTTAAATATAACTTATTGTTGAAACTTCTTTGTATCATTATGGAGCCCAAGTTCCAGCATCCCTTTTCTGCTACTGTAGCGGGGCCGTCGGGGTGTGGAAAAAGTTATTTTGTTGTTAATTTTCTCAAGCATATAGAGAATATGTGTGAAAGAGTTTTTTCTCAAGTAAACTGGCACTACGGAACATGGCCGAAATTATACGAGCGTATTCAAAATGTTAATATCATCGCAGGACTTCCCGACATGAATAACTATGACAGCGATAATCCTCAGCTATTCATAATCGATGATTTAATGCATGAAAGTAATTCTCAAATTGTAGACCTCTTCACAAAGGGTTCACACCATAAAAATTTATCGGTATTTTTCCTGACGAAAATCTCTATCATCAAGGAAAAGGCCAGATGGATATATCGCTTAATGCAAACTATATTGTTTATTGTAAAAATCTACGAGACGAGGCTCAAATTCAACATTTGGCGCGGCAGGTGTGTCCTGAAAACTCAAAATTTATTCAAGACGCGTATAATGACGCAACAACAGAACTGAATGGATATTTTCTATTTGATTTAAAACAATCGACGATGGTGCCGTTTTAAAACAATGTCACGTGACAACCAGTTATTCATTTATCTACCGGACAAAAAGTATAAATACAGTGGTAAAAATTTTCCAACGATTATTCTGTAAAATGACTAAATCAGTAATCAACCACGCAGATTATTTGTGTACTCTGCATAAACTCAAACCAAATCATCGTGTTTCTCTATTGAAAAGTGCGAATAGTAAGGAAATTCATTGATTGTGCGAGTGTGCTTATAATATTTTAAATGGTCAAATTCCTGTAAATAAAAATCAACGAGCACGCCTATCTCGTCACAAGCAAACTTTACTTAAACTTGTGCAAAAAAGTGCCGGCTGGAAGAAGAGAAAACGATTTTTAATTCAAACTGGTGGAGCGCTATTGCCTTTATTACTTGCACCTCTTATTACAGGAGTGCGAAGCAGTTTATTTAAAAATAACTAATTTATTCGTTAATATGGAGCATGCGAAAAAAATGGTTCTTATATCCTCGGAAACATTGCAGCGGCTTCGACAAAGTTCTTTAAATAATGACACTGATATAACTACAGAACTTGACAGAGATATGAAGAAAATTATGGCTTCTGAAAAATTATCTGATCATGAGAAATGGCCATTGTATCGGGAGACTTTGCAAAGATATTTACACTTTAAGAATCAATTACGTGAACCTATTACCATTCCAATTACTGAATTAAAAAATGAAGACTAACAACAGCAGCAACAGAAGCAGCTTCAAGAACCGTATAATACAAAAGATATTTTAAGTATTTAACCGAAAAAATATCATTATAATGCAGCGCGATTGCTTCAACGAGTGAAAGTTCTCGGAACCGATATAACATGGAATGATAAAGGGATAGTTCAAATAAACGGTACTATTATTCCACATTCAAAAATTACAGATTTGATAGGTGATATCGTGCGGTCTAGAAAAAATGTTAATCCGACCGGGTGGTCCAGCTTTGCAAATGCATTAAAGATAATTAACGTTCTCGGAGATTTAATCGGTAATCCAAATAGAAGGAGGTTTATGTACAGGACGCCCGAATTAAGACGTATAAAATCAGAGGGAAAGAAATCAGAGCTTAGTTCTGATACGGCAGATGACTCGTATGGTGGTAATATATCGTGGAAAAAACTAACGTTCACATAACAATGAATAGACGCTTAGCTTTTATCTACTACGCTCCGTCAAATGCAGCGGATTTTTCGGGTGTCACTAATCTCATAAGTGCGGTCAAGAGAAAATATAGTTCCGAGAAAGTTAAAAACTGGTTATCTTCACAGAATGCCTATACATTACACGTTTACGAAAACCTTGTCCAAGAAATAAATATAATGATTCAAATATACACGATCTATACCAGGCAGATTTGAATGATTTAAGAAGTCTTAGTAAACATAATGACGGAATAAACCACATTTTAGCCGTAATTGATGTTTTTAGTCGTTATGCTTGGACGGTAGCTAAACCTGATAAAAAACTGTGATGGTGAAAATTCTATTTCTCGAATATAAGACGTTGTTAAAGTTTTAAACAGTATTTAATTTCTGTAGACGTGAACATGTATATGGCCGTACATTAAAACTGACATTACTAACACTAGTTTTTCAGTAAAACAAAAATGTGACAGAACAAAATATTACTACTTGTATAGATTAATATGATCTCCAACACCTCCCCGCAACTGAACAAGAAGTAATTATTAAATCAAAGTAATACATATATCAATTGTGAAGACCAATCTTGGAACACATGTTATTAAACTGATCAGAATTTAGAGGCTTAGTGAACTCCTAGCTGAGCTCCCGAACGCAGGAATTTCTTCTTCTTCTTCCATTGCTCTCATCCACTTGTCCGAGTGGATACTACTCATGGCTACGGCGAAGTTAGTTGGCTCGATATCCTCCTGAGCTGCTTCCATCAGGCCCGCCATTGCACTATTCGCCAGGGAACGATGAGCTTTGTAGTCCACTTCATAGTCATCGAATCTTGTCGACTGTCGAGTCGCTCGTACCGAGCGCCGAGTTTTGACGACAGCTTCCTCCAGGATGTCGCTGTCAGCTGTGGTATACAAATCCGGGTTGCCGTTTTCCTCATTGCTGCATGTTGACTTATAGTTGTTTTCGACGTCTTTAAAGACTTTCCCGTCTTGATTGGCTTCCTCACGGTGGTGTTGATATTCGAGATCAATGGTGTCGTTTGTTGTACACAACTTTTCTGGATGAAAATCAATGTCATGCGTTTTTACCAATCGATGCTTTGACGGTACCCAAACTTTGTAGCCATCTTTATCATTTACGTATCCGACGAGATGTCCGAGAACTGCTTTGTCGTCAAATTTCGAACAAAATTTCCTCGGGATGTTTACATAGCATTCGGATCCGAAGATTCTCAGAAAATCGAAGCTATCAAATTTCTTGCCGGTCCAGAACTCGAATGGAGGTTTACCTGAAACACTTGACTTCCCTGTGCGATTAATTAAAAATACTGCTATTTGACAGACATGAGCCCAAAACGATTTTGACAGTTTGCTGACGGAGAGGGTTAAGCGAGCCAGTTCGACGACGTATCTGTTTGCTTGTTCTGCAACACTATTTTGTTGAGGAGTGTATGGAAATGACGGATAAAACTCGATGCCTCGTTTCCCTAGTTGAGTCAACACCGCGGCACACACAAATTCAGTACCGCAGTCTGAACGGAAAGTCTTGACTGTATGGCCCGCAGTATCACACTCGCTCGGATACGTTTCCAAATGTGAAGCAACTTCTGATTTTCTTTCATAAAAGATATGCGAACGTGTCGAGAATAGTCATCCTTATAGGCCACATATTAACGAAAACCATTAATCGAACCGATTGACTTCGGACCATTTACATCAGGATTGATCAGTTCAACAACGGTTTGCGGATGATCTCAACGAGGGTGGAATGGTTTCCGGTGTGATTTTCCACACACAACCATCACAAAATGACGTGGTGTCTGAAAAATTGACAGATATACCAACGCGGGATAACACACCGCGCACATGTCGTTTGTCCTGATGCCCCAAGCGTTCATGCCAGCTCTGTAATATTTCTTCTCTGTATGTTCGACTCCACAGGCAAATTAGGTACACAAACATGAGAGTTCATGATGTACACAGAGCCGACGAGCTTTCCAGTCGCGATGAGTTGACCGTTAAGTCGGATCTCCACACCGTTGTGATCGAACCGCATTACCGCGCTTGACAGCCTGTCTGATGGAGAAAATTTGATGGCGAGCCTTGGGTAAGTACCAAACGTCAATAAGACTCGCTGATGACCAATTTTCCCGTACGCGCGCCTCGATGTTAACTTTTCTGGATCCGTTTGCAAGGATGATATCTTTGCCAGCTGTATGGATACGTTGTGGAATCGGAAACTTCTCAAATGTAGCGAAATGCTGTATGTTCGCCGTCATATGGTGCGTAGTACCGGAACCTGAAACCCAAGAATAGACAGAAGCAAATTCTGCGTTGACTGATAGTCCCGTCGCGATGAATGAGCCTGGTTTGCTGTTTTTAGAATTTGAGTCGGAGTTGACATTTGAACTTGCAGTTCTCTGTTCAGCAGCTTTGTGTTTTCTGCAATCCGAAATGATATGTCCGATTTTCCTGCAATATAAACACGCCCGTTTTTCTTTCTTCTTTCCATTTGCTGAAGAAGAACATGGTGTTAATTTCTGTTGATACTGATTCTTCTGCGGTTTCTGTAGTTTTGATTTTGCGTAGAAAGCACCAGGCATCAACGAATTTTCAATTGAACGCAGATTTTCGATGAGTAGCTTTGTAGTTTGTTGCGCTTTTGGAACACGATACCACGTTGAACGATAGTATTGATATTCAGAACCAAGTGTTTTGAAAATACGATGGTGACGCAATGACAACGGAAGTTCGGCATTTGGGTTGTTTTTTCGTAATTCCGCGAGTATGTCATCAAACACATTGGCAATTTGAGAAGTGTGCTTTGTGACCGGAGTTGCGTCATTTTTCGAAATTTCAAAGAAGTTATCAAACAGGGTGTACAGCCGCTGTAGAGACCCTGATAGTAGCGTCTCCCATATTTCTCTCGCGTCGGTTTTCCTGCGAACGTAAATAGCCGCATCGTACCGAACATACGAGCAGCACGCGCGTTTTCAATTGTTCATTGTTTGCTAGTTTGCGAATGCTAGCCACAATACGACTGCTATCGTCTGGACGACTGCTCACCTAGTCGACCATTTTGTTTTTTGTTTTTTTTTTTGTCTTGACGAAAAAAACTTTATTCTAATATTCTGCTCGAAATTCTCGAACTTCAAACACGTACGCAACTATGAAGTGCACCTGAACCCATAACCTGTGATGGTGAAGAATCGAGTAAAATAATATAAGACGTTGTTAAAGTTTTAAACAGAATTTAATTTCTGTAGACCTGAACATGTATATGGCCGTACATTAAAACTGACATTACTAACACTAGTTTTTCAGGAAAGCAAGCACTTGACAGAACAAAATATTACTACTTGTATAGATTAATATGATTTCCAACAAAATCCAGCCACTCTAATCAAAGCATTTAAGAAAATATTTAACGAAAGCAATCGTAAACCGCAATACATACAGACAGATAAAGGTTCTGAATTTATATCGAAATCGTTGAGAAATTTCTTTCGTCAAAACGATGTACGATATTATGTCATACAAAATCTTGATGTGAAAGCATGCCTTGTTGAACGGCTGAATAGAACTTTAAAGACAAGAATATATCGTTATTTCACGCACAATAATACGAACCGTTATGTTGACGTATTAGCTAGTCTTACTACGGCATACAATAGCACGAAACATTCGGCAATAAAAATGGCGCCGAAAGACGTGAATGATGAGAATATATTACAAGTATGGAGAACTCAGTATGGAAATGATATAAAAAATAAAAATATAAAACTTGAATTCATATCCGGTCAATTGGTTCGAATTTGCAAAACGAAAGAAAAGTTTGAGAAAGGTTATATAGTAATTGCTCAGAGGAAATTTTTAAAATTACCCACGCAATGAAACGAGTGCCTCCCGTTTATAGAATAGTAGTTTTAAATAATGAAGTCATCGAGGGTACATTTTATGAAACGGAATTGCAAAGGGTTACGATTAAACCGAAAAGAAGCTAGTTAAAAATAGATGAAATAGTAGAAACTCAGGGCATAGGTGTCATAAGGCAAGTGTTGGTTAAATGGAAAGGATATAGTGATAAATTTAACTCTTGGCTATTAGCTTCAGAATCAAAGAAAATATGAAGGATTTCTATTTAACGCTACTAAGTAATAGTTCTATGAACTATTTCCCCGAAATCAAAACATGTAATTTCTACACTCTATTACAAAAAAATATCAAGCTTAGTGGGGATGAGTGGGAGGTTGCTGTATCAGAAGTGCAATATCCATCGACTTTCTCTACCGTGAGCGAAGGTTCAAATTGCGTGTTTGTGTCAAAACTTAAAAAAGAATCTTAAAAAAAAATTCACCGCCGGGCACTGTTAATGATTTTGAAAATAAAAAGAAAAAAACTTTACCACCGGGCACTTTTAATGCAAAGGTATATGAAGAAATTATAGAGAGAGTAACAATACCCGTTGGAAATTATGTATCGGTTTTTGATATCTTTAAGAAGTTGATTGAGAGTGATCTTCTTCGGAGAAATGAAATACAGTTCTCGCTTAATTAGAAGTTGAAAAGAATTCAACCTCATACACCGTCGACAAATTTCATTCTATTAAATTGTCGCCAAGATTAATGCAGCAGTTGGGATATGACCCGTCCGATGATATTACTATTGAATCAATTGCAAAAAACCCTTACAATATTTAAGCGGGAATACCTTCGCAACTCTTCATTTACTGTGATTTGATTGAACCGCAGTTTGTGGGCGATGTCGTGGCTCCGTTAATAAGAATCGTAAGCGTTTATATTCAAAATTATGTTTATGGAGGAAATAAATCGGTTATTTATACCCAGCCACGCTATGTTCCTCTCTAGAGAGCAGAGTTTGATCGCATTGAAATTGATATAAGGACAGACATGGGTAGCATCATTTGAAACGGGTAAACTGTGTGTGATACTTCACTTTCGACGACGTAAATAACATTTTAAAACATCTGCAGTGTTATGCACCGAACTTTCTTCTACGCATATGGGTTAAACCACTTCGTAGTTTCATTATTTTTCTAATTTATCATATTTGTTCTAACCTTTAGATCGCATTTACACTAAATATATTTCTTAGGATATATATTAAATGTCAAACTTCAAATTATTTACGTCTATTTTGTTAAACAATTGCCAGGCGTAGATGATACGATTTATGTAAAAATACATATAATAGGCAGAAATTTATTTTGAAACCAGTACACTTTTTGGAAAAAAAATTTATACAAAAGTTGTGCTAAATATGAATACCTTTAATTTTTTGTTTATACAACTTTTCTGTAACTGCAACCATTTTTGAGTAATTGCAGAAACTGCCAAAAATGACTAGAGTAAACTGGCACTTCCGGTTTGAATATTTTTTTCAAACATAGGAGGTGCACACCTCAGGCATATGCAAATCTTAAGTTTAAAGTTTCATAATCTTAGCTTCAACATTTTAGGCTGTAGAGAACATACACACACACAAACATACAGACACACATACATACACACACACACACACACACACACACACACACAGACGTCAATCCAGAAATAGTTTGAATTGATTCAGGGAAGGTCAAAACGTATATTTACGTTGGAATCTCGAGATCGAAATTTTTCATGATTACAATACTTACTTATACTGCGTATAAGAAAGTAAAAATGAGTGGCTGTCCATATCAAAATTATTACAATCAACAAGCAGGTTCTGGTATAGGAATAGTTGTATACAGAGGGGCTGCTTTCCAGAGAGACCACGGGCTGGGCAGTTTCTTCAGTGGTTTATTTAGACGAATTATACCGTTGATAAAAATATCTGCAGTGTCATGCACCGAACTTTCTTATCCGCATATGGGTTAAGCCATATCGTAGTTACATTATTTTTCTAATTTATAATATTCGTTCTAACATTTAGTTCGCTTTTACAGTAGATATATTTCTTAGAAACAATATCAAATGTCCAACTTCAAATTATTTCATTCTATTTTGTTAAACAATTGACAGGCGCAGATGATACGATTTATGTAAAAAATTTATAATAAGCAGAAATTTAATTTAAAGCCATTACTCTTTTTGGAAAAATAATTCAAACAAAAGTTGTGCTAAATATAAATACCTCTAATTTTCGTTCATGAAATTTCTCTGTAACTTTAATCATTTTTGATTAATTGCAGAAAATGCAAAAATTGACTAGAGTAAACAGGCACTTGCGCTTTGAATATTTTTTTCAAAAATAGGAGGTGCACACCTCTGGCATATGCAAATCTTAAGTTTAAGGTTTCATAATTTTAGCTTAACCGTTTACTGTAGAGAACATACACACACACACACACACACAGACACACACACACACACACACACACACAGACGGAAGTCATTCCAAAAATAGTTGGAATCGATTCAGGGAAGGTCAAAACGTATATTTCCGTTAAAATCTCGAGATCGAAATTTTGCATGATTACAATACTTACTTATACTGCGTATAAGAAAGTAAAAAGGGGTGGGAGCTGTTGGACGGGAAGCAGTTAGTACTGGAATAAATTTCCTAGGAGATCGCAATGAAAATCGTCCGGCCAAAGAAGCGTTCCAGAATCGATTAACCGAGGCAAAGAGTAACTTGAAACGCTAAGCTGTAGAAAAAGTGGATACACATCTTTCCGGCGCAGGACGTATAAAGCAGCGAATGAAAGCAAAACTTCTTCATTCGCGACCATCACTCAGTCGTGTTAAGGCTGAATATAAAACTTGCGATATTTTTAATTAAAAATGGCTTTGTTACATACTCTTGTGAATGTGTCAAGTCTGAATTAGACATTGTCGCATTACCTCCGACGCAAACCAGCATAGAATTTGGCTATAAACCCTTGTCGTCCCTTACCAACGACTCACCCATAGAATTCGTTATACCTGGCCATGGTGATCAGTACATAGATTTGTCACAAACAATGTTGTATCTAAACGTGAAAATAGTGAAAAATGAACATGAAGATCTAACAGACACCGATATCGTGGCACCCGTGAATAATTGGATTCATTCGTTATTCGGTCAGGTGAATGTATATCTCTATCAAAAACTTGTATCACCGCCCAGCAATACGTATGCATATCGTTCGTATATAGAAACTCTACTCAATTATGGTCAGGAAGCCAAAGAATCGCATCTTACATCGAGTTTATGGTATATTGATTGTGCTGCAAAAATGGATGATAAAGCGCATAATAAAAAATTTGAAAAACGTAAACAATTTGCTGCGAAAAGTAAAACTATTGTAATGTTGGGACATTTACATGTTGATTTATTTAATCAAGAAAAGTTTCTAATCAATGGCGTGGAAATGAGAGTTAGTCTCGTACGTTCAAGAGATAGTTTTAATCTTATTTCCGACACGGCCAATTATAAGGTTCAAATAAATGAAGCAACACTTTTGGTACGGCGTATGGATATAAACCCTAGCGTATTACTAGCCCATAATAAAACGCTCGAGATGACGACGGCTAAGTATCCGATCACGCGTGCTTATTGCAAGGCTATTACTATCCCGTCCGGAGTCCAGGGAATATCTCTCGATAACATATTTTTTGGTCAGTTACCAAAGAGATGTGTTTTCGGTTTTGTGTCTAATTCCGCATTCAACGGCGAATACAGATCAAACCCTTTCAATTTTCAACATTACAATACAAACTTTCTGTCGATATGTGTAAATGGACAGCAGATTCCTTCTAAACCGTTACAACCGAATTTTAAAGATAGAAAAACATACATAAAAATGTACAACACTGTTTTCTCCGGCACTGGCATTCACTTCTCTAACGAAGGCAATGCGATAACCTGAGTGGGCTATCCCGATGGGTTCTGTATAGCCGCATTCGATTTAACACCGGACCTCTCTGCTAATACAATTTCCCATTGGAACTTGACGCGACACGGCTCGTTCCGTGTTGAAGTTTGTTAGGAAACGGCATTAACGAAAACCATACATTGTATTATTTACGCAGAATTTGACAAAATTATAGAAATAGATAAAAATAGAAATGTTATTGTAGACTATGGTAGTTAAAGTGTTTTTTTTTTAAATAAATATATATATATATATAGGCAATATGGTTTTCTTCGTAGTTGCTCTTCTACCTTTAAGCAGAATGGGTGCGATTATAGATTTTCAAGGTGTTCATGGTGTTGATAAAGAATTTGTTATTACATAATTAGCACTTATATCGTTGGAAAATGAGTTTTTCCATCACTTTTGTTTAAACCTCCGTACAGTGAACATATATTAAATCAAAAAGCAGTTTCATCCAATAACTGGTTAAAACATAATCATCGCGGGCTAGAGTGGAATTATGGTTTTGTTGATTATTCACATCTTCACACCCTTTTAGTGGAAATAATAACGTGCGACACTAAAGACGTGATCGTAAAAAGTATAGAGAAGAAAAAAATTCTTGAAAAATTGCTAAAGTGCGAAAATGTGTGTGATATATCAGAACTCAAGTGTCCGCCACTCAGAGATTTAAAGAAATCTTGTCAATTTCAAATAACTAAGTGTATTATACCAGTTTCAAATAGACACAGGATATGTGCTGTAGAAAACGTATTGCATCTCTGAAACTGGTGCAATATCAATTGCAGAGATGAATGCGGGTTATATCGAGAAATTTCTCAGGAATCACTTCCGTCATATCGCACACTATGGAATCTATGCTGCCTATGGACTGCCTCATAAAGTGAACTACCCATGTGCAATCATCGTTAATACCGATCCAGATACCCTACCTGGATCGCACTGGGTCGCTATTATTATCAAGCCCGGAGGAGGAGTCGTGTATTTTGACAGTTATGGAAGACCGCCTCTAAATGTGCATAATTTGAATTTTATAAGGAGAAACACGCAAATCTGGACGTATAGTTCAATTTTTTCGCAAGACTTGTATTCCACTGTATGCGGCCAATACTGTTTATTATTTCTATTATTAAAAATAAGAGGACATACACTTAAGGATTTTGCAATAATAGTAAGTTGAAAAATAATAGGCATGCTATGGGATTATTCGAATGCTATTTTTCTGTAAACTGTTATAAAAATTTGTGAACTTATCAATAATGTAAACGTCAAAATATGATTAATAAAATTTTTATTATTATTTACACCTTAAAATTATTTCTAAATCTAATAAAATTTTTATTATTTACATTTTAAAATTAATTCTAAATCTAAGCAACTAACCTATTCGCACTATATATAAAATCCTTCACAAACCTTATATCTAAACTTAATTTAAAACTATACAATCGAGACATGTCCCAAAAATCCTTGCAACCCCCTAACTTACATAACTTCATACATGTTACACTGTCTACCGGTTCTCACTTCGTACATCGCGCAGCACTGCACGAAGCGAAGATACGCGTTGAAGAACGAGTCTTCCTCACTCACCAAATTGTTCTCCTTCACCGCCGCACGACACTACACTTGTTCACACATTTTAACATCCTCCTCGTCAAGGAGGCTGTGGTGCCCGTCCCTACTTAGCTTAACGGCGGTGCGGTCCATGAGAGTCATGCTGATGCCACATGTCTCGTGGAAGATATCAGTCGCTTCCACGAAACGCTGCCACAGACAATCTCCCATGTGCCGCATCGCCTCAGCTAGTATACGGCAGGCCTTGAAACAGATAATTTGCCGTACCCGTGCAAGCCGCACCTCTCATTTCATATCATTGTAGGGACTCATCCCTACAATGATATATAAAGTAAGTGTTACCTGCAGCGTAATACGGGGAAGCAACTTGTCTGCATCAAGCCCCCTAAATGAAGGTAGATTGAATAATCCTGGGGGGGGGGGTGTCAGCCGTCGACAAGTCAAGGTTCCGCAACCTGTCGGGCGTTAAAGCCGCCATGGCAACTTCGGAACCTAAGCCGTCGTGTAACCTCCACACATCCGCCGTACTGGTACCTGCCCGATCACCCCACACGCCCGGTGCCGTAAATTCGGGCTGGGCGTGATCGCCATCGTCGTCGTCGTCGGTGGTGGATGGAGCTGAAAACTCCATAGATTCGGATGGGGACGCCGGAGCTTCCATCGAGACGTCGTCGTCGTCAACATCCACGTTGACGACTGGGGTCTCCTCCGCTTCCTCCTCGCTGTCGCTTATTAAATACACAGTCTCCGAGATTCTTATAAACAAAATAAGAAAAAAAAAAACATAATGAATATTAACAATGTAAAATAAAAATATATCTTAACATTGAAATTATTAAATTTTATTTACCTGACTGGTCGAAAGTGACACGGCTGGACAGCTGGCATCAGTTTATTTTGCGGGTTCATCGTTGGTCTACTGGTCGAATAACACTGAGTACCTACCCTTAAAATACGGGCTGCTTATATACGTTTCGCAAAAAAAGAAATGATATTCTATGCTCTGTCGATATCTTTTAAGCATAGCGTTTGGTTCCATCGTATATGAACAATAATACGAATAAGTTATTTATTTTTAATCTTCAATTGCTTTCATTTATTAATATTGATAATTTTTATAAAATCTACACATATTGCAAGGTTTCGAGTAATATACTTTTAAACAAGACTATGGTTTCAACGTATAAACAATTTTTGTTTTGTAGTACGCAATAACTTTATTTATTTATATTGTACTGTAGTTATTGTCTTGTAGCATGTTTTCGTACACATATGTAAACAATTTTCTCACTTGAAACTGTTGCCTACATTTTCATCATTATTTTTTTATATCTAATATCTGCAGTAATAAAAACCATACACATTTATTTATGTTTATTAATTTAAATGCAGAATTTTCAATTTTTTATATTTTTGTATTAGATAATGTAAAATTGAAATAAAGCATCTTAAATCCCCGGGTACACAGGTATGCCTCGCGGTATCTCAGAAACCGCTCAAATGACAATGGTCCCTTTTTTCCGACCAGGTATTCTATGCATCTTGCTTTACCTTATTAAACATAGCTTTTGACTCCATCGTACAGCAGAAATAATACAAATACGTTATTTATTTGACTCTTCTTATAAATGTTCAAATGTATTTGCAAATAGTAAAGACTCTCTCGTAGAGTCCAATACACTAAAGTTATTTTAGAATTTCTTTTTCTACACTTAAGACATTCGTATATTTATTAGGGTCTGGTACAGCCTGATACCTTCAGGCTAAAGGTGTTTTTATTTTTGTCTGACGCAAAGGGCCGCTGTACATAAGGACAGGTGCAAACACGATATCTCGGCAAAACAGTAGCAATGGTCAATGCCGCCTAAGGAAAAAAAATGATATATTTATAAGGGTGTCGGTCTGGTGCAGGTGGGCCCCATAAATCTGTTGTTACACCTGACATATTTATTAGGGTCTACTACTAAAAAGGATGTGCGCCACAAAGGGCACCTGTACATGAAGGGCAGGTGTAAGGTAACAATGGTCACTGCGCCGACAAAGGATAACAATGACATATTTATTATGGCATATTTATTAGGGTCTACATAAAAAAGGGACTGTGACACAAAGGGTACCTGCACAAAGGGCCACGTGCAAAGTAACAATGGTCACTGCCCACAAAGGGCGCCGACAAAGAACAACAATGACATATTAATTAGTGTCTACATAAAAAGGATCTGTGACACAAAAGGCACCGCTACAAAAGGACAGGTACAAGGTAACAATGGTCAATGACCACAAAGGGCGCCTACAAAGGGCACCTGCACAAAAGGGCATGTGCAAAGTAACAATGGTCGCTGCGCCGAAAAAGAAAAAACAATGACATATTTATTAGGCCATATTTATTAGGGTAGGGTCTACATAACAATGGTCACTGCCGACAAAGGATGCCGACAAAGAAAAAACAACTACCCCGAACGTGGGATAGTGCCCCATCCTTTGTTTGAACCTGACATATTTATTAGGGTCCAGGTCATCAATCTAATCTCAGAAAGCAAAGGCTGACAGAATCTGTCGCAAGACCCGCTGACTACTCTTTTTTGACCTGTTATTGATGTGAACATCTTTCTCTTTTTTTAAGCAGTGGAACAGAGATGCATATTAACACAGACGTTACATTAGCAACCGATTGAAAAAGCATGTAAATAATAAAGATAGATACAGTGAGCGCAAAAAGTATTCGTACAGGTCAAGTTTTCATAATAAAACTACATTTAAAGATAAACTATTGCAGATAGATCAAATATAAAAATATGTGGAGTTATATGGAGTCATATGTTACGAAAGCTATTTATCAGAAATAATATTAATGTGGAAATAAAAATTAAAAACCAATATCACTATCCTAATTAACGCTCAAAAAGTTTTCGTACATGTAACAAATTGTTAGAATATTTTCAATTTTACACAAATAACTTATACATTTTTGGATATCTATTGGCTCTAATAATAGTAAGGAGTCTGTTTGGTATTAAATTTACCAAATACTTAAAAAAATATTGAAATGCTATCCCATTCTTCATGGTGCTCAATTTTAAAATAGTTTTTGTTAGAAATTAGCCGTTTTCATATTTCTTTTTCATCTTAAGTTCATAAATGCTCGGTTTTATTAATGTTTGATGATTCAGAAGGCATTTTCGATAGCTTGGTGTATTGAAAAGGAAACACAATCTGTAGTACCAAGCGCTATGTTTTGGATCATTGTCTTGCATGAATATGACATTTCTCTTGGCTCTCATTTTTCCATGCTAAGAAGGAAATATTCTTTTAAGATGATATAGACTATATATTCCATAATTCCATCAATTAATTGTAGTTTTCTAATACCAGCAACACTCATACATCCCCATACAAGTACATGTCCGCCACCGTGTTTTACTAAACGAAGTAAGCTTATTTTGTCAAATTCTGTTTGTGTTTTTCGCCCTAAGTGCCTCTACCATCCGAAGCAAAATTATTGTTTATTTAGTCATCAGGATATATCACTTTATTCCAATGCAAAATTTTCCATTAATGAAGTCTTTAACAAACGTCAATCGCTTCTGTCAATTAACTTCGTAATCTCAATATTTTCTTCGAGCTGATCGACCATGATACCCAGTATATCCTAGTACATTTCGGTTAGTAAACGGACATTAATATATTTCAGTGGCAATTTACAGTTTTTCAGTAAATGTTGGTGCAATAATTTATGGAATTTCTTTAATTTTCGTTACAGTTTTCCGACGATCAAGGTAACTGACTCTGGTGACCGGGCCACTTCTGTCTTTATATTTCGATGTTTTAATTTCACGAGAGCTATTAATTCTATTTCACACTGTGGAATACGGTCTATGTATGATACTCGAAATCTTTCTCAATGAAAAGCACTAATTATGCAATGAACTAATAAATTTTCTTTCAGTTTATCTAGTTTCTTTGCTTTTATTTCTTTTATTGCACAGATAATTGGTAAATGACTTAATTTTAAGGAAATTTTCATATAATATGTTCGGGGGAGGTCCCATATTTTTGTTATTCATGCCATTCGGCGAATATCTATAAAATAACTGATGCTGAAACAAAAAAACTAAAGTGTACGAATACTTTTTGCGCGCTAATTTGACGTGTGTCATCGGTTTTTATTTTTTATTGGCACTAAAATTTAATTTTTGTTTATTAATTTATATTTAAATATTGAATGTGTTTATGCATGATACTCGACATATTTTTACTTTCTTATACGCAGTATAAGTATTGTAGTCATGAAAAATTTCGAACTCGAGTTTATAACGGAAATATACGTTTTGACCTTCCCTGAATCGATTCCAACTATTTTTGGAATGACGTCCGTCTGTGTGTGTGTGTGTGAGTGTGTGTGAGCGCTCTACAGCCCAAACGGCTAAAGGGAAAATTATGAAATTTTAAACTTAAGATTTGTATGTGCCTGGCACAACAATATTAGGACCGGAAGTGCATGTTTACTCTAGTCATTTTTTGCAGTTTCTGCAATTACTCAAAAATGATTACAGTTACAGAAAATTTTTGTGAACAAAAATTAATGATATTTATATGTAACACAACTTTTGTTTGAATCATTTTTCCAAAAAAACTACTGGTTTCAAAATAAATTTCTGCTTATTATATATATTGTTACATAAATCGTATCATCTGCGCCTGTCAATTGTTTAGCAAAATAGACTTAAATAATTTGAAGTTTGACATTTAATATTTATTCTAAGATATATATTTAGTGTTAAAGCGATCTAAAGGTTAGAACAAATATTATAAATTAGAAAAATAATGTAACTACGATGTGGTTTAACCCATATGCGTATAAGAATGTTCGGTGCATGACACTGCAGATGTTTATATTTTAGTTACCTTCTATTGTTTTCCTGTAAGAGTAGTTTCTTTGTAAAAATTTTAACTGTACGAATACTTATTGCGCTCACTGTATATATAAATCTGTCAATTATTAGTTCAGAAACTAATGTTATCGTGGATGTATATTATATTTCCCTAATTTCATTATGGAGTTTTACAAAGTGACGGAGAACACCATCGAACATCGCCATTTCAAGATAAGACCTTAAATTTTACCGACAAAAATAAGCTTAACGCTTTCATCTGCTTATTCTTTCTACAAATTTCTAACTCCCTCCTACAGGAATAAGAAATTATCTTCAATAATACCCCCAAAATAAACTTTTAAAATAAATTAAAATATGTTTAAAATAATACGAAGTATTATTCATTCATCTTCGATCACTAGTGCATATTGACCAGTAGTGCGTTTGTGAGTATTTCAATTTTGCATCTTATTTATTATTGTTTATCATGAAGACAATATAAATCAGATGTGGCATTAAGTGCTCGGTAAATTTCTATTTTATTATAATACTGTTGTAATACTATTCTTGTAAATAAATCAATTTCTAATATTTTTGCGATTACCAAGTGTTTGAAGCCAGTAACATTGTTCGATTTTGCAAATACATATTAAAACTTAAATCTACGAAAAACGGTAATACATTTGGCAGTTAATTAATTCATAATATTGATTGTTATACAATAAAATTGGATCTGGTTCCGCACAAATAGGTATATCTACTTCGGGCCAAAAATCTTCGAGATTTAACGAAACGAATGATTCGTTATAAAAAATATGTTGGCGCTAAGGTCCTAATTTGTATTGGAACCAACGATGTCATAAATGTAATGGAGTGCTCGATAAAGTTTAACCATTTCGTGTAATAATGTTCTATTTAACAGCTTACGTCACTTCGGAATTTTAAAAACTCAATTGATATCATTGAATAAGAGATGTCTGAACTTGGCACAACGAGTGGAGGCCAAAATTATGAAAACTATTGCGTTATTTTGTTCCTTATTTGTGCCTATTTGTGCTCAAAGAATTACATTTTTATTCCTACTGGTTCTAGAGTTATGAACAATAACATGAGTATTGTGCCAAGTTCACACCAGCACAACAAAAATTAAATTTTAAATATTTTCATATCTAATTATTTTATGCTTAATTTGTGCCTATTTGTGCCCTAGAAATAAATATTCTAAACTGATGATTTCAAAATGTACATTCACACTAGCACAAAACAAAATTCAAATTTTCTCTTCACCAATATTTTGTGCCTAATTTGTGCCTATTTGTGCCCTACAATATTTGGTTCCAGCATGGCTGGTAACCGAGTAATAAGCATTTGTTTTTTCGCCAATGTGAAGTTGGCACAAAACAAAATTCAAATAAAAATTTTTTCTTCACCAATATTTTCTGCCTAATTTGTGCCAATTTGTGCCCTTCAAATTTTGGTCCCATCATGACCAGTAACAAAGTTAGAAGTATTAGTTTTTTCGGCTATGTAAAGTTGCCACAAAACAAAATTCAAATTTTCTCTTCACCAATATTTTGTGCCTAATTTTGCCCCACAAATTTTGGTTCCGTCATGACCGGTAACAGAGTAATAAGTATTTGCATTTTCGCCTATGTGAAGTTGGCACAGCAAAAAATTCAAATTCAATTTTTTTTTTCACCAATAATTTGTGCCCAATTTGTGCCTATTTGTGCCATACAAATTTTGATTGGTAACAGAGAAATAAGCAGTTGTATTTTCGAATATGTTAAGTTGACCAAATTAAACTCAATCATTGTATAAACACTATCTTCTAATTTGTTCTGAAAATGCTTATTAGGCTGCACGTGTATATCGGTATCAACAAAATATTAAATTAAGTGCGGAAATGATAATCAAACAAAACTTTTATTACAAACACTGTTATTTTTCTGACTAGATAGAGGGTTGATAACATTAGATCTATATATCATTCATGCTAAATTGAACAAATAGACTAGTAAAATGAGTTCCTCCAAAACTGATTATTGAGCCTCCAAAGCAAATTTATTTGAGAACTATTGGCACTCGATAATATTTTTGCAACATCATACATTTGCTAAATTGAAATTTTAGGGTACTTTTCGTTTTTGAATGGCTGTTTTGATGATACATTCTCATTGTGATCAAAAAACGGCTTCTTGAAAAATAAAACCGAATAGTTAACCAGTCATAAGTGACAAATTCCGTACAAATTACATTAATTTTATAGCACAATTACAAAATGCTGATATATCAAAAAGTGGGACTAACATTTTTAGGGCAAAATTATTCTTAAAAATAATTTTCGTATTTGATATTCACTTTCTTATACGCAGTATCAGTAAGTATTGTAATCATAAAAAATTTCGAATTCGTGAGTTTAACGGATATATAAGTTTTGACCTTCCCTGAATCGATTCCGACTATTTTTGTAATGACGTCCGTCTGTGTGTGTGTATGTGCGTGTATGTCTGTGTCTGTGTATATTTTCTCTACAGCCTAAACGGTTGAAGCTAAAATTATGAAACTTTAAACTTAAGATTTGCATATGCCTGGGGTGTGCACCTTAATTTTTGAAAAAATATTTAAAGCGGAAGTGCCTGTTTACTTTAGTCATTTTTTGACTAATTTGTAGTGCAAAAATAGGCACAAATTAGGCACAAAATATTGGTGAAAAGAAAATTTGAATTTGAATTTTGTTTTGTGCTATTGTGAATTTAGCACCATGTACATTTTGAAGTCATCTGTTGCCAAACCATTTGTTTTAGAATATTTATTTCTAGGGCACTAATAGGCACCAATTAGGCACAAAATAATTAGTTAAGAAAATATTTAAAATTTAATTTTTGTTGTGCTGGTGTGAACAATACTCATGTTATTGTTCATAACTCTAGAATCAGTAGGAGTAAAAATGTAATTCTTTGATCACAAATAGGCACAAATAAGGCACAAAATAATGCAATAGTTTTTATATTTTTGTGCCTCCACTCGTTGTGCCAAGTTCATACATCCCTTATTCAATGATATCAATTGAGTTTTAAAATTCCGAAGTGACGTAAGCTGTTAAATAGAACATTATTACACGAAATAGTTAAACGGTATCGAGCACTACATTACATTTATGACATTTTTGTTGTGCTGCACAGTGGTCCGAAACTACAAAAAGTCGAAAAATGTAAGTCGTAATTTTAAATGTAGTACTATGGGATATCGTTAGGTGTATACAAAAGAGAAAATAAATCGCCAAAAATTTTAATACATTAGCTATACGTCATCGCAGAGTAACCGGTTTAACTAGGTGCATCGTTTATTGACTTATCGTCAAGTGTTCATAACTTTTATCTTGTTTTTAAATTGCAATTCGGTTTTGTGATGGACATTCCTGGTGGTATTTAGATTATTTACATACATAACATTGCCCAATATTTATATCTGCCATATATAAACAATAACGTTAAAAATGGGAGTGAAGACAAATGAAACCATGAACAGTTGTTTACTTAATTTAAAAAAAAGTTGTGATCCCCTGAGATCCTGTGATTTGAAAGTAATATTAAAATAGTTTGGAGTATTCTTTAATTATGATCGTAAATATTACCTGCCTTTTCGTTCCTCAAACATGGATACGAGCTTTTTTTTACAATATAATCGTGAGGATCTTTACGTACTAAATCGAAAAATAATACACGTTTTAAAATTTTTTATGGGAAACCTATAGCAGTTATTAAAAAAAAATTTTTTGTTCATTTTTATACAACATATTGAGCACTTAAAAAAAATACTTTTAGACAATTTTGATTCATCCAGGCGGCGGCAGAAGACGTCCTCTAAAAGTTGTTTTTTTAGGCTGTCGTATATTTTTTAAGCTTCCTGGAAAAGATAAAGTGAAAATTCTTGATGGGTTATAATTTTAATACCTTTTTCCTCGGGGAGAATTAAAAAAAAATCCAAATTTCCCTTTTTTTTCTCTCGCATATTTGGGTATTTTTACTTTCTTATACTTCTAATCTCGAGATTTCAATGGAAATATACGTTTTGACCTTCCCTGAATCGATAGCAACTATTTTTAGAATGAAGTTTGTGTGTGTGTGGTGTGTTCTACAGCCTAAACGACTAAACGTAAAATTTTAAAAGTTTAAACTTAAGATTCGTATATGCCTCGATTGTGCACCTCCTATTTTTGAATAAAATATTTAGACCGGAAGTGCCTGTTTACCCTAGTCATTTTTTGCGGTTTCAGTTAATACTCAAAAATGGTTAATGTTACAGAAAAATAGTTTTGCTTAAAAGTAAAGGTATTTATATCTAGCACAACTTTTGTTTGAATTTTTTTCCAAAACGAGTACTGGCTCCAAAATAAATTTCTGCTTATTATATATAATTTTACATAAATCGTATCACCTGCGTCTGTCAATTGTTTAACAAAATAAACTTAAATAATTTGAAGTTAGGCATTTAATATTTAGTTTTAAAAATATATTTAGTGTAAAAGCGATTTAAAGGTTTAAGATTATATATTTGCAGAATAGGGAAACTACGATATGGTTTAACACAAATGCTTATAAGTTTACCTACGCAATTTGATTCAGGCTAAATAACTGCTTCCTTATATCAAATTCTAAATAAGCGAAACTTAATACACCTTAATACCTATTTTTTTAAAGAAGCTATCTACTTTTTTCACTTACATGTCCGCTATATTAGATCCGCCATTATTTTTCCAAAAAAAATATCAAATTTATAATCAACAACCACAATAACTTACGTCTGCTGAATTTCAATACTCTCGAAAAATTCTTGGACTTTTGTCACACTTTTTGTAGTTTCGGACCACTGTGTGCTGGTGTGAACCTGGCACAATACTCATGTTATTGTTCATAACTCTAGAACCAGTAGGAATAAAAATATTATTCTTTGAGCACGAATAGGCACAAATAAGGCACAAAATAATGCAAGTTTTTAAAAATTTTGCCTCCACTCGTTGTGCCAGGTTCACACATCCATTGAATGTTTAAATATATGCAGTGTCATGCACTGACTCTGCTTCTACGCACATGGATTAGCTCAAATCACATTTTTATTATTTTTCTAATTAGTAATATTTTACCAACCTTTGGCACCCTTGTTTACTAATTTTATTTCTTGGAATAATTATTAGATATCAATTTTCAAATTATTTAAGTTTTTTTGATTTTCTGTTAAACATCTGGCAGGCACAGTTGTTACGATTCATGTGACAATAATTATAGTAAGAATGAATTTCAATAACCATTTTCTTGTTTCCGGAACCTAATTTCATAAAAAGCTTCGCATAAAAATTGTTCAAAATGCTAATGTCTTATTTAATTCTAATACTAGCTAATATTGTAGAATAAATTAGCATGATGCAAGAACTATTTGATGTAATTAACAAAGATAATTTTAATGTTTTTAAGAAAGATAAAACATTATTATAACATTATTTTCAGATTTAATTGAGTTTTCAGCTACTCCTATATTCGATATTCTAGCCAAATATTATAAATTTGAAAATTTTGATATGATTTAACCAATGTGTATAAGAAAATTCAGTGCAAGTCACTGCAGATGATTTAAAAAAAAGAATATTAATTTTGTAGGTACAAATAACGTTAATTTATTCCATGTTCACTAATAAATTTACAACAGCTGAGAGGACGATCCTAATTATTGCTAATTTTATATTTTATTATTTAATAGAAGTGGTAAGTGTAAAAATATATTTTTAAAAATAAATATTTGGTAGACCGTCCGTCCTGAAACTCGGTAACCTTTCTTCTGAGTACGACGGACATTCGGTAAAACTTGGCATTTAAATAGTGGTCAGGTATTACATTTCATAATTGTTTTGAAATTGTAGAATTACATTGCAAGGACTTTTGTTCAAAATGCAAAGCTAACTGAAACGATGTTTATTGGACAACCCTGTAAAAGTGCAACACCTAGCTACATCAAATGGAACATGGCAGATTGGACAGTCCTCCCCCACTACGATGCCTTGCGCAGCCTATGCCACTCCACAGTCGCGCAACGGTGGTTCACAGGCGGCCATTTTGTTGGGGGGAGGGCTTCGAATTAGTTCGAGTTTTATACTCCACCAGAATGGCCGCCGTGAGCGTGACCGTCGTTTTTCAGGGTACTAACCGTACTAACGTTTCCTACAATATGGACTGTTTCGGCAAATATTGGAATTAAAATTTTTCTGTATTTAAATAACATATTTTTTATAAGAGCTATATAAATTAATAAATACTTAGCTCTATATTTGTATGTTAAATATAAAATAAATGTTAATGCTAATTAAGTCATTTGTATTTATTTTTACTTATACACTGTACAATTTTATCTTATAATAAACGTATTTTTTGATAAGAAATAAAGAGGGAAGCGTCTTTATTTTATAATAATTTATCTGAACGAACAAAATATTATTTGTTATCACAAATAACATTTAAAAATATTTTGAAAAGCGCGGCAACTTTTTTGTTATTATTTTGCAACATTAAGTTTTTTTTAATGGCGTTTGAATGCTTTTGAGTAGTTCGTTACATTGTAACAAAATCCGTAAGTCTTGTGTTTTACTTGTATTTTATGTATTTTACTTGAATTTTATGTATTTTACTTGATTTAAATTATAATAGATTATGTCGTCCAACACTGCTTGCACTGTGCCAAGTTGCAAATCGAGTGTTTACTGTTTTACGTGGTTTCCGAAATCTTATAGCACGATGTTTAAAAACTGGATTGGGCTGGTAAACAATCCGAAATTATATAAAATGCCAGAAAAGCAAATTTATTATTCGTATCGGGTCTGCCATAAACATTTTAGTCCTTGGTGGATTTATATAAAAGGTAAAGGCAGAACTACCGTATACATGGTGCTTATCCAACTTCGTACTTGGATGAGCGGTACGCTGTGCAAGAAGGTAGGAAAACCATTTTAATTTGATATATGTTTTTATTAATAAATAATAATTTATTTAGATGTCCCCATGCCCGATGTAACTAGTGCATCTTCTATTACATCTTCGTTGAGGGAACACGATTATTGTGTTTCAGTGCGACCGGAAGGTATAAAATATTCTTGCTTGGTTTAACTTGAGCTAATAAAATATTGTTTTCAGAGGTATCGAGCAAGGGTAATCATCGTCAAACCAGAAAATCGAATCGTATGTCATCAAATTAATTTTCAATTATAAATGACATTTTATAGTTTACATTTAGTTCAGTTACGACAAATTCACCGCAAAGTAGCAGAAAACGAAAGGACTGGAGTTTGTTTCTGCTACCAAGCGTCCAAAAATCTGTGCTAATGCTGGTAACAGCAAGAAGCATATTATATGCTTTTTGGTAACGGGATGTTAATGCCAGACGTAAAACCATAACTACTACACGCACGTCATTTCAAAAATAATCGGAATCGATTCAGGGAAGGTGAGCAGGTATATTTCTGTTAAAATATCGAGATGTAAGTCTTTCATAATTACAATACTTATACTGCGTATAAGAAAGTAAAAATTAATTTTGTTATAGCAAAATAGGGGCAATTTTGATTTTATGGCACTGCTTAAATCCTTACCTACAAGTAACTGTTATTGATTCCATTCATTATGTAAATGAATTAAACATTTTCTAGACCAATATTATGTTTGTGAATAGTTTATTTTAATTAACAGCTCAGTCTAAGCTTGAATATATTTATTTTAAAGATCTTATGGAAATATATTGATTTTATTTCCAAATATAGTTTTTTTATTCTATGATTAACATTGTTAATTAGATTGCAGTAGATTTATAGGGCGAAATTGAGAAGACGATTTTTTTCCACAGCGTTCCAATATATTTCAGGGTAGAAATAATTTTACCGACTAGCAATAAATTACCGGTCGAATCAGTAAAATTATTTATACCTTGAAGTATATCGGAATGCTGTGGATAAAATTGTCTTTTCATTTTTTACCTATACATCTATCTCTTTCTAATGCATATACCTATCTCTCTCATATATCTATCTCTGTATACTATGTCTATCTCTTTCTAGACGTCTTCTTAAACTTTCACATCCAACCCGTACACAATATTTCACATGCCCAAGATGTCGTATCTATTTCCAGTTATATGACTGACACCCCCTGGCCCACCTTTCCTGCTGTTCCTTGCAGTAGTTGATCTACTCGCCACGTCATGTCTGACGCTGATCTACTGACAAGTATATACTGACGTATAACGTAAAGCAGCGCTTAATATTGTAGTGCTACCTCCGCACTAAAGGTGGCTACTATAATGCTGTCATACGCTACGCCACGACTTACTAAATATCAGTTTCCGTTTTATCTCGATAAGAAATCTGATCTTATATTGAATGGTTCGTGTATTGTTGCTGATTGTTTCATTTGTATACGAAATTTTTGTTATGTTTATCAAAATTTCAAATTTCGTTAAAATTATTATAAGATATCTGTGTATAAGTGTGTTAATATACTCTCGTATACGCTAATATGATTTCGTATACTCACTTTGGATAGGTGGTTAGAATTTACAATACATTTAAATTTTTCAAAACATTTTTAATTCTAACTAACTAATTAAAATGGGTATAAGAAAGTTCAGTGACAGGCACGTCAGCTTTTTTTTCTGGGTTTGGACGTACGCCGCGCAGTGAAACGAAACGCTTGAAAAGTGGTCGAAACTCTGCCATTCGGTTATTAATTAAGATATTTTTTTTGCTTATTATATTGCATAAAAGTTTCAATTAAACCGCCGATGTGTAACTTTTATAAAAAATTCTCTGCTTTTGTTGATATTGCCCCGTACGCCAACCAATGAGAGTAGTTACACTCAATAGAGATGAAAATCCCCTCTTCTTGCAAGATCCGTCGCCGGACACCGTTAATCCGCTGAATTCTTCATTTTGCTCGGATATAACCTTCTCTCTTGCTGCTGCTGCCTTCATGGAAATATATCGAACGGCTTCGGAGGCTGTGTTTATAGCGTTGACGACCTTGTTATAACCATTTTTCATGATAGGACTGGGCAATCACATTAATGAACAAATCTTCACTAGTCCATTGTAGCCGATTCCCAAAATCCTGAGGCAAAAGATGATCCGACGATTGATTTCGAATGCGTGATTATCAATCTTTGGACAAGACTGGGTGTACTGCGGCTCGCAAGAAGCACAACAGACGGCAATTTTGAACCCCAAACTACTGGTGCCGGTTTCTTGAAAGCGTATTTCCGATCCGCACGTTCTGCATACTACTAGCTCGGCGAGGGCAGTGAAGACGCTTGAATCGGTATCCGAAACTCGCATTCACGAGGATGTTGTTGTCCTTGGATTCCCGAAGCTATTTCGCCTATGCCGAAACGCCTGCAACGTCGCCTTCCATAGAACACATGTTCATCGGTCGCCGTCGTTTGATGGACGAGTCCTTCGAGCGGGTATTGTTACTTCTGGAACCTTTCTGCCTGATAAATAACCGTTTGTTCGTCATTTTCGACATAAAACCACACCGGTGCGCAAGAGGCACACGTGTTTCTTATGACAGATTGCCATAGACTGTTCCAGAGAGTAGGGGAGATGGATCTTAATGTTATATACCTCCAACAAAGTTTTACTTCATGGTTTAGTTTACGCATAAACCACGGAGGGCCTGATTTTTTTTTAGGTAGACAAGGATAGGTATACTTTTACTTTCCGTGTTTCCACGAAAAGCAAAAGTATCAAAGATACCTCTAAATAAAAAACATTATTTAAACAATACAAATATTTTTACTAATTCATTAAATTAAATTTTACATAACATACACATATTTATATACTAATAATATAAGAAATATATTTTTATTATTAAATATTAATAATATTCGGCTTTTATTTGGTCCATCACTCGAATATGAATAGTTTTTATAATGATTAAATAATATTAATTCGGCAAAACTACCATTCGTAATAGTTCTAAGTGAATTGGAAAACAGACATTTTAACTGAATCTTGACATTATAAGAACAATTAGTTACTCCAAGAGCACCATATGACCCATGGCTTTTTACTTGTATACAAAATAAAATAGAAATTACTTAAAAATGAATACTCTGCATATTTATAATATATCATTCATATAGAAATCTCCAAGCAATAAAGTGATACATTCCTGATAAATTACATCCGCATAAGTGGTTCCATAAACATGTGCAGGTAGAATAGAGCGCAACCGCGGATTGTTGAATTTTTCCAACTATATATGGACAAGTGCTCTGACTTTCGGAAAACTTGCAGGCCGTTCTTCTCTATCAAAGCGAACAGGAACACAACAGTGTCGTTTTGGAAGGGCATACTACGAACAAATTATTAAAGACTTCATTTCAAAGTTTTACTATTTATTTGTGATTTAATACTTACATGCCAAAAAAAGAGATTTTTCAAAAGTAACAACCTCACAATGCCAATTCAAAACGATTAAAAACACACACGTTAGACAGGTATATAAGTTAATAAAAAACGAATTACAGTTCATTTATCTATTATGCAATGCAAAATGGATTCCGATATACATACTAAAAAAGAAATAAATAATTTTTTTTTAAATATACAGTATAAAATCATCTGAAATTTAATTTGATTAGATAAATAGCAAACAAATATATTAAATATATTTAACATTTAATCCTTTCAAATTTTTACTATTTTATCGGATACCACGACATCTTGTAGTTAGTGCGTCATTTAGAAAATTTAAAGATTACTGCCATAAACTCTCTCCATTGGTGGCTATGTTTCTTCTAACTCCCCCTTCTCTCTGGACTGTTCACAATATGAAAGAAACTCATCTAAATCGCAAGTATTTACGATGTCAGAGCCATCTACAATTCGTTGCGGTAGCATTTGGAACCACAAAGGCCGCCCGTTTCAACGGTAACGGGCGGGTTCTCCGAGCGCGCTTTGGCGCGCGCCCTGACCGCCGTGACACAGGTCCACTAATTGGCCTGTAACTTTTTAACGGAGTTGTTGGCGGCCTTCGAGTAAAGTTTACAATAAAGTAGACACCCCAATAAATTTTGCAGGCACAAAAAAAAATCGATTTTTTGAAAGTTCAAAAGAGTACTATCCCCTTAAGGTATCAAATCGATAGCTCATATACCGTATAAAACTAGTAATTTTACTTTTGTTTTGGCTATTAATGGATTATTTATCGAAATTTTAGCTCTTATGGCGTATCAAGTACTATTAGCAAATGGTAAATATTTTTATTAGTGGTTTTCGAAATTTTGTTACTGACTAATTTTTGATATATGACTATTCAATTTCATTGCTTATTTTTATATAATTAATACTTAAAATATAACGCTTTGAATTAAATAAAACTTTGCAAATATCTTTTCGTTTTACAAGAATATGATACATTTTGAGCGAAAAATTTATTTGAAATATTAAAACCACCGTAAACAAACAACTTATAAATTTTTTTTGTATTATGAGTCTGTAAATGCTGCTAAAATAATCAATTTAAATGTATTTTATGTAACGCGATATGTAGTTTGATAACTTCACATAACCCATTCAATTGCTTGATTAAAAAATTACGTTTTTCGTTTTATATAAACACATGAATTGAAAGTATTACACTATTACTGCCTATCTATACTGTTTTCTTACCAGATTTGGAGGGTGTAAATATTAATGCAATTGTAAGTAAATAATAAATAATTATACATTCTTGCAAAATAATTAGTCATAATATAAATGCATTAGCGTATGTAGATTACTTCTAGGGCAGGTTTTACTGTTAATCTTACCGTCAAATAGATATATTATATCTTCGTATGTATAATCTTAGCCCACTTTATTTATTTATATTATTTGCATAGTTTAAATGATAAATAAAATTCATAAGCTTATTAACATTCGCAGGTATTGAAAACAGAACTGTGTATAAGATACCGATTTTTGATAAATTACTTTATGATAAGTTCATCACTAGTGCTTATATAAAGTAGGACTCCATGGAACGTAGTACATATTTGTTTGCAGGGCGGCCGCCATTTAAAATATAAATTACAAAAATCTTGTGAAAAACAGCTTATTTTTATTTTTGATCTTGTTTCTCTAAAATATTATGTATATAATTATATAAAAATTAGAGCACCGGGCGACGACGGTAACAAACATCTATTCCAATGAAAATTTTCAACCCAGCAATAAAATCGGACCGCCATATTGGATGATGTAATATGCGATTTGCTACATATTTTAAAATAGAAAATGTTTTGAAAGTAAATGTAGTTGAATTTTAAACCATTATGAATTTTGAAATTTGTTTAGCAAAAAAAAAAGATACATTGATTTGCATTTTACATTTCAAGAAAGTGTTTTTGTGTAAATATTTTAAGTTTTATTTTCAGAGGTTCTTTTTTTGTATTTCTGTAAAGTAATAATAAAAAAAAATGATTGGGTTTTAAATTCTAAAGTATTCTTAATAAGATGGTATAAAAAAATTATTTAAAAAATAAATATTTGAAAAAGCCACTATTCAAGCGTTTTCGTACCACAGTGCGCCGTTATGACCAATTATATGTCCGAGATAATTAACTTTTCTCGTGTTCCGATAAATTAGCAGCGGATAACGATATCATCTACAGTGAGCGCAAAAAGTATTCGTACAGGTCAAGTTTTCATAATAAAACACATTTAAAGAAAAACTATTGAAAATAGATCAAAAATAAAAATATGTGGAGTTATATGCAGTCATATGTTTATTTAATTTACGAAAACTATTCATCAAAAATAATATAAATGTGGAAGTAAAAATTATATAAGGATATATAACTTTATTTTAGAGCTTGATTGTCATTTTATGCAGTCTTTAACAAACGTCAATCGCCTCTTTCAAATAACTTAGTAATCTCAATATTGTCTTCGAGCAGATCAACCATGTTACACCGTATATCGTAGTATATTTTGTATAGTACACAGGCACAAAGATATTTCAGGGGTAATTTACAGTTCTTCAGTAAATTTCGGTGCAATAATTTATGGAATTTCTTTAATTTTCCTTACAATTTTCCGACGATCAAGGCAACTGACTCTAGTGACCGGGCCACTTCTGTCTTTAATTTTCAATGTTTTAGTTTCGCGAAAGCTATTAATTCTATTTTACACTGTGTAAAACGGTCTATGTACTATACTAGAAATCTTCCTCAACGAAATGCACTAATTTTGTAATGAAATAATAAAATTTCTTTCAGCTTAACTAGTTTCTTTGCTTTTACTTTTTATATTGCACAGATAATTGGTAAATGACATTGGTTTATGGAAAACCTCATATAAGAAGTTCGGGGGAGTGCCCATGCTATTGTTATTCGTGCCATTCGGCGCGAGTCTATAAAATAGCTTAAGCTGAAACAAAAAAACTAACGTGTACGAATACGTTTTGCGCGCTAATTTGACGTGTGTCGTCGGTTTTTATTTTTTATTTGCATCACTATTTAATTTTTGTAGATTCATTTATGTATACATATTGAAAGTGTGTTTCCATAATAGTCTACATATTTTTATTTTGTACTGACTTTCAATTGTTTTCCTGTAAAAGTAGTTTCTCTCTGAAAACCTTAACTGTACGAATACTTATTGCTCTCACTGTATATGCGTGGAGCGATATTTCTTCATATACTGGTGGTTGCTCTTAGGTAAAATCTGCCAATTCAAACTTTAAAGTCCAAATTGGGGTTAGCTCGTAAATGATTAAATTGATTCAACAAAATAAACAACAATTTAATTAAACTACAAAAATATAATACGATACGAATAACAATAAAGATATGATGATTTAAGCTAAAGTTAATTATGGACCAAGTACTACTTATTAAACACAATCTGAATTGAGACCCTGATGTCAAGCGACATCGCCATTATATGTTCAGTTCTGATCTAAGTCCAATTGCCGCATTTCCATGGCAACATTCCGCAGAATGTGTAAAGACCAATTTTATGCAACTGTTGCAAGTTATTACGTAGCTTGTTACATTTGTTGATGGCGAATTACCTAGCTCAGCGGTATCTGCACTAGGTCAGTACGCAACTAGCTGATTTGTTACAATAATGATAGCATTTTCTTTTCCATAACGATAACATTTCATAAATGAAGGTTTATTATATAGTTTGAATTTTTTATGATTTCATTTCTTAAAACACTGTTTTAGTTTAGCATTATAATATGCATTTCTTATATTTTCAATTTAAATTTCTTTAGCACTTGTATCATTGCACTCATTTGATAATTTCACTTCATGATCTAATAGTCTTGTTATCACAATAGCTAATGTTATATTATTTTCAGATAAAGTTTCGATTGCAGTTATCACACCATCATAAGATTTTGGCATAATTAATAATAAATGAAAAAATTATATCTGTTTCTTCAAGTTTTGCGCCTGCAGCTAATAATTCTTTTATTAAATTATCAAAAACAGGTGTATAAAAGTAATTTCTTGCGTAGTGTCAATTGTGTAGCAAGACTATTTCGTTCGTAAATGGCGTCTAGCTTTGCAAAATGTTTTTTGCTGTACTTCCAGCCTTCTCAAAACCAAAAAAAGAGTTCGATAAACAGTTTACGTTACCACTTTTGGCGATTCTTTCGGCTTTAATCCACTCGTTACCAGGTATTTGAGGAATTTTATCATCAATAACTTGGATAATATCAAGTTCAGCTAATATAGCTTTTAGTCTGAATTACACATACTGTATTTTCCACCATCAAAGGCTTTAATGTTTCTTTTCATATTTTCTCACTTAATTATTACATAATACAGATCACTACAAAAATGTTTTTCGCGCACAATTTCACTATAAAAACTAACTCACGTTATCTGGGCCCATGGCCGGTTGGGTTTTGGGATATAATAAATAAATAAATAAAAATACTAGTTTTATAATAAATCGTGGTCTTACTACTTTATTTATTGATTCGTCGTAATATTTGGCGTCAATCGCGTCTAAAGTACCGATAATTGTTTTAAACTTTGTGCCAATCCTATTTATTCAACCTCGTTTTACGCGAGATAGAGATGTTAAACAAAACATTGAGGTCATTTTGTGCTGAATATGTGTAATTGGCCTGCTGATCAAATTTATATCATTATGACAAAGTGTTCTATCCAATTGGTTGCAATAAGATTTTGTATTCGCGTGAACATTAACTAATATCTCTAGTTTCTTGGATGGTTTCAGCCTTAATAATTTGGAACTTTATTGTAGTTTATTAAAGAAAATGAAGTAATGATGTATCAAGTTTCCCTTTCGTATATTTATTCCACGTGACTATAGTTTCGCTACAGTATTATCTTCAGAATATACTAAACTTAAAATATACATTGACTATATGTATACTATAGTTATTCAATTATCTAGTTTGTGAGGCGTGGTCTATTAGTATTTAAGCAAAGAAGGGGGGTTTATTAACGGCTGTTTGCTCATTTGGTTTAATCACTGACTGGTTCTTAAGGTGTTTATGGATTTTCAGGGATTCCATAAGATTAAGTTTATGTCCTTTTGGCTCTCGATGAAGTAAAATTGGGTTGTAGTTGCCGTCTATTTGGTGTCTTGTGGTGTGCAGAAGGTTGGCAAAGGTAGAATCAGATTTATTTAATCTGAACGCCCTATCATGTTTTTGGAATCTGACCTGTAAATTCCGTCCCGTTTGTCCGATATAAACGCTATTGTAGTCTTTACACTCTAATCTATATACACCACTTTGTTTATAAATGTCTGTCATATGATTGCAATGGAGGTACGAGAAACAATAAATGTTTCTAGTTCCTCCATTCTGACCATGATCCACGCGGCAGCTATGAAGTCAAAGCCATATCACTAGGGTTTTTATACTGACTTTGGTCAACAGTTTGCGGAGGTGTATGACAATAAGACCCGTTCAGTAGTTTCCTTCTTTATTAGATCTCGCAATATTATTAGAGAAGCTAATTTTTAACTACCTTCAACTCCAGATACTTATTTCAGCCCTTTTCCATTTTGGACATTTCTGACCATGAACCACGCGGCAGCCATGAAATCTAAACTATATCACCTGGTTTTTGACACTGGCTTTTGCCAACAGTTTGCGGGGGTTATGGCAGAAAGGCTCGTTCAGTGTATTCATTTTCTATCAGATCTTGCAATATTTTTAGAGTAGTTAATTTTGATCTACCTTCGACTGCAGACACTTCTTTCAGCTCTTTTCCTCCTTGGACTATGTGCTCTTTCAACGCTAGATCGATCTGCTGCTCCACCCATTATATTCCCACGTTAGTTTTCCAAAATAATTGCCTTCTATCGGCAATGCATCCGCTTTTACACCGATGGTTCAAAGGGTAACGATATAGTTACATATGCATTTATATCGGCAAGATGGGGCATGTGAGTTTCGTCTACACGAACTGTATGTACTATACCAATCTCTTCTCTATATTAGCAGACTTGCAAGTAATTCTTTCGCTATTGTGTCGTTTGCAATGAGAGCGTTGAAAGGGATTGGTTCTTTGTGCCCTAAACATCCTCTCTTGCAGCAGATACAAGCAACCTTGATGACTCTACCGTCACAAGAGTCTATCGTGCACTTTATTTTGTTACAGAGTCATATTGGTATTTGCGGGAAAGAAGCAGCACCTAAACGAGCTTTGTCCAAGGCCACTATTGATTATGATTGGGTGCTTGTTGATGACCTCAAGGGTCAATCCAAGCATCTGATCATAACTCAGTTGCAAGAAAGGTTGAGCCAAAAGTCTTAAATAAGCTAAAAAATGTCAAGCGGAACGTGAGGCCTTGGGATTCTTCCCATAGGGCATTTCGAAAAGAGGAGATCGCTATTGCGAGTCTCCGGATAAGGCACACCTGGTGGACGCATGGCCAACTTCTGCGCCGGGAGGAGGCTCCGAAGTGCAAAACGTGTGCCACTGCTTTGACAGTGGCGCACGTTTTGTTTGAAAGTTCCCAGTTTACAGAGCAGCGAAACAAGGCGGGTCTGTCATTTGACCTGTCGCAGGGCCTAGGTGACCAATCGACCCTCATTGACAGAGTCGTCCTGTTCCTCAGAAATATAGGCCTAGTTGCCGTTATTTAAAAGTGCTAGTTTTATCTTTAATTTAATTATATATGTAGATATTTTAGGACCCTTTAATAGTATTTTGCAATATCATTTATTTTTACAATATTAAGTAGGTATATTTATATGAACAGTTTTAATCCTCTTTATTAATATTTTACAATTTATTGATATTATTTTTACACAAATATTTGAAATGCTCATTTATATCATTATATAACTTTATGGCGTGAATAGCCCCAGAGGCTGATACGCCTTTTAATTTTAATTCATTTTATCTCTGCAATTTTTACACTGAACTTTCATATACGCATTCACGTGAGAACATATAATAATTGTATTAATTTAGTAATTTATAATATTTTACTATTCCATGAACTACTTTTTCACTATTTCATAGAATAAATATTAAATGTCAAATTCCAAATTATTTTAGTCTATTTTGTTTTTCTTTAAAACAATTGACAGACACAGTCTATACGATTTATGTGAAAATAATTATAACAAGAAAACTAATTTCTTGTTACCGGTAACATTCTTGATAAAAATGTTCAAGGAAAGATTGTACAAAATGTCGATACTTATAGTTTTCATTTTTAGTAATTTTGCTGTAAGTGTAACCATTTTTGAGTTATTGCAAAAATCGAAAAATATGATTGGAGAATACATGCACTTCCGGTTCGATTATTCTTCTCAAAAATAGGAGGTTTACTAGGAGAGCATATAGAAATCTTAAGTTTAAAGTTTCATAATTTAGCTTAAACTTTTTAGGCTGCAGAGCGCTCACATACACACACAGTCGGATGTCATTACCAAAATAGTCAGACCTGATTCAGGGATAGGCAATTGGTATAATTCCGTTCAAATCTCGAGATCGAGTTTTTCTTGATTACAATACTTACTTATACTGCGTATAAGAAAGTAAAAATGGTATATTAATATGAATAATTAAATTTATATAAAGTAAATTATTAATTATAGTAGACAAAGCTTGATAAATAAAGTCAGGAAATGCCTATAAACATTTAAATAACGCTAAATAACTTAATTTAATTTCCTCGACGTTAAAGAAAATCTATTTAGTATATTAGCCATCAAAAGTATGTTTCTCATATCCAAACTCCTCCATATAACTTTGTGCGTTATTTACATAAGTATTAAAATATTCATTAGTACTGTGCAGAATAACCGAACGCACCTATTATATTTTTACTAACTCTACTCTTGGGAAACGACACATAGCCATCTATTGGTCATTCATGAGTCCTGAAAATCTCGTTTTAAAAAATTCAAAAAATTTAAGCTAAAATTATGAAACTTTAAACTTAAGAATTGCATATGCCTCGTGTGTGCACCTCCTATTTTTGAAAACAATATTCAAAACGTAGGTGCATGTTTACTCTAGTCATTTTTTGCGGTTCCTGCAATTATTTAAAAATGGTTTATTACAGTTATTTGAAAATTTATTCACTATACATCCTCATGTTACTCTGACTGTAATGTTACGAAAATAGTCTATCACAAATACATTTAAAGCATACATCTTCAATAAATCTGATAATTTTATTTTTCTCTCAGATTTAACCCGCACTGATGTTGATGATGGAAGGATTGTTAAATTTAAATTAAACTACGCAGCAATTATCAATAAATAAAACAAAAGTAAAACAGGATTCCTTATCTAGCAGAGTATCTACAGATTCTGTAGGATTACAGTGTTATATGTGTTGTGATCGCTGGATCACGATTTTGTGTTGGGATTTTGGTGGAGACAAAATGAAACGCCAAACACAAAATAACACATACGATACAATTTATTCAAACGAAGCCTGAACTGTTCAGTATCGAAAATTCAACTAAAATTTATGAAATGATTTGGTTTTCTCCAAAGCTACGACTTTTAAATATTATTTGTGATTCGCCAAATGGCTGCCCTGATAACTTAAACGCCACCAATGAAAATTCGCGCCCTTGAATGACATGAGGAAATAATAGAACATCGTCGGTACATTGATGTTTATTGGAAGGTATTATGATTCGAAATATTTTGGAGTTTGTGTTATGGTGGATCACTTGGGTCATCGACGATAGTAAAACTAAGAGAAATACACTTAACAAAGATTTCTTAGAAATAAAATATAATGGTTGAAAATATAAAAACTAACATAATAAATAATATATGGAAAAGAAAAGGCTAGAGGATAGCAGGGTATCCAACAAATCTACCTAATCGTAAAAGGAGTTATTGCGACATTTTGTGATTTTTGATTATACGACGTTGTAACACTAATTTGACAAACGGGAGTTCGAAATCCATGGATTCTTGTCCCTCGTTCTTTATTAAGTTAAGTTAATAAAGTTTACCCTAATCTGATTAAATAATGATATCACAACAAACGGCTACCATATTAAAAAATTCAGACTCTCAAATAATATAGGATCAATTTATTATGTTTATCAGTTATTCGTACGTAATGTTAGCTTTGTATTCGATAATCTTAGTGTAAACAGTAAATTCCATGACAGATATAAAATGTTGTTAAATAAATTGGTCTAAAAACTAGTCATCGTCTTGAAAATCCAATCAATTTGGTGTCAACGTCTCTTGAAGTTCTGGGCGGCGTTGACCACGAAATGAACTTACTCATAATGAATTTGATTGTTGTCCAGATTCTTAGTACATATATTTGGAATTTTGATATCCAATAGATGCGACACCCGTCTAATATATACTTATTTAATTAAAAGAACATCAAACATATGCCTTAATTTGAGACATTTTTATTTAACATATTTTTGAAAACGATAGTCCGGAGAACACTCGACAAATATGGAACTGTATTTTAATTTGCAACTGCGATTATGTTCAGGGGATGTGTTATCCTTCAATAATGCTGTCTTGGTGATAATCTATCTCCATTCCGCTTGCGCACAGTTGTATTTATTTCCATGAAGATCTCAGTAGTCGATTTATCCGAAAAACAAACCCGGAAAGTGTATTTAAATTTTGTGTAAATATACGATTGTTATGTGTATGCAATATATAACATTGTTGATGCAAAATATTATATTCCTAGACGGCACAAAAATAAACTATGTGCGCCAACTTCGTTTGCTTCATTTCCGAACTTTGGGATAATTATTGATTGCACCGAGCTGTATACGATAATGGGGAAGCAAAGATTCACTTACAACATAGGAACACTTTAAAAGGGTTTGGTGGTGAAGTTCCGAATGGTGACTGTACGTTCTTAAGCAAGTTGTATCCGGATAAAAATATAAGGTTTCTTGATTTCGGAACTACTATCGGATGGTGTTACGTAGAATATACCACCGTTCCTTACAATGCTTCAATTAATACCTTAGCAATAGAAAAGCACCCAATATATTGCTCGGGCTAGATTACATCTAGAATGTTCTATAGAACGAACTAGGTTCTTCGATATCATAAATAAAATTCCGAGCTCATTAATTCCGCAATATAGTTTGTTCGCAGTGAAAAACAGTTATATATATTATAATATAAATATTATATAATAATATAATATAAATATTTTGAGTATATAATAAAATAATATATTATTTTAGAAGAATGATATTTTCAATTAAATATTCTCTAACTTTCACAAATGGTAAAATTGTAACTATTGAACAAACGCAAGATTTAAATAGAAATTATTTTATAAGATTTCTTTTATTACTACAGTACGTAGGGTAAGTAGACCAGTAATGGAACGACGCTAGTAATAGAACAGGTGTCAAAAACTTGGTTGTATACGTTTGAAATTGTGCAAATGCGTAGCTTTAACAAAAATTTAAATATTTATATATAGTTTTAAACAAGAAAAACGTTTTTCACGTTTTTTTTTAAAATTATTAATTAAAAAAAACGAGTAATGCTTAGCGATATTAAAATTGTACTTTTCACAGCCATTTTTAGTTAGTTTACGGTCACTATGACTTAAGGGGAGGTTCTCATTAAAACTACGGAAAATGATGCAAAGTTCAATAAATTTTTGCGAGGTATCTATGAGACTTAGGAATGCGAATCTTTGTGAAAAATCTTTATTGAACATTTTTCTTAAATTCACAATTTTTTCGACTTGTGAAAATCCGAGATGGCGGCGTAATGGCCGCTTCCCTTCGTCATGTTATTGGAATTTTTCCAAACTGTGAGAACGATCCTGCCTCTGAAAATGGACGTAAAAACGTAATCAGACGATTTTCCTAATCCTTATACATTGGTGCATAGAATATACCAAAATATCTGAAAATAAGTCAAAATTGACAAAATGGGAGCCATTTGAAAAAAAACCTTCATTTTTTAGGGGTCTTTTTTGTTTGAACTTGAGATGAAAATAACTATCAAGTAAAATCGAAGGTTTTTATTTTTTACAGAATATTGGCTTAAGTTTTACAATGTGTTTCGTACTCGTATATATAAAAAAGAAGAAGGACGAATATTTTCAATAATGTGAATATAGTATCTTGTTGCGAATTACAGTTCGCATTTTGGTGGCGCTCTCATGGTGTCGTATCGACGAACATAGTTGACAGCGGAGCGCAGGAAATTGAAATGCCCAACATTTTTCGAATCAGCAGGGCGTGTAAAAATACTAAATATTAACATTTTGCAACTATTCTGCTATATCCTGTGCACAAGACTTTGTCCTTCCCGAAAATCAAAGAACGAAGTTAATCGGTTGAACGATACGAGAGTTATCGTTCTCGCAGTTTTCAAAAAGTGTGTTTCGAGAAAAACGCGTTTGAAGTTTGGGAACGTATTATTACGTGTTCAATCTGTTTAGAACTTCAATTTTACCCAAAAATGGGTGAATTTATAGGTTTTTGGGGTCGCCGAATCCGAATCTGAAATCCAAATTCCAAAATTCAAAATGGCGGATCCAATATGGCGGATCAAACAAAATTTAAATAACCAATTTCGCTGAAAATTTGTAAATAAGTATTTTTAGGTAAAAAAATCGATTTTTTGAAAATTTTAATGAGAACCTCCCCTTAAGTAATTACAATCGTTTTTATAGAAAAATGTATTTTTTATATTTATCTGGTTGAATAAACTAAATGAATATTTCATCGAAACATTTCAAATGTATAATATTGACTTTTTTTTATATTCTAAAAACAAGAGTTCTAGTATTGCACTAAAAGTTTGAAGAGCGCGCTAATAATAGAACACTTAATGCTTCCAGCGTTCTTCTATTGACCACCCGCTGCTATAAATAGAACAGTAAGCAAGCGAGGTTAGAATATCAATGATATTACATATTTTTAATAACAAGAACAAATTTTAACTACAGATAAATAATTTTTTAAAAAGTATGTGTCAGTTATTATTTACATTATTTGTACACTGAAATTTTATTGTTTATCTCATAAAAAATAAAAATCGAGAACATCACCTCTTTAATTTATTTTTGTATTCAATTGAATAAGTTATTTTTATTTTAGTGAAAACTGGTAAAAAAAATGACACCGTTAATAAAAAGGGAAAAAAGATGTGTGAAAAATCAAGAATTAGAACCAAAACCTTTTATATACTTGATAAAATACTTTTATCTGAACAACGAAAAATTGCAAGATGAAAAGTATGCTTATCTAAAAAAAATTAATCAAGAGCAGATTTAAATTTTTTATTGAACATAAAATTTTAATGCAACAAAAGTAATAAAAATGTTGATGTAATACTAATATTTATTAATAATTTTAATATTTCGATTATAAATTATTATCTAATTAAAATATCATTTGCATTATAGATAAAGAGTAATATTGTTCTCTAAATTTATAATTTAGAACTTTATAAATATTAAATTTAGCTTAAGATAGGTATAGTTTCTCTATAATTTAAAAATTTAGAAAATAAAGCTACTGCCAGTGTTTATTTATCCAAGCTAAACTATATATAAATTTATAAACTATAATAAATAAAAAATAAATTTATAATAGAATTTATTTATTTATTGATTTACTTCAATTAACAAAAAATATAATTTGCCGTTCTATTACTAGAAAGGACTGTTCTATTAAAGGCAGCCACCGTTCTATTATTGCTATTTTAACATCAATTTATAAATTGTGAACAAAATTACCAAAAACATCAATAAACAATTTTTGTTAAAACTTTATAAGACATAAACTTTAAACATTTTCAATTATAATATAAATATATTAATCATATATTCTTTAATCCTCAAAAAAGTAGAGAATTTGTTAACTGTTCTATTACTGGTCTATTTACCCTAGTACTTACAATGTTACATGAAGAACTTCAAGAAATTGGGAAAAAATGACAACGTAAAATAAAATGCAATTTGTCTAATGTTATTATTATGAAAAATATATACGTCGGTGACTATAGTACAGTTTATATATACAACTACGCATTATTAATGTTCGCGAGTATTATTTTAATAATCTAGAGTACTTGTTATTTAGAATATTGAGCTATCTGCCGCATTCTGGGCTCGACAAAATGCTATATAATAACCGGCACAATATCTGCTTCATGCCGAACTCATAGAAAAGTCAGCACATTATCGGTAGCGAATTCATCCATTGGCAAGTCAAGAACATTTGGTGCAGTGGAGTGGCTTTGCAAAATACCTTCAGGATACAATTAGAATTTGTAAAATCGAGTGTTGGCATTGTGCAATTTCGTGTCTTCATTAAAAAAGACTGTAGTAATCACGATCCGATACAAATTTCTCGTCCCAATCATCATCTCCAATGCAGTTATTTCATTTGGACCAGAAAGCTTTGATGAAGGTTTCATTCGACGATATAGCAAAAATTTCGTTGGTTCATAATAAACTTAGACTTGAAGATCCGTATGCTTTTAGAAACCATTTAAGAAATAGCGCATTTTATCTTATAGATTGACTGTTACCTTACGTTATCTGGCTACGGGTGCTTCATTTCAGTCACTGTCTTATAATTTTAGACTTGGTAGAAGTACCATTAGCAAAATTGTACCCAAAGTTTTGGCAGCAATTTGTCTGTGTATGCAGGAAGAAAATATCAAGCTACAGGAAAGTTACGTTATAATAAAAATTTTATTTTAAATCTAATATTAACTAATAATAAAAATAAACATAATACTCCTACTAAAAAACAAAAGTAACGTAAACCTAAAATAAAATATCTGCAGTGTCATGTACCGAACTTTCTTATACGCAAATGGGTTAAACCATATCGTAGTTACATTATTTTTACTAATTTATATTATTTATTCTAACCTTTAGATCGCTTTTACACTAAATATGTTTTTTTTTTATAAATATTAAATGTCAAACTTCAAATTATTTAAGTCTATTTTGTTAAACAATTGACAGGCGCAGATGATACGATTTATGTAACAATATATATAATAAGCAGTAATTTATTTTGAAACCAGTACTTTTATTGGAAAAAAGATTCAAACAAAAGTTGTGCTAAATATAAATATCATTAATTTTTGTTCACAAAAATTTTCTGTAACTGTAACCATTTTTGAGTAATTGCAGAAACTGCAAAAAATGACTAGGGTAAACATGCACTTCCGGTCGAAGTATTGTTTTCAAAAATAGGAGGTTTTCGTGCCAGGCACATGCAAATCTTAAGTTTAAAAACAGACACACACACACACACACACACACAGGCGGAAGTCATTCCAAAAATAGTTGCAATCGATTCAGGGAAGGTCAAAACGTATATTTCCGTTAAAATCTCGAGTTCGAAATTTTTCATGATTACAATACTTACTTATACTGCGTATAAGAAAGTAAAAATATATCTACTAAAATAAATTTGTAAACAACTTAAGGCTACGTTCGAAGCCAAGATGGCGTCCGTTTAATATTGGTAAAACTCCGTTATTTTTTTTCGTACACCATTTTGCTTAGAAACGATTTAATGGCTCTATTCGAGTAATATTCAGCAATGAAGCAATATAGCTAGTAGAATGGCCTAATATTAAATTGATATATTAATACATGCATTGTTTATACTGAATCAAAATATCAAAAACGCTAAATTCATACAATAAACAATGATTTATTGAATATAAAATATGTCTTCTACTGCATATTAATTTAAGAAGCAATTACATATTAAAATTATCAACGAATTAATTATACTTTTTAAGATTTGTACGAAGAACATATTTTTTAGAAGAAATAGTTCAGCCTCTGATTCACAGGGGCGCTGTCTAAGTACGAAAATTTGAAACCTTTACTTTAACATTATTTCATTGTTCTATATATCACATTGTCTATTTTAAATAGAAGTTTTGTAATTTTTCCTAATGGATTTTGATCAAATTTGGTTTTTGATATACTTTAGGTAGGTATTGTTAGAGTTTCTCGGACGAGGAGAACGCGCGGGAGTGCGTAATATTTGAAGACTGTGTTCTTGAGGATTGACATCCAAACACTTGACTTAATTTATTACTGACGCTACCCTTAGAAAAACATATGCATCGCATTATGCTACCCAAGCTCTGATTTTAGCGTCATTCTTTGTTTGCAAGTCAAACCAGAAGCAAATTGTTCATTTAATTTTATAATTCAGTACTTGTGTATGTTTGTGTTGTATTTATTCAATTAATGTCACGTATGTTAGCTCTTACTACTTGTATTATAGTCTATAAGTACACTAAACATTATTACTAATTATACGGATGGACTGATTAATAATATTGACTTGGACACTGTGTTGGAGAGATGTTTTGAGATATTAGGTGACGTGTTTTGATGTCTTATGGCCTGTTGTCTATTATGGCTTGCTTTGTGCCACCAGTTGTATCTAGTCGACCTCATATTTTGTCATAAATGGGAAGCAATCATCTCTTTGAGTCGACCCCATATTGTTTAGTTAAATGAGAAGCAATCGTCTCTTGTAGTCGACCTCATAAAATGTGTAGTATCGGTTATAACTGACCACATTTAGTTAATGTTAATTGTGTTATGAGAAGCCATCGTCAGATTCAACTGAGCTCATAATATGCGTTGTTGCGGCCTGATATTGTTTTGTCACCTGGGAGTTTGTTGTATCGGAGCTGATCACTCGCGATTTGTTGTTGGTACCCGTTGTACAAGTGCGGCTTTTACGACGCGACGTGAGGAGATTAAAACGGCGAATGACTACTAATTATGACTGACTGACTGATTGATTGATTTAATACTTTTAATATTGAGCTACTTAATGAGTTTTTTTCCATACTCATATATTCTTTTACATTACTAATTACAGAGCCAAGTCGGGAGTAAGCCCGCCGACATGAATTTTATATCTTAATAATTAATAAATATATTCAATATATATATATATATATATATATATATATATATATATATATATATATATATATATCAATTTTATATAATGTACTCAATGTTATCTACATATGTTTGTTTTATTAATACACGTGTAAAATTTTGTCTGTGGTCATATTCATATTTCATCATAATGTTTTAGATATTATCCTGACACCATAAAATAAACATTATTTTTTCAATCGCCTTTAATAGTTTCTAGTTTTCTTCCGAAAGGAGAGTTTATATGCAACTATCAATTAAAGTTTACCGTATCGTAAATACTTTATTTATGTACATCAATTTGATACACTCAAGTTTTACAAAAAATAATACAAAATTAGTTAACGTTTATTATGTAAAAAATGTGATTAATTACCTAAATTTCTATTTTGTTGCCATGGGTACGTAGGTATAATATCATAAGAACTCTACACTTCAATATTTATGGAAATGTTACCAGACACATCCTTACAGCTTCAATATTTCAAGACAACTCTTTCAAATTTCACATACTGCATACGAGTGGGTGAGTGAGGAAATGGAGTGTGTGTTTGTTTGCTCAATTATTTTATTGTGCTGCATTCAGTAGTGCACGCCGGTTCTCTACAAAATAATTCCCTATTAGTTCTATTGTCTACCATTTCTGGCAGCATACAGTTTTTATAAAAAGGAATTAATTTTGGTAGCATATCGTGCGTCCAAAAATTAATATCCCGCTCTATTTTCTCGGCAAACAAATGTACATTTTCGTTTACATATACTATAAAATAACATAACTTTCTGTTTGTTATACTGAGTCGCCCTTGCACCAGATAATAATAAGTATGCGTTCGTTTTAGCTGCAGTATTGTCCCGTTGCTCTTCAGGCAGATGTTTTTATTATCTTTTAATTGCCCAATTTGCTTTATCGCCAAGTCTATTTGGATGTCTTGCGAAACTTGAAATTGGGATAAAATCCTCTGACTTTCAGATTTTAATTCCTCATTAGTTATATCAAGACGCATTGCATTTGGACCATAATCAAGATTACGAACAGGCAGAACTAGTTTTACCCTTTTCCTATGGCCTTTTCGTCGCTGTGCCTGTTTCATCGCATAGGCACGTTTAGAAATATATTCTTCAAAATAATTTCCAGGATTTCGCTGCGTTTTTCCATGGAGTATTATACCACTCATAGCTTTTATCAAAGTGCAGGCCTGACAAATATGCTCTAATTTGAAATGATCCTCTTCGTGTGAGGTTCAATCTTTTGCCACAGTTAAATCGAGCCAGAATAGACATATAGCATTCCGCTATATTGTTTGTCTCATTCTCGATCAATTTAGCTGAATTTCTTAGTAATCCGTCCTGTGCACTTTTCAGATAATAATAGATAATACTAGTTTTTAAAAGAAATATCATATCATCATCACTTTCTCTAATTTTATTGCAAATATACGCCTTGCAATTCGTGTGATGACCAAAAACATGATTTTATCCTTTCTGCAAATCTTTTTTAAAATTTCTACATCTCCTTTGGCATTATAGTACGAAGAAGATAGTGCAGTTTTCTGCAGCTTTTTAATTTTGTCCTTTGAAAGCCATCTGCGTCCAGTTGCATATATTGTTGTGTCGTCTTGAATTTTGTAGAATCGCCATCAACTATAAACTCTAAGTAGCGTAACCCGTGTAGCTCTTCACTACAGCTAATGCCTTCCACGATAGTATCTGCTTCCATTGCTGACGATGATCCCGACCTATTTCGAAAGCAAGTATGTTTTCCAACTTGTACTTGCTTGTTTGCTGCCCTGACGCATACACAACAATATTTATTGCGAACACCAATATACGAGTACATCAAGATTCCTGTTGCGTTACCAATTATAACAGCCTAAAAATTAACAATTAAATGGGAAGGAAAAACAAATATGCATTTATTATATATTTAAAAGTCCCGAAGCGGCGTTATAATTATGCCCATAGGACCACTCACTCCATCATCCGTCCAAATTCACACGTATCTAGGCTTTATTATCATGGTCGATTTGATTTTTTGCCAGGGCAAGCTTCAGCTCTTCTTTCTCATTTTCTCCTAATTCGGTCCATAATGCATATTTCCATATATGACCTAATTCGCTCTCTATTTTAGAAAATGTATGAAATGACATGGCGGGAATGTCCATTGCATTCTTCCATATGGCCGAAAGTACTGCCCGTACTTGAAGTACCCCATACGGCCGCAGTATTGAGAAGAGATTGTGGGTGTTTTGAATCTACAGTGAACTGTATAATTTATCTATCGCAAGTATTACATCTGAATGAAATTTTGCTCACTAAACCTAGGCCGTATCTCTCTTCAATGACCGGGTCTAATCTACACAAAGTACACACTTTAGAGTGATCATACTGAAGACGAATTGCCCATTTTAGAACATAGTTTATTTCAACTATTCTATATCCAGTCATAATTGGTGCTTCGTTTTGATTTTCTTTCTCAATGCTTAGTTTATGATTCACAAAACTGTAACAAAATTAGCTACTGTTGAAATGAACGGTGAACATGATGAATATATTCATTTAAACCTCTCGTATAACTACTGTATTCCCCATGCATTTCCATAATTAGATATATCATCTATCTTGGTATTTTCATCATCAATTTGAATTGATTTAGAAGAAGTACTGTCAAAGTAATTTTTTAATAAGGCTCTCGTATCTATAATTTTCGTACTTTGCGTTGTCAAATACGTTTTCCATTAATGAAGCTTCAGTAGTAGACGCCACATCATTGTTGTCTACTAATTCACTATTGTGCACATTTTCATTGTTGTCAATTTGAACACTAAAATTCGACAATTACAGCATAAAAATAATAAATAATTTACTTATTACAATTTTATACGCGTAACGCACCAATTTTCTTTATTTTTTAAATTTAGCCATCGCATCCTGGATGCAAATGACTTCTTATTTCTTTTATTAATTTTACTAAAACACTGAACACTTTTTTTCTCATTGTCACGTCCAAGAACAATCAAAAAATTTAAATAGTATAGAAATACTAAATAAATATCTATTGTAAGTAAAAGATATTGTCACGGCTGGGGGTTGGCTGTGACTTTACCTTACTTAATTATCTGAGGTACCAGCCTAGACTGTAACTCCTGTAGGGTTTGGAGCATACCAGGAGTCAAGTACGAGAGGATGAGAAGGGTGATTACTTAAATCATTACACAGTTATACATTGTTATACGTTTTAGTTTGGTATTTATTGTAAATAAGTACTGACAGTAGCAAGCTCATTGGGCTCATGATCACTGACGTTACTATTACACTGGTTAAAATATAATGTTACACAAGTTTGAAGTTTTCTCGGAAGTTTCGAGACAGAGACTGTCCCGAGTGTCTCTTCCTCGTACTTTATATAGCATTTGGTTATCTCGAGTATTAGTTTTGTGGTATGTGGCGGTAACCTTGGCTTGGACTAGGATTTACCAAATAAGTATGTTCGTGTCGCTTTGATAAGCCGTAACCAGGTAATCTTGGGTCATCGTTCCTGTTACTTAGGCTTAAGTGTGGCGCTTTCTACACGTGGATAGCCTAAGTGTGGTGCTTGCTGCACGTGGATGACCTGAGTGTGGTGTTTGCTACACGTGGATGACCTGGGGGTGGTGTTTATATGGCACGTGTGTGACGGGCGTGAGAATATAATATATATATATTTATATATATATATATATATATATATATATATATATATATATATATATATTGTAACGAAGCGTGAGCATGCGCTCCCCACTACGTTACCGAACAGCTGTCCGCGCACTAGAGTGCAAACGGCGCGCGCTGTGCTGGGACAGCCCATATAAAAGAAATCAACGCTAGAGAGCAAGGCAGTCTGAGTCCGAATGCAGAATCAATTGGGTAAGCAAACAACTGTTATATAAGTCAGAGCTTCGGTTAATGTCCAGCCTATCCCCGTAGCTATTTCCCATAGTAGATCCGTGCCTTGGATTTGTCCGGCCGGGTTTGTAGAACTATTGATGTCAGAGCTTCGGTTATTTCCAGATTATCGAACGTCCTCACAGCGCATGGAGTTCACCAACAGTAATTGTTCGGAAGAAGGATGGGAAACCTCGCTTCTGCATAGATTTCCGCAGGTTAAATGAAATATCAAAAAAGGACGCGTACCCATTGACCAGAATTACGCCAATACTCGAGCAGCTGCGAGCCGCCAAGTTTTTCTCGACGCTGGATCTGAAGGCGGGCTATTGGCAAGTACGACAGACCCCGGAAAGTTTTGACCGCGTTCGCCGTGCCCGGACGGGGGTTATTTAAGTTTAAAGTAATGCCTTTTGGATTACATTCTGCCCCCGCCACCTTTCAAAGGTTACTGGATCAAGTAATCGGACCCGAAATGGCTCCACATGCATTCGCATACCTGGACGACATTATTGTTGCCATTCCCAGCTTTTCCGAACACGTGAAACACCTACGAGAAGTATTCCAGCGGCATAGAGTCGCCAAACTCCAAATCAATAAGGAGAAATGTCATTTCGGACGGAAAGAAATCCGGTACTTGGGACACGTTATCACGGCGGCAGGAATTAAAACCGATCCGGAGAAGGTAGAAGCCATACGCAGCATGCGTATCCCTACGAAGGTAAAAGAACTTAGGAGATTTCTCGGAGCGGCTTCATGGTACCGTCGTTTTATCCCAAATTTTTTTAAAAATCGCCACGCCGCTTACAAGCTTGTTATTTAAAAACAAACGCTGGCAATGGACCGCCGCCCAGCAAGAAGCGTTCGATGATCTAAAATCCAAACTTACCCAAACACCCGTACTAATCTGCCCAGACTTCGAACATCCCTTCGAACTACAGACGGATGCATCAAATAACGGCCTGGGTGCAACACTGGTTCAGAAGCACAATGGGCAAGAACAATTTAAAGCATACGCAAGTCGAACGTTGACGCAACCAGAAAAGAAGTATTCTTCCACGGAGAAAGAATGCTTGGCCATTGTATGGGGGGTGCAAAAGATGCGCCCATACCTAGAAGGGTATCGGTTCACCGTCCTCACGGACCATCAATCCTTACGGTGGCTACACTCCATTGATAATCCGGCTGGAAGAATAGCACGTTGGGCGGTGTTTTTTCAACAATTCGACTATGAAACGAAATACCGACCCGGAGCCCACAATCATGTTGCCGATGCACTGTCCAGACAATCCATACCGATTGACCCAGCGCTAGAACAGCAAGAATTATGCGAACTACAAGTAGCAGATACGTGGTATGCACGAAAATAGGCGGCGGTACAAAACGATCCCGCAACATACGCCGACTTCCAGATACTTTCAAGGAAAACTGTACCGGCGCTTTTGGGACCAAAGCGAGCTCACAGAACGCAGCGCAGAGCGAGAATGGAAGCTCTGCGTCCCGGAAACCCTGATATTGCATGAAAACCATGATCGACCGGAAGCCGGACACTTTGGCATAGCTAAAACAGCAACCAAGATCGCGCAGCAGTACTATTGGCCAGGCATCTTCCGAGATATAGCCAAGTATGTCCGGAGGTGTCCAACGTGTCAACAGTACAAACCCAGGCAAACCAACCCCGCCGGCCAAATGGGAGTCCCAAAAATAAACGGCCCCTGGGACACCGTATCCGCTGATATAATTGGGCCATTACCCCGATCAATATCCGGAAACAAATACTTAGTGGCGTTCCAGGATCGAGCGACAAAATGGGTCGAATGCCGTGCACTGCGGAAAGCTACCGCAACTACCATCATCCCCGCATTGAAAGAACTCGTTATACTATGACACGGCTGCCCAAACACGTTGATAACGGGCAATGGGACGGAATTTGATAACCATCTCCTTTGTGATACATTGAGAAGCTTAGGAATTCGCCAAAAATTTACGCCACCATACACGCCGCAAGCCAACCCAGTAGAGCGTGTGAATCGGGTACTAAAACCCATGCTAGGGCAATACTGCGGACAAGATCAACGCACATGGGACCAATTATTACCCGAACTCACCCTGGCAATAAACACCGCACGGCATGCATCAACCCACTACACTCCAGCATATCTCAACTACGGTCGTGAATTGGGAATACCCAACGAAACACATCCTCCACTACACATAGAGGATGAACACACCGCAACAATACCGTTCGCACCCGCGGAATTATTGGACCGATTACAGCACCTCCGTGAAGCACAAGAATTGGCCAAAATAATGATTGGTCGGGCGGCAACACAACAGGCGCACTATGATAATTTAAGGAGAAGGGACGTCGAGTTCCACGTCGGAGACCAAGTAATGCGACGAGAGAGACCGCTCTCGTCTGCGGTACAGGGGTTTTCCGCAAAGCTCGTCCCAAAATATTCCGGCCCATGGACTATATCACGTCGTATCTCACGCCTGGTCTATGACTTACGGGGAGAACACAATCGCCGACTACGGAGGATTCACATCAAGGATCTTCAACCGGCACAATAAGTAATGGTGCTTTATTCTTTCCACAGAATCAATTGGACACAATGGAATACCGAACCCCACCACGCCACCTGAAACGCTACGGGCCAAGTCTGGTATCGCCATTGCCGCCAACGCCAGCCAATTCCGCGACCCGTAGGAGGGCACTGGACAAAGTCCTCAATGCCCGGTACGGGGAAGATACCCCGGAAGCCGACCCTATGTATTGGCTGGACATAGATACGTCGCCAATCCCCACCACACCTGAAAACCCCACAACACCAGGACGAGGATGGATCCACTCGCCCTGCCCTCCCCCCATCCTGGTCGAATCAAGGAGGTACCGGATCACCCGCCGGAAACCCCAGAGAGGCGGAACCGAGGACAACCGGTGGAGAAATTGCCACCCGCACCAGAATTAGTGCAAACAGCGGTCCAAACCCCGAAACCCCCGTTATGGACTCCCAGTGAGCTGGCAAAACTGCGCCCACCCCATCTTGCCCCGTGGTAGCGATACCTGGTATTGGTCCAAACCAACCCCCCTGTGTGGATGACAACCTCCCGCCAAAAACGCAAAACAAAGTGATTTCGTGTTGTGAGTGTTATAATTTTAAGTACTTTGACTTTAGATGTAAGTAATATAAGGTAGAAATAAGTATAAATATACGTAATTTTAAGTGATTAAATATAAGAATTGAAGAAAATTATGGATTATGCGTACCAGTAAACCCGCTGTGCTGGGACAGCCACGCGCAGGTAAAGAGTAGGGAAAACCATATAAAACAAAACAACGCTAGAGAGCAAGGCAGTCTGAGTCCGAAAGCAGAATCAATTGGGTAAGCAAACAACTGTTATATAAGTCAGAGCTTCGGTTAATGTCCAGCCTGACCCCGTAGCTAGTTCCCGTAGTAGAACCGTGCCTTGGCTTTGTCCGGCCGGGATTGTAGAACTATTTATGTCAGAGCTTCGGTTATTTCCAGCCTGACACCGTAGTTATTTCCCGTAGTTCATCCGTGCCTTGGCTTTGTCCGGCCGGGTTTTGTAGAACTATAGATGCAGAGCTTCGGTTATTTCCAGCCTGACACCGTAGTTATTTCCCGTAGTAGATCCGTGCCTTGGTTTTGTCCGGCCGGGTTTGTAGAACTATAGATGTCAGAGCATCGGTTATTTCCAGCCTGACACCGTAGTTATTTCCCGTAGTAGATCCGTGCCTTGGTTTTGTCCGGCCGGGTTTGTAGAACTATTGATGTCAGAGCTTCGGTTATTTCCAGCCTGACACCGTAGTTATTTCCCGTAGTAGATCCGTGCCTTGGTGTGGTCCGGCCGGTGTTGTAACTTGTTGAAGTGAGGAGAATGGACAAGGTATAACACCACTAGGGCGAAATTTCGTAGAACTGTAAATTACAAGTCGTTTGGTCGTCCAGCGACATCTGTACCAAACAATCAGAAATAAAGAAAGTAAACTAATGAACTCTGTGAGTGTATGTTAATCTCCACTATAGCTATCCGGACGACTGGCGCCCGAATTTATTTCAGAGCGACGAAAAGGCTTCACTATATATATATATATATATATATATATATATATATATATATATATATATATATATATATATATATATAAATATATCCTTCCACTGTTCCCAATCATTATGACTTGATTCTCCGAATTTCTATTTTGCTGCTATAGTTTTGTAGGTATGTGGTGTGTGTGCGCGCGCAATTATTTTGTTGTCAGCGCGATGGTGATACTATCTGTTTTCGAATTGAACTAACTACGATATTTATTGTTTGCCAACACCGCCGTCTGATCTCTGGGAGGGCTTCGAATATGTTCTTAAGCTTTTAAGTAGTAAACCTGCAGCGTTATTGCGCTCGTATCGAACAGCGGGAAGGATCGGGTCTTATTCGAAATTCAGGCTCTTTTAGAGTTTTCCGGATCATAAAACGTTGGCATATTATTTATCAGCGCCAGCTGATGGTATAATATCGACAGAAACAAAACAACCTGCCGCGACCACAAGTAATGTTGCAGAAATACGCGAAAAGATTGCAGCCAGATAAATGCTTATCAGGTGAGAATGGAAGAGCGGTATGATAAAACACGGACAACATCACGAAATTATGCAATCCATGATATGGTGGTTCTCGAAAAACAGGAGATGAACGATGGTTCCTGTCGAAAACTTTTGCCTACATACGCTGGACCTATGCAAAACGTGAAAAGGTTGCCTAACGTTCGATTTGTGGTGACTGATATACCGGGATCTAAACGTAATTTCAAGAACAGATATAGTAACGTGATCGCTGTAGATCGAATGAAGCTTGATTGCTCCGACATATATAGTACGAGTGAGATGAGTGATGGAGAATTACCGTTTTCTGATATCGATAGCGATTCCTCCTTTAAAATAAAACTGTGAGTGTAATTTCCATCCTCGAGGGCGATCCTTCCACTGTTCCCAATCATTATGACTTGATTCTCCGAATTTCTATTTTGCTGCTATAGTTTTGTAAGTTTGTAGTGTGTGTGCGCGCGCAATTATTTTGTTGTCAGCGCGATGGTGATACTATCGGTTTTCGAATTGAACTACGATATTTATTGTTTGCCAACACCGCCGTCTGATCTCTGGGAGGGCTTCGAATATGTTCTTAAGCTTTTAAGTAGTAAACCTGCAGCGTTATTGCGCTCGTATCGAACAGCGGGAAGGATCGGGTCTTATTCGAAATTCAGGCTCTTTTAGAGTTTTCCGGATCATAAAACGTTGGCATATTATTTTTAAGATTTAGTTTAGAATAAATTAAGCAAAATATTTTTTTTTGCAAATCTTGAAATCACTAGGGTAGCCTAACTTCTTAAACCGAAGTTTTTTTTTTTGAGAGAGAATTAAAAAGTATAAATTAATATTAAGCAGAGTGGTTGAGATTAACGGCGTATATTTCCAAATTAATAGTGTTACGTTTATTTGTATAATGGTTTCATTTTATCTGAGGCAAAGGTCTTGGTGAATGGGCGTTCTTAAACCATTGTATACATCTCCGGGTCTACACGTCGTCCCGTTCACCTAAATAGAAAATGCACTCTGTTACTCTGTGTTTTTTTATCTCACACAGAATCCACACACTTTCATTCGCCCAGCGGGCAGCATAGAAAATTAGGAACATACAATTCAACTCAATCGAATAGTTGGTCAACAGACCAAAATGACATGCCTGCCCGGGCCCAAATATCACATATGCCTGCTTAGACATTTCTACATTGATCGATCTGACTTACCCAGGTCCAAGCAGGACAACAATCCGACCATCTACAGCTACATTGGTCGACACTCTGGTCAACCTGACCTACCCAGGCCCAAGCCGTATAACAATCCGACTATCCACAGCTACATTGGTTGATACTCCGGTCGACCTGACCTGCCCAAGCCGGATAGAAATCCGACTATCTACAACTACATTGATCGACACATAGTCGATCTGACCTGCTCAGGCCAAAACCAGATAATAATCCGGCTTTCTACATCTACATTGATTGACACACAGTCGATCTGACCTACCCAAGCCCAAACGAAATAAACAACATGTCTGTCTACTTGGAATTGACGGAGAAGTACACGGACTGAATCCGAAATGACCCGTGTACTAGGAGTTAGGTCCTAACGGAGAAACACACAGACTAAATGGATCGACAGCAATGTACCAATCCCAAATGACCTGCGATTTCAAAAAAGATAAGCTGATTTCGACTGCTATGTACAATTGACAACTTATTTATAATTTCGGTAACGTTAACGAAACGCGCACAGAATAACCATGATTTACTCACATTTATCACGTTAGCTATTAATACAATGATTTCAGCACCAATCACTCTCAATTCACTGCAACACAGCAACATTGATAACACTGCTTGTCATTTCAGCATCCAACACAAACTTATATTATTTTTTATCTCTACCAACAAAGAAACACTGCCGGGTGCATTCTTTTCGTATATCTAAGTCGGGGTCATAAACAATTCTCAAGTGTTTACTCGCCTGACACTTTAAAACATAAACCACATGTTCATACGTGCATTGTTTGATGTAGCTGTCAAAGCATTCTTTCGTATTATGTCCTAAAATTACATTCGTTACAGTCGGCCAATCCTGACCTTATCCTCGCCCTCGAGGATGGAAATTACACTCACAGTTTTATTTTAAAGGAGGAATCGCTATCGATATCAGAAAACGGTTCTCCATCACTCATCTCACTCGTACTATATATGTCGGAGCAATCAAGCTTCATTCGATCTACAGCGATCACGTTACTATATCTGTTCTTGAAATTACGTTTAGATCCCGGTATATCAGTCACCGCAAATCGAACGTTAGGCAACCTTTTCACGATTTGCATAGGTCCAGCGTATGTAGGCAAAAGTTTTCGACAGGAACCATCGTTCATCTCCTGTTTTTCAAGAACCACCATATCATGGATTGCATAATTTCGTGATGTTGTCCGTGTTTTATCATACCGCTCTTCCATTCTCACCTGATAAGCATTTATCTGGCTGCAATCTTTTCGCGTATTTCTGCAACATTACTTGTGGTCGCGGCAGGTTGTTTTGTTTCTGTCGATATTATACCATCAGCTGGCGCTCTTAGATTATATCCAAACAAAAGTTCACTAGGCGTCTTACTATTATTAGTATTATTTATCCAAAATTGAATATCACCCACTTTATTATCCCAATTTGCACTATCACTCGATGTTTTCAAAGCTGAAAGGTTGGTTCTATTATATCTTTACATTTGGCCATTTGCTCTCGGTATCGATACTGCATTTAATATATGCTTAATTTCGCACTGTTGACTAACCGAATCAGAAGATTTTGAAGTAAAAGCTGTACCTTGATCGCTAATTAAGCGCGTAGGAATACCGTAAGTAACAATAATATTATTTAAAAAGTTCAACACAGGCTTAGGCTTAGTAGATTTCACCGCACTTATCATTAAAAATTTTGCGTATGATTCAACAAGAACAATCAAATTAACATATTTTCGCGTCGTCTTTGGAGATGGTCCCAGGTGATCTATATGTACCGTATGAAAGGTCACCGATTATTTCTGGATTGGATGCAATTGTCCTGGTTTTTAACCTGCTTTTTTCTTCATGCCAATACAGGGTATACAATAAGCTATATATTGGACTATGAATTCCCGCATTCATGGGAACCAGTAACACTCGGTTAATTTCTTTAATATCTTTGCCGTAACAAAATGACCCTTTTAATCGTCGGTGATCCTAACCATTTGAAACCTCATGCCCTTTGGTACTACCCATAGTATACCCTTCGCAGTTAACCGATACACTCGTCTTTCTCTAAGTGCATAATCTGTGTAAATACATCTATCGGTGTTGTTTTACAATACTTTATGTATTTGTTTTAAATTATCATCCGTGAGCTGTCCGGCAAGCACCCAATCTTCCGCGTCAATATGTGATATTAACGTCTTCGGGAGATTCTGCTCCAGTTGCCGGATTTCGACTTCGAGCGTCAACGTGGACCATTCGTGCACTTGTTCGATATTCCATTTTAAAAGTGTATTCTTGTATATCCAGAAACCACCGTGCAATTCTAGGAATTAAGTCTCGTTTCGTGCAGGCAGTTTTAAGAGAATTATTATCTGTGACAACTTTAAAATGAATTTCGATTAAATACACTCAAAATTGTCTGAAGCTTTCTTCTACTGTTTGTGTTTCTAATCCAAACGAATGGCAATTTTCTTCGCAGGGTATCTATCTTCTACTGTACTATCCTACGGGATGTAATTTACCATCATTTTGTTTTAGTAGTAATTTGCTAGCCACACCCAATTTACTTACATCTGCACGTACTTCAGTTTCGGCTGTTCCATCATAAATAACAAGGAGTGGTCGGTTAATTAAATTCAAAATCAATTTTTTGAAGGCATTTTGTTGCCTTTCTGTCCGTTTTCATTTTTCTCTCTGTCTAGTTAACATCGTCAATGATTGTTACAACAATGCGAATTTATCCACAAATTGGAGAGAATAGCTAGTCAGTCCGACAAATTGTCGTACTGAATTCAGACATGGGAATTTGATAATATCCTGACATTAATTCCAAACTAGTGAAATAGAAATGGTTGCGGAGCCTATCTAGTTGGTGATCTATTTGGTGTAAAGGATATTTATCCTTAAGTTAAATTATATAATTTTCGGTAGTCAATACAGAGTCTAGACTCGCCAGTACGCTTCGTCACTAACAAAATTGGTGCAGAATATGTGGAATTTGATGTTCTAACAATATAATTTTGATCAATTCCAGAACCATACCACTAACTTTTTCTCGCTCGGAAATTGACAATCGATACGGACGGTACGTGATGGACTGGTTATTATCTAAATTAATATCCATTTCAATCGGTTTTACACGACCAACTTCGGTCAAATTTTGTGCAAAACAATCACGATACTCATCTAATAATTTAATTAGCGCTTGTTTATCCTCCACATTCAAATTACCTATCTGAATATCGCTTCAGGCAATGAAAGTAATGAAATTAAATTAATTTTAAAGATGTTTAAATTATCATCGTCATTCTCCAAAACGCATGACATTCCCCGTGCCAGTGGACTCTTTGTATCAATATTGAAATCAAAATCTGACAAATTTGCAATTAGGATCACACCATTTCTATCTGGGAACACAGAGGCAGTACCATTTTTATTGTACGCATACGGTTTTCTGTATAAATGTCACGAGTGAAATTATGCGATGAACATATCTTAACGTGGCCAACATAATTTGAGGGTATTACTGTAGCTGCTCTGGCCTAAACCGTAACTTTACGTGCTTGCAAATCCAGTGGTGCTACAATATTTTTATTCATAATTCTGAGGGTTGCATTTTTGTTTATAAACAATATGTTAGGTTGTTCTGTAAATGGTTGTCCGACTATTACTGGAATATTTTGAATAGTAACTGGAACTATATAAAACGTCGTACATTATCAACATTTAAATTAGCTGTTGTTTCACCTAAACTCGTACAACACCGCAACCAAAGCCTTTTAATAGTTTAAAATTACCAGTTTTTTTACGCGATAGGATCAGTCTTTTGAATTCACCTAATTTTATAGTATTGCAGCCACCTTCCATATCAATGCATTCTTCTGTTCGCTCAGCATTTATTGTAGCATCCATGAAATATTTTTCATTATCCTGAGGACTGATGTGCAGTACTTTCTTCACTTGTTGTGCCTGACGTGGTTTTCCGCACCTGGTTGAGATTTAGGTAAAAGTGTTTCAAAAGTCCGTAAAATATTATAATATAATTATAATATGATATGATCTAAATAAAAAGCTTATAAGAAATTTCAGTGCAAGACATTGCAGATATATTTGTTATTTATTCAAAAGATGTTTTAATTTTATCTACATAAAATCTGTCCTCGCGATTCGCTCTTTCCTCAATTGTCGTGCGGGATCTTCCGGGACACGAAAAAAATGACGCTTCTCGGGGCATGTTTTGTAGCCCGACTTACAACTCGCAACACACGTCGGCATTTTCTCGACGATTAATTTCGATCACTGTCCAATCACAATTGTTAACAACTAAACACAAAAATCAAGACCCGGTGTCGGCTTGCAACTCTTGTACAGTCCAGTTACACATGAATTCAACGTATTTCTGTTTTGAATTGTGGTGGGAGTAATAATATTCCCACCGCGGTTTCAAAGCAAATGGTTCACGTGCCGAAAGATCGCCATTCGACTAGCGCCTTCAGCGAAAAAGGAATCTTCACTATCTTGTAAAATACATGGAAGCCATGCTTTTTAATTCACACATCTTTGAACAATTGGGCTGCAGCGGCTCCGTGGGCCCAACTCCATTGACTCTCCCGCATTCTATGCGAATTGTACTTCTCTGCAAGAAAGAAATAGAATAATAATGGGTGTCAATTTTCTATAAAAGTAATGCAGGTCAGTCAGTTCCTTATATAGTACTTCCGAAAAACGATTTCTAGCACTACTGCATTTCATAGCTGCTAGTCGATTTTTGCAGCACATTAATCATTTTTAATTTGACCAACAGCTTGATCGAAAATTGAATATATTTGATCATACGTCAGCTTCAATTATGTTTAAACAATCGTTAGGATGAGCTGCATTTGTAAATTTTTCCGATTTTAATACGGTAATTATGGTGGTGCATGAATGGGAAAACTATGGATCCACTTCATCTTTGCTCAGCAACCACAAAAATCCAAATGCACAATCGAATTTGGATAAATCATCACGCCACTGATCTATTTCTCCAGGAAGTAATCTTCGATCCTTTTATAAATGTACTTTCGTCGGTGGAAATAGCACAGCAATCGACTTCGTTTCGGATGCGCTTGTCTTGCGAACCGTCCACTTGCAATACCGGTCAGTCACAGGCATATTGGCTTGCGCAAATAATGCCAAAGCAGCCATGTGATGGCATAAAATTTGTCCCCTGGGACATACACAAGACAACTGTAAAAAATGAATTTCTTCAGCTAAATACATCTGAATTAGAAAAGGAGATGTAGAAAATGTAGATTTTAAAAATAATATTTGACTTCCCTATACTTTATACAAGTTATTTAACTATTACTCATGCTAGCATGAACGTCATATTTCTCACATGATCCGATTCGTAGTGGAGTAGCGACTCTGGTTCGTGAAAATGTGTATTGTGAGGATATTGCTTTGAATTCTAAATTGCAAGCTGTTGCTGTCCGTGTCGCTATTCCTTTTCTGGTCACTTTATGATCTATCTATCTTCCGCCAAACGCCAATGTCGATATGCGTGATATCGTTTAGTTAATTAATCAATCGCCTGCTCCATTTCAACGCCCATAATCCTGAATGGGGATCAAGGACTATTGATCAACGCGGTAGCCGTTTGGAATGCCAATTCGCCGCAAGTACGCATGTCATCTTAAATGATGGTAGCGTGACACATTTTTCTGCAGCGTGGAGATCTTTCACTGCTATTGATATAACGCTCTGTTCTGCAGCTAGAGCTCGAATGTTTGAGTGGCATGTACACTCGGACTTGCATCAAAGTGACCACTTTCCGATCATGGCATCCACTTTCGCGGGTTCCAATCACAATCCATTGTTACTCGCTCGAAAATCAATCTTGGAACGTCAATGTCTCAATTTTGTTTCTCCGGGCGACGAAATGTACAATCTTTCTTTCAGCGTGGATGAAGTTGAAAGTGCGATTTCAGATTCTCACGACAGGGCTCCTGGACCTGATTCTATTCACTAGTAGATGCTTCGCCATTTGGATCCTGCTGGAAAAAGTTTTCTTTTACAAATGTATAATCGCATTTGGTATTCCGGTATCTGCCCAACACCCTGGCGTGATGCGATAATTGTACCAACCCCAAAGCCTGGAAAAGACCAAACACTGCCATCTAGCTATCGCCCAGATTCGCTCACCAGTTGCGTCTGCAAGCTCATGGAACGCTCGATCAACAGGCGTCTTGTTTGGTACCTGGAATCAAACAACCTGTTGGATAACATCCAGTGCGGCTTCCGCCGTTTCCGTTCCACTGCAGACCACCTAATAAGACTAGAATCAAGCATCCGGGGTGCTTTTCTCAATAAGCAACATATGGTAGCTGTGTTTTTTGATATTGCCCGGGCCTTTGATACCACTTGGCGTTTTGGTATTATGCGCACTTTACACTCCTGCGACTTGAGAGGTAATCTTCCCAAATTCCTTGAAGCCTTTCTTTCCTTAATGAAGTTTCAAGTTCGTGTGGGACATGACCTCTCCAACATTTTTACTAAAGAGAACAGAGTACCGCAAGGATCTATTTTGAGTGTCACGTTGTTTGTTGTGGCCATCAACGGTGGTTGCTCAGTGCATCCGCTCAACTGCGCTGGCATCCTTGTACGTGGATGACTTGGCGATTTTCTGCAGTTCTCGCAATATGGCTTTCATAGAGCGTCAGCTGCAGTTAATAATCAAACGTCTTCATACCTGGGCTACTGAGCAAGGTTTCGTATTTTCTGCGGCCAAGACAGAGTGCATTCACTTCTGTCAACGTCGTCACCTTCACTTAGATCCTATTTTATCTCAACGGTACTGATCTTCCATTTGTGGAAACTGTCCGTTTTCTAGGTCTTCTATTTGACAAGACGCTTAACTGGCGTGCCCATCTTGTGGCTTTGAAGGCAAAATGTCGGCTTTCTCTAAATCTATTGCTAGTTCTTAGTTCCAAATCGTGGGTGCCGATAGAATTTCTATGCTGCGCCTGTATCGGGCTTTGATACGCTCCAAGCTGGACTACGGCGGTATCGCGTACGCGTCGCCAGGCCATCCGTTATCAAACCATTGATACGATACACTACTGGTGCTTTTCGTACCAGTTCAATACCAAGTGTACTGTGCGAAGCTGGCGAGCCTTCTCTGTATGATCGTCGCAGGCTTTTGACCATTTACTACACGGCAGCCATGAAGTCGAAACCCAATCACCTGGGTTTTGACACGGTCTTTGGTCAACAGTTTGCGGAGATCTATGCCGGAAGGGCTCGTTCGGTGGTTTCTCTTCTATCAGATCTCGCAATATTTCAGAAGAAGTAAATTGTGTACTTCCTTCAACCCGAGACCCTTCTTTCAACCCCTTTCCTCCTTGGACATTCTCCAGTCCGAATAAAAGCTAGCACGAACTGTTACTCCACCCATTCTGTTCCAACGTGAGTTTTCTCGGATCATGGCCAACTATCGGCAATGGATTCGCTTCTACACCGACGGTTCAAAGAGTAACGCCAGGGTTGCATGTGCATTTATATCGGCAAGAGGTGAGTGTGAGTTTCGACTTCACAAACTCTCGTCCGTATACACAGCAGAGCTGTATGCACTCTACCAAGCACTTCACTATATTTGCAGACTCGCACGTAATTATTTCGTTATCGTGTCGGACATGATGAGCGCTTTGAAGGCGATTGATTCTTTGTACCCTTAACATCCTCTCTTGCAGCAGATACAAGTAATCTTGATGACATTATCGTCAAAAGGGTCTATCGCGCGCATTATTTGGGTACCGAGTCATGTTGGTATTTTCGGGAATGAAGCGGCTGATTCAGCGGCTAAACAAGGTTAGTCCAAGGCCACAATTGATTTTGATCGGGTTCTTGTTGATGACCTCAAAGATCATTTTAAGCATCCGATCATGAAACAGTGGCAAGAAAGGTGGAGTCATATAGTTTCTAAAAAGCTTAAAAATGTTAAGCACAACGTAATTCCATGGGATTCTTCTCATAGGGTATTTCGAAAGGAAGAGGTCGCAATGGAGAGACTCCAGATAGGGCACACCTGGTGGACGCATGGCCGTCTTCTGCGCCGTGAGGAGGCTTCGATGTGCGAAACGTGTGACACTGCTGTGACAGTGGCGCACGTTTTGTTGGAGTGCTCCCAGTTTGCCGAGCAGCGAAACAAGGCGGGCTGTCACTTGACTCTACGATGGCCCTTGGTGACCATTCGACACTCATTGACAGAGTCGTCCTGTTCCTCAGGAATATTTGCCTTTATTTAAAAGTGCTAGCTTTGTCTTTAATGTTATCTATACACGTATTTTATTTAGCACTCAATAATACTTTACAATATCATTTATTTTTACAATTTTAAACCTGTACATTTATATTTATTTAAATATACATTTTGTAATCCTCTTTATTAATATTTTACATTTAATAGATTTTAAGTTTACAATTTTATTTTTACACAACATATATTTAAACTGTTAGTTTATTCCATTATATAGTTTATGGCGTGAATAGCCCAAGGGGCTGATACGCCTACCTACCTACCTGCCCCCTTGTAATGATCAACATCCAAGTCCATCACGAGATGCATCACAAAGTACAACAACGTCCTTTCTTTCAACGAAGTTAGCAAATACTGGTGCACTGGCTAATTTTTCTTTTATTTCATTTAACGATTGTGTATAACCAAATATATTCATTTGCTTCTTTGAGTAGTCCCCTTAAATTTGCAGTTAGTTCTAAAAGATTGGGTATGAAATTCCTGAAATAATTTACCAAACCTAACAGTCTTTGTGGCTTTCTTATTTTTAGGATTTTCTTAATTTCTTACTGCTTTTGCTCGCTTTGGGTCTAGCCTCATTCCATCTTTGTTAAAAACATGACCCAAATATTAATCATCCGTGACTCTATATTGTAATTTAATCTAATTGAATTTAACATGTTATTTTTTAGACCTCTCTTATACCTTCTCTAAGATTTAATCATCTTCTTCAATAGTCTCAGCAGTTGGTAGCAAGTCATAAAAATAAATATTAACACCCGATATGTCTCCAAAATTTGTTTTAATTTTTATTTTTTGAAAATACTGACGCGCCACTTTTAACCCTAATGGCATTCGCATAAACTTGTTGCACCCATTATATGTGCTGAATGAACAAAAGTAAGATGAATTATTATCTAATTCCACCAGATAGAAGCCATCGTTTAAATCCAATAGACTAAAGTATTTTTTATTCGACAATTTGGTGCGCACAATTTCTGTAGATGGTATCAGAAAATGCTCTCTTTATATATTTTGTTTAGATCTTGAGGATCTAGACAAATTCTAAGTGGTTTTTCCATTTACTTTTTGTATAATTTACTTTTTTTTTAACTCGTCTAATTTCATTTTTAATCTTGTTTTCATTGCTACAAGGATATGCCAACGGGGTTTTGCCACAGGCTGTACATCTGCCTGTAACTTATTACTAACTTTTCCTAAAATTTTCCTAATCCCATAAACAAATCCTGATTTTTAATAATATATTGCTGTTTTTCTGTTAATACGTTATTCTCTACACTAACTATGTCCGCTCCTATAATTTATTTAAAATCTATACATGCTTTTAAGCATAGTAATAGTTTTGACTTAGATTTAACAATAATAAATTGATTGAAGATGTGGTAGGCACTTGGTGAAACATATTATGAAATTAAAATAAAAATAAAACACTTGGTTAGTTTCACAAAATTCGATTTATTCACCGACGACCGTTTCAGCCCTTCGGCTTTTGTCAATGTACAGAGTGTAAATGGTACAGTACCATTTACACTATTTACATTGACAAAAACCGAAGGGCTGAAACGATCGTCGGTGAATAAATCGAATTTTGTGAAACTAACCAAGTGTTTTATTTTAATTTTAATTTAATAATAAATTCTTGGCTTGTTTTAACATGATTACTTTCACAATCTAAATTTATGGTACCAAAATGTTTTACTTTGAATCCTCCATATGTCTCTAACATTATTTTATATCGTTCAATTATTAACAATTTATTAATTATTCTTAAAACTGATAAAGGAAGTATGTTCACTTCCGCACCTGTGTCTAATTTAAATTGAATTTCTTTGTCTTCTACTGTCACTGTTTTAAACCACGCTTTGTTTACACAATTTAAATTTTAATTTGTTTCTTATTTATTACGTTTACAATATCTTTAACTACATACAAGCCTTCAACTTCTTCGGAACTTGTTTCACTCCCTTGAACTTCTTTTACATTTTTCACCCAGCACGCACGAGCAAAATGGTTCATTTTCCCGCACTTCTTACATTCTTTTACAAAGGCTGGACATGCCGGCTTATGTTTCATACTAACCCGCTGTCAATGGAAACCTCCGACCGGATCAGCTGGTCTCTGCTGGTCTTCTTTCTTTATATACTTGTCATATCTTCAGACTATTTCTACTGCTTTTTCATTCTTCTGTACTTTATTTATTTGAACTTTTGTAATCTCATTATGTTTTGCCATTTCATTTGCTATATCTAAAGTTAGTTAGTACGATTCAGTAATTTTTCTTGTAGCGATTTAACACTTATGCCCAAAACAATTCTGTCACGAATCATGTTGTCTTCTTGTTCTCCAAATTCACAAGTTTTCACAAATTTCTTGAGATCTTTTACAAAACTGTTCATGCTTTCATCTTCACGTTGTTCCCTTTTGTAAAATCGAATTCTTTCATACACGTCATTTGATTTAGGCGACATATATTTTTCAAATTCTTGAAGAACTCGTTTATAATCTGTGCTCCCGGTAGCTTGAAATTATTAAATATTTCAATACCATCTTCGCCAATTATATTCAATAGTATCGCGACCCTGATATCTTCAGTTTTCTCAAGTTTTCCACTTGCCACCATTTGGATTTCAAATTGGTTTGAATACTTTCAAATACCTTGTTACACCTCCATTTAATGACAATGATGCTGGGATTTTCGCTTCCATGGCATTTTTATTTCAGTGTGCTTAACCCCACTATTTCTTACCACGTGCTAACTATTAACACTTTTTCCAACTTTTATGTTTTTACTTTAAAAACTCGACTACGCCATGTTATGTGGTGTGTTATTATTATTAAATAAAAAACTTATAATATATTTAATTATGAGCATACTGTGCTTATACTTATACATTACATAAAATGTAGAATAAAAAAAAAAGTTCACTACTAGTGCTGTCAATAACCGAAAATCGCGAAGTTCGAAATTCGAATTTAAAAATATTCGAATTTCAACTATTCGAATTTAAAGGTTAATTCGAAGTTCGATATATATATATATATATATATATATATATATATATATATATATATATATATATATATATATATATATATATATGTATATATATATATATATATATATATATATATATATATATATATATATATATGTATATATATATATATATATATATATATATATATATAACGACAGGTGAACTGTTCTATGAATCACAAGTTTAGGAAATAATCAGTAGATAATTATTTTTGAAAGTTAAAATTGTGTTGCTTCGCCGGGAATCGAACCCAGGTCTACCGCTTGCCGGGCGGTTGCCTTGACCACTAGGCTACGAAGCCACTATGCGAAGCCACTCAATTTTAACTTTACAAATTCATTATATTATTTTTGTATTCAATTCTCAATGTTATTACTCTTGTCATCAAGCCAGGCGGTGAAGCTATAGACTTAATAACGCGAGACGGTTAGGCCATACATGAGTAATGACGAATTGAATACCACATGTACACAAGGGTGTGTAACCAACGAAATAACGACAGGTGAACTGTTCTATGAATCACAAGTTTAGGAAATAATCAGTAGATAATTATTTTTGAAAGTTAAAATTGTGTTGCTTCGCCGGGAATCGAACCCAGGTCTACCGCTTGCCGGGCGGTTGCCTTGACCACTAGGCTACGAAGCCACTATGCGAAGCCACTCAATTTTAACTTTACAAATTCATTATATTATTTTTGAGTACAAGAGTAATAACATTGAGAATTGAATACAAAAATAATATAATGAATTTGTAAAGTTAAAATTGAGTGGCTTCGCATAGTGGCTTCGTAGCCTAGTGGTCAAGGCAACCGCCCGGCAAGCGGTAGACCTGGGTTCGATTCCCGGCGAAGCAACACAATTTTAACTTTCAAAAATAATTATCTACTGATTATTTCCTAAACTTGTGATTCATAGAACAGTTCACCTGTCGTTATTTCGTTGGTTACACACCCTTGTGTACATGTGGTATTCAATTCGTCATTACTCATGTATGGCCTAACCGTCTCGCGTTATTAAGTCTATAGCTTCACCGCCTGGCTTGATGACAAGAGTAATAACATTGAGAATTGAATACAAAAATAATATAATGAATTTGTAAAGTTAAAATTGAGTGGCTTCGCATAGTGGCTTCGTAGCCTAGTGGTCAAGGCAACCGCCCGGCAAGCGGTAGACCTGGGTTCGATTCCCGGCGAAGCAACACAATTTTAACTTTCAAAAATAATTATCTACCATATATATATATATATATATATATATATATATATATATATAAATATATATATATATATATGTATATATATATATATATATATATATATATATATATATATATATATATATTGTCACGTTATTTTATGTTGGCGGTGAGAGGTTGTTGTTTTTTTGGTTGTTGTTAAAAAAAAAAGGAACATTAGACTATTATTTTTTCCGTGACGTGTCGATAGTTTTTCTTCTTACTTTCGATATTTATTGGATTCATTTCGTTTAACGTTTTCTTGATTTTATTTATTATTTTGGTTTTCGATCGGTTACGTTACCATACTGGTACTGAAGACGGAAGGGCGTTCCTGCGAAGGAACTGGCGCAGGCCGAACATCTGGCCTAAAGTCTGAACATCCACAGGAACAGTATAGTACGTATCCGTATCCTTTTGGTTTATTTATTGTTTATTTATTATTATTTAGATTAAATTGTATTGGCGCAAAAGCCTAGTTAAGGTATTTTATAATTTGTAATAAATTGTTTGATTTATTTTTGTCTCTTTTCTTGGGCAACTTTTATTTCAGCCATCGACGTCATACTTTTAAAGGGGTCTTAGTGTTTGGAACCTACGGTGAGTTAGCCGGCTTGCTAGCGCTCTGACATATTTTGGCGCCCAACGTGGGGCCCCTTTTTGACGTCGTTAGCTTTTTGCCTTGAGACATTTCATTATTTTCATTCTTTGTGAATTTTCTTTTGTTAATTTTGCCCGTTTATATATTTGTTTTAACTATGAATTTTTCTGGCCTTTCCCGAGAGGAATTAACCCATGAGTTAATATTGCGTGGAGAAAAAAATGTAAACGAATTAACTCTTAATCAAATACATTCACAACTTGTCTCGCAAACTAATGTACCACTTCTTAATATTTCATTAAAACCTAAGAGTGAATTATTACTTTGTCGCGAAAAATTAGGTTCTATTACCGAATTATTCATTTCTCTTAACGATACTGTTGACAATAGAATCTTGGAAGAAATTGATAATCGGTTGGGACATTTGTTGAGACGTGTGTCTAGAATTAAAGATGCAAAATACGCAGGTCAAGTCAAAGCACTCTTACAAGAATTACGTACATTTGACGATACCGTCTTTTCACGTTCACGATCTACCATAATTCAACCATCTCGCGCTCCTGATACCACTGTCCCGATTTGCCCATCAGTTAAAAAAGTACCGTTGTATAAGTGGGGAATTTCATTCGATGAAAAAGAATCGGTAATAGATTTTTTAGAAAGAATCGAAGAACTTCGCGTGGCTCGTTCTGCATCAAAACCAGATCTTCTACAGGCTGCTAGTGATGTATTTAAAGGCGCAGCGTTGCTGTGGTATAGAACAGTAAAGACGTCGGTTTTATCATGGGATGACCTTGTAGCGCGTCTGAAGGTTCAATATCAGCCAGTAGATTATGAACATTTACTATGGCTAGAGATTTTGTCTCGTAAACAGCATCCAACTGAGCGACCTACTGAATTTATTGTCGCTATGCAATCTTTATTTTCTCGGTTATCAGAAAGGGTATCTGAAGAAAAGAAATTATGTAGCATTCGACTAAACTTAGCTCCCTATTACGCAGCACATGTAGCAGCTCATAGCTTAACGTCGATTGAACAACTAAATAATATTTGTCAACGACTTGAAGCTGTTTACTCGTCGAATTTACCAAGAACCGGTATGGTATATGAAGATAATATTCGCACTACTACATCGCAACCATCCCGCAACTTTTCTTCTTGTTCTCGTCTTGTCGCTTTCGCGATTAAAATTATTTGTTGGAATTGTAACCAGGAAGGTCATCTTTACTCCGAGTGTAAAGAAAAACGTAGACGTTTTTGTTTTAGATGTGGAGAACCAAATGTTACGGTTCCTACGTGTCCAAAATGTACAAGTTTTTCGGAAAACAAACCAGCCGAATTGTGAGAAACCGGCACAAATATCGGCGGCAATCCAAAACGGTTCCTGATGCCAAACTTTATCAATCTTCTCTCATTTCAAATAACAATATATCTGATCAGCTTAAGTTCTCTGATGATTCACGTCCTTACTTAAAAGTTTCAATTGGTAACACATTTTATTTTGGTTTAATTGACTCTGGATCATCTAGTACCCTTATTAATCAACGAATGTGGGAACGAATCAAATGTTTACCGATTAAAGCAATTGTTAGGGATAATAATAATATCACTACTGCTGGTGGGCATATATGTTCAATCGAAGCCCGTGTATCTATACCTTATAGTATTGATGGAAATATTCACTATGTCGATACACTATTAGTTCCATCGCTTACTTCTGAACTTATCTTGGGAATAGATTTTTTAACTCGTTTCTCTATTATTCTTGATTTTTCCACTATGACCCATTCCTTTGCAAAACCTCCAGTAACTTGTGCCCTTCACGATCTTTCAACCTTATCTGCGAATGAACATATAAAACTTAATATTTTATTCGAGGACTATTTTTCAACCATTTCTCCAAATCTTGGAGCAACAAATGCGATAGAGCATATAATTAATACTGGAGAAGCGGAACCTATTAAACAACGTTACTACCCTGTCTCACCACACATTCAACAGTTTATTAACTCGGAACTGGATGAAATGTTGAAACAAAATATTGTAGAACCTTCGAAAAGTCCTTATCCTCACCTATTGTGGTAGTAAAGAAGTCTAGTGGTGCTTATCGTTTCTGTATTGACTTTCGAAAATTAAATAGTGTAACAAAAAAAGATGCGTATCCAATTCCGTATATTTCAACTATTTTAGACAATTTAGGTGGTGCAAAATACTTGTCTTCCTTAGATCTTAAATCCGCTTTCTGGCAAATACCCTTATCTTCTTCAAGTTGCGAAAAAACAGCCTTTACGGTACCTGGACGTGGTCTCTTCCAATTTAAACGTATGCCATTCGGTCTCTCAGGGGCTCCTGCAACCTGCCAACGTCTTGTAGACAATATATTTGGACCAGAATTTTATCCACATGTTTTTGTTTATCTTGATGATATTATCATTGTTTCTACTGATTTTCCTACACATATTAAAATATTAGAAAAAGTATTTTCTCGACTTAAGGCTGCAAATCTTTCACTTAATCGAGACAAATGCAAATTTGCACGTACTGAACTAAAATATTTGGGATACCTTGTCGATGCTACAGGATTAAGGGTAGATCCTGATAAAATTGCAGCCATTGTTAATTTTCCGATACCCAAGTGCCCTAAAGATATTCGAAGGTTTGTGGGTTTAGCCTCTTGGTATCGGCGTTTCATACCAAATTTTTCTGAAAAAATATCATCCCTCACATATTTAACTCGCAAGAAAATAAAGTGGTCATGGTCTGAAGCAACAAACAGGAATTTCAATGATTTAAAATGTAGCTTAACGAGCACTCCTGTATTAACATGTCCTGACTTTTCCAAACCGTTTTGTTTGCAGACGGATGCTAGTGCTGTTGCTTTGGGTGTAGTATTGACTCAAGAGTTTGATGACGGTGAACATGTAATTGCTTATGCTAGTCGTACGCTCAACAGATGTGAACAAAATTATAACGTTACGGAAAGAGAAATTCTTGCAGTACTTTGGTCGGTTGAAAAATTTCGATGTTATTTGGAGGGGGGGCATTTCAAAATTATAACAGATCATCATGCACTTGTTTGGTTAAACAATTTAAAAGATCCGATTGGAAGATTAGCACGCTGTACTCTGAAGCTACAGCAATATGATTTCGACGTTATCCATCGAAAAGGTATTCAACATGTGGTTCCGGATGCGTTATCTCGTATTGTTGTCGAATCCATCAACATTACAAATGATGGTACAGATCATTGGTATAGTAACATGATTAGACGTGTTAACGAAAAACCTAACGCTTTTCCATTTTGGAAAGTCGATAATTCAATACTTTTTAAATTCTGCCAATCTCCCAATACCGCTATATCTAATCGAAACCCTTGGAAAATTGTAGTACCGGCTAATCTAAGAAATTCTGTGTTAGAGCAATATCATGATGCACCCACTGCTGGTCATCTTGGTATTTTTAAAACTAAATGTCGTATTTCTGCTGATTATTATTGGCCCAAAATGGTTAAGGACATTATTCATTACGTTCGAAGTTGCGGAATTTGTCAAGCTTACAAGGTGGAACAGCATAAACCAGCTGGATTGATGGGAATGCGTGTGGCAAAACGTCCGTGGCAATATGTAAGCACTGACATTATTGGTCCTTTACCTATTTCCACATCCAAAAATCGATACTTGCTCGTCGTATGTGATCTTTTCACTAAATATTCTGTTTTCTTTCCCATTCGCAAAGCAAATGGTAAATCAATTCGTCGCTTAATTGAGCAGGAAGTATTCTTAGTTTTTGGTGTTCCAGACTACATTATAACGGACAATGGTACCGAATATACTAACAATGAGTTTCGTAATTTTCTTCTTTCTTATTCCGTAATACACCAACTAACTCCAAATTATCATCCTCAAGCTAACCCAGCTGAACTTACTAATCGTGTTATTAAAACAATGGTTTCCTCATACGTTGAACAAAATCAACGATTATGGGATGTAAACTTACGGAAACTACAATTTGCTATTAATACTGCAGTGCACGATATCACAGGGTTTACTCCAGCTTACTTAAATTTCGGCCGTGAATTGTCATTTTGTGGCAGTGCATCTAATGAAGATAATAACTTGCCTATACATTTTCTTTCCCGCTCTGATTATAGCTCCAGTTTTGATGAACTAAGTGAGCTCAAAGTCAGTGTTCAACGCCGTCTGGTACAATCTTATCAAAAGAATAGCAGAACATACAATTTACGTCACAGAAACATTTCTTTTGCAATAGGCGATATTGTTTGGAAAAGAAATTTAAACTGTCTAACTCTTCACGTTTCTATTCCTCAAAACTTGCTCCTAAATTTATAAAATGTCGTGTGTTTAATAAATTATCTAATACGCGTTATGAACTAGAAGACTTGAATAAAGGTACTAGCGCTCTGACAATATATATATATATATATATATATATATATATATATATATATATATATATATACATATATTGATAACCAAGCCCCATCTAATAGTGACTGGTAAGTCTAAAATTTTTTAAATTTTAATTATTTCTAGCAATTATGCAGGAATGATTAAATTTTGTCAAAGGAGTATTTTATAGATTCGGTGTTTTCAAAATACCATGTGGATAAAAAAATTTATCAGCGGTTCCTATTACTTTTTTTTGTGGAAATGGTTTTAAATCTATCTTAAAATAAGTTTACAGCACTATGAATAGCATCAGGATTTCTTAATAATACATTTCTGCCTTTTCTATTTGTCTTCGTTGATTTGTGTTTTTTAGACCATATTGCGGTAGTCATGTCTAATTCGTGTTTCATGAAATTTTTGGTATTTTGTATTTATTTTTAAATAACGCTTCTTATTTAAAACACTTTATAAAATGGACTTGGACAATATAAAGTCGTTGACTCATCCAATATGAAATCATTAATATTTAAGTCTTTATCATCATCATCAGCATTGTCAATGTATTGATCAGCATTAATCCTTTCAATAGCACTAGTTAAAGAACTATTTATATATTTCGACTTACCTATTAGTTATTAGTCTAGAAAAGCAAATTTAAAACCTTGATAGCTTATAGCTTTGCGTAAATGATTTAATATAGCGCTAATATAAAATTTCTTAATTTTTTTTTATTGTTTTTAGATGCGTATTTTGCAACTGAATTTATAATTATTTTTATGAAATGAGCACAACAAATTTGTATTGATCGAAAAGATTTTGATTGTTTATTTTGAGAGATTTCAATATATGATGCATTTAAATAATCAATTACGGAAACATGTAAAAATGTATTACAAATAGCATGTATTGATGCCCTTGAAAAATCTAAGACAAATTTTGAAATGGGAATTTTATTGTTGTTCGATTATAAAAATCGATAAAATAGTGTTTTAATTGTTCTTGCTGTCTGACTGCTTGAGAGCATTTCAAAAACAGGCAGAAAAAATAAAGAATTATCTTGCTTACATCGAATGGTACCAGCATAATACCAAAATCTAGAATTGAATCTTTTTTCATCTATTGTTCGAGCTAAGGAACCAGTTGAATCAATATATAAAATAAGATCACTGCTAGAATTGCATAAAATTATGATCCATTCCTTCCATGAATAAAGTGCATAAAAATTTATAATTTCAAAATGTTGAACTACCTAATGTGTTGTGATGAATAGCCATTTCGCAAAGGCCCTGAAGGGAATATGAAAACTTGTAAAGTTTATTATTATATTCAGACCTAATAATTTTTACTTGTGCTTCTGTTATTGTATCCCCAGAAATATTAATTTCCAATTCTTATCCGCTATGTTTACCTGTTCCAATAAATAATTTGATGGATTTATATTGAGTAATTGTGAACCTATATTAACTCGATTTTAGCCTCTAATATGTTTAAGTTACTTTGTACCACAATTTTCCTATTATTTTTAATATTCCACATATGTAACCATTTTGACTTATTTTATTATATGACAAATTTACATGGAACTTCCTACATGTCGCTTTATATATACAGTACATATAGATTTTTACATTTTTATGTAACTTATTATGCCGTTTTTCCTTCAGGTACATAATGCAAACATAAATATTTGAGATAACTATCCGTAATTTATCCATAAAATCATTCTTAAGATAACTTATATCTTCGACATTAGAAAAAATATCACTAAATAAAACTCTAAACTCATATTTCGCATTGATGCTTTTCATTTGTTCATTAATTATTGGTTTCGCAATGTATCGTTTTTCCAATCTTTCTTTGTAATTTAAATTTAATTGTTCAGCAACTAACGTTCTAATATTTCCAATATTTATCAGCCAATAATTATATAACAGCTTCCTTTTATGTAAATTATTAGAGTCGAAAAAATGAAGAGCTGCATAATCAAATAGAGCTTCATACTTGTTACCTACACCATCTAATTTTTGAACAGAATTTAAATGTTTTACTAAATAAATAGCAAACTCTGCCAAATCTAAAGCAAGCTTGCCCATTTTAAATATACCTAATACCTTTGTTATAATACTGACAGAAAGACAGATAGATTAAAAAAAAGTACTTACTCAGATTTAAAAAACGCAAATCTTACTCACAAATGCACTAATTGTAGTGATCGAAGAATGAATTAATAATACTTCGTATTATTTGAAACACATTTTAGTTTATTTTAATAGTTTAGTTTGGGGGTATCAGTGGTGGTAATTTCTTATTCCTGTAAGAAGGAATTAGCAATTTGTAGAAAGAATAAGCAAATAAAAGCGTAAACCTTATTTTTGAAGGCTAAATTTAAGGTCTTATCATGAAATGGTGATGTGAGGCTAAGGAAATTATGTTACATCTTGAAGATTAGTTAAATTGAATTCCCGGTACTCAAGCAATAAAATCCCAGATTTACAATACAATTGAGCGCCGGATATGTAAAATTAATGTTTGAAGTTAAAGTCTTTGAAAAAAAACTAAATTTGTTTCACTGAGTCCGTCAAAACTCTTTTATTAATCTTATATGTGTCTACAAGATAAATGACATCTGATATTTCCTTAACATTAGCTTTTATAAACTTTGTGATATTTATTTGACACTTGTTTACAAGAATAGGTTTAAGCATAGTCTTCAGAAATAACTTTAAGTATATTTAGCTATTGTAGGATTATACAGAGTCCGTTATATAATACTAGAGGCTATATTTTATATAACTTCCGCATCCTTAGCGGGAAACATGCCTAATTGAACCGGTGTGTTTTCGTTAGTTTAGATATTCTTAGTTACCAATTTATTTTTGATTTTATTATTACAACCAATGTTGTTATGATTGTTAAACCGTGATTAGCGTGAATATCTAATTCTACTTCATGATCTTTTTTTTCGAAATGCAAGTTGGGGTTTTTAATTTTTTCCAAATTTTTTATATTTAATTTTGTATTATTGTTATACGTAATGTTGGTTACTGGGTTTTTAGAAATAGTAATTACTCCATGTTCTCTTGATTTTTGGTTGTAAACCACGTTATTAATATGTTGTATTGTCGGATACAACGAAATGGGTGGTTCGTGTCTAATATTAGTGACGAGACTTCGTTACTAACTCAATAAGAGGTTTTTAAGGTTTTTGGTTAATATTCAACAACGCAGTCTGTTGTAACAAAGAGATTTATTGAACAAACGAAATATTGGTACAATTTAACTACATTGGTAGAACGTCTGTTCCACTCGGTGATCGCGACACTTCTGATTCTAACATCCACCCAATATTGCATCGTTCATTTACAAACTTTTATGATTCACACGGACTCAGCGTCTTACGTGAGACAACCAAGCCGCCTTCCATCTTGGCGAACGTGACATTTAATGTAAATTCAGCTGAGAAAAGGTTGATAACAACATTTAGAACGGATGTGTAGTCTCAGAAGTAGTAATATAATATGAAATATGATTATATGGTTAGACTTAAAATAATACAAAGTAATACAAATATTAGTAAAACTATTAAATAATTATTTATGAGAAATGGGTGACTTTACAACACCTCCCAACTAAGATTGAAAATGGTAGCGAGGATTGCTACTGTTTTCATTTCTGACAACAACTTGCTCAACCATTTCGATATCAGGTTCAGCAGGTAGTGATTCATTAATATCTGCACTACTAAAGGTAGTATTGATTAATTTTACAGGAGAAAGTGTAATTTCTCTATTATTTCTAACAGAAGACAAATTTAAATAAATCTTTTTAAATTTTATACAAAAGTAAATCGTTAGAATTACTATTGCTAACGCAATTGAAGAAAATGTTATTATCAAATAAGTGAAATTAGAAGTAGATCTTTTAGTATTTAATAGATCTATTTTTTCTTTTTCTTTCAATTTATTTATATCATGACTGATTTTATCAAATAAATGAGTTTCTTCCAATTTTACAATATTATTGGAATTTATCGTTGGTTTAGGTAGTTCACTTTTCATTGACAAATTTAAATTAAATTTAAAGGGTAATTTTGGTGTAAAGTCACTTACAATATTGCTATTTATAAAACTTAAAGTAGGTAATACTATATTATCAGTGTAAGCGATACATCTGCTTTTAAGTGTAAATTTTCCCGTGCCTTTTAAATTAATAGTGTTTCTTAAGTTATTTTTGTAAACAATTTGGACAGTTTCTGGAACTGGCAAAACAAATAACCAAAAATTTGGCAAAATCATTTGGATCCACATGCTATTTTTCAATTTCATTATTCTTTTATTACATGATTCAGGAATTTGTCCATGTCCTTTAAGCAATTTAGCTTCACAACCTCCTTCTCCGTTTACAAGTAACAATGGTTGTCCTTGATTACAAATATAAGTTTCAGATTTTAATTTATACATTTTGCAAGAGGTGGTGAGATATGTTTCTTTTACTAAGAAATAGTGCATTCTTGTTTGATCAATGACAAGAATTGGATTGCTAGGATAGATAAATCCAAAATTACTGTCTTCCATCAAAATAGGTAGACTACTTAATTTGATCGTATCATAAATAACATGTGTAACCAATGGTACAGTAAGTATAAAATTTAATTTTTCTTTATAAGTATAAATGGTAGGAATTATTATTTTATAATACATATGTATATTATCGAAAGTTAGAAAAATTGGAAAGTTTGCAGTATCTGGTAAATATTTTTGTATTTTTAATAACTCTTTATACAATTTATTTGGACTAAGCACATTAGGATGAAGAATTCCTTGTTGAGCATTTAAAATAATTTGTAAGAGATTAGCTTGACTTATACTGAATTGTTCAATATGAAATGAAACAAAAGTAATGAGTTCATTTACTCTGATAAAAAACTGTTCTCTGCTGTGTGCATGAGTTAATATGGCATCTAAATGTTGAACATAATGTTCCATTTGGCGAACTTTCGTTTCTAAACAGGTAACTGTTTCATTTATTTCCATAAAAGTGGAATTTGTTAAAATAGTGACAGATTCCAAAATAGAAGTTTGATCCTTTATAATATTTAGTAAGTTATCATCATTATTATGTAATTCAGAGATCTGAGCATCATAATACTCAGCATCTTCAGAATCTAAAGTTCCGAAAAGTATTTTAGAAATTTTCCCTATTGGGTTTAATAATCCACGTTTAACACGTGTATTTAAAAATGGTTCAATGACTTCATTCTGTTCCGTTAATTGTTTAAAGATACTATCAAAATTATTTAAAAAGGTTTTACAGTTTTCAATTTCATTACTTTCAATTGATTTTTCTTTAAAAGTAGAACAAAGTTTGTTTAGACTTGATATGTATTTATGAATATTATTATACTCATCATGAAAATTAGTTAAATTAAGAGAGACTATCAATCGCCATTTGTCATTGGATAATTTCAATATTCCAAATTTTTCGTAATACAGTCCTGGACTATTGTCGATAGGGGTTGTATTATACAACTCGTGACAACTCGCTGCTCGGAGTAAAATTCCGATGAATAATAGTAATACCAACATCCTGTAAGGACAAAAAAGATTTATAAGTTGTATGCTTGAGTGCCGCAGATTGTAAACAAATATTGATAATTATAGATTGCAAAACTCTTGACAAAATAGAAATAAAATTTTAATATAAAATTGGCGGCATAACCAATAGTTAATATGAAAGATTTATGATAAAATAATAACCCATGGATTCTTCATCCATTTCTTAATATCTTAAAATTAGTTTAAAACAGTGTGAATTGTGATATTTTAATACATTTAAGAACACGCAATTCGTAGCTGAACTTAACATGTATGAAATGAGATAAAAATATCTCAACAGTCTCCTGGGCTAGGTGGAAACATTAATTTTAAATCCAGGCCAAAATATAGGTAAAATGTTTTCCAACCCCCCGGTAAAAATAAACTAAAGGAGACCCAAGACATGAAGTGTCTTTAATTATTATATTTTTTTTTATTTAAAAGCAAGCAGTGATAACTGCAACCTTTAATGAATAACTGTATTCATTAATTTATTTCTATGACCCCTCAGGTCATTGACGTACTCAACGTCAAAGAAAGTAGAAGAGGTAGAAGATGGAAACAAATCCAACTTATTTAACATGATAAACAGTGACAACTGCAGACCCAAGACATTCGACGGACAACTCTTGCACTACCGTTTCAGACTATACGATGACACTTTTTCATCAAAATACTCGGTATGACTAGCGGCATTAGCGGGATACTACCGTATAACAAAATGTTTAAGGACGGTTTCGGAAAAATAGAAATAAAATTTTTAAAAGAAGACTCAATCCTCTGTTAAATAACTTCCAGCTAAAATAAAACAAATCGCTCAACGGCAACAAGCCAAAATAATCATTTCGAAAGACGCAAAACAAATCGCGTTTAAAACACAAAATTATCAATGAGTCGAAACGAATCGCGTTCTTCGTGACGCAAGACTAAGGGACTTCCGTATAACTTTTACGTTCAGGAACGGGGTTGCCTTTCTCGGGATCTACCGTATAACAAAATGTTCAGGGACGGCGTTGCCCTACCTGGGACCTCCGTTAGGGACTTATATGCCCTGACGGGGAGTGGACTTAAATGCCACCTCCAGCACGTTAGTCGCCTCTTACGACAAGCCGCGTAGATGTGGTAAAATTTTACACCCTTAGCCACAGGGCAAATTTTAATTTTCTACTCGTGAAATAATTTCAATCTGTTATTATGCACCTTTACATATTTAGTTTTAATTTGGATTACTGAGCTTACTCCTTTTGTATCTATTACTTTATAAGGTCCTTCCCATAAGGGTTGAAGTTTCTTTGATACTCTCTTTGTTTTAGCTTCATTTCTTAAAAGTACATTATCTCCGATTTTAATATCTATATTTTTTATATTTTTGTCATAATTTTCTTTAGACTTATATTTCTTGTTTATAAGGTTTTCCCTGGCAAGTTTGTGGGTAAATTGAAATCTAGATTTTAATTCTTGTGAATAATCATCATAATTGTAATTTAATTCTGGTTTCTTTGTAACAACCGTAGGAATTTTGGCTTTATGACCGTATAATAGTTCAAATGGGGTGTAGTCAGTAGCTGTATGTGGAGTAGTATTATAACAAAACATTGCGTATGGGATCCAAGTGTCCCAATTCGTTTGGTCCTTATTAACATAGACTCTTAAATATTCAGCTAGGGTTTTATGACTTCTTTCTAAACAACCATTTGACTGTGGATGATAAGCCGTTGTCTGTATTTTATTTATTTTTAATAATTTACATATATCTTTGAAAACTTGACTGAGAAAATTAGTACCTTTATCGGTAAGTATAGAAAGTGGTATGCTATGTTAGCATATAATGTTTGTTACTAAGCTTTGAGCTATTGTTGCAGACTCTTGATTATGTATTGGAATGGCTTGTCAATATTTAGTTAAATCATCCTGAAAAGTTAGGATGTATTTCTTTCCATCTAAAGAGAGAGGTAACGGGCCTACTATATCTAAGTAAATTTTCTCAGAAGGAAATTTAGAAGTAGTTGTAATAGTCATCGGGACTTTAACTTTTCTATCTGATTTGTTTCGTTGACATTTTTCACAAGACTTTATGTATTCTTTTATGTCATTAAACATTCCAGGCCAATTATAAAATTTTCTTATTCTCTTAAATGTTCTATTGACACCTTGGTGTCCTCCTAATGGAATTAAATGATATTCATTCAAGACTATTTGAATTTCATCTTTAGTTAAATTCTTTATGATATTATTCATATAAATTGTTACAAATCTTTAAATATATATCTCAACATTGTTCTTATTTTATTCCATTTTAATCTATCTAGACCATTTCCAATTGCTGGCATGTCTAGCTTAATTATTTTGTGTTGCAAACAAAATTCTTTTAATTTTAATAAAGTTTTGAATATGTTTTCATAAGTAAGTTTCTCAATATAACTATTCTTTGTTATAAGATAAATAATATAACGATTATTATCTTTTAATAAACTAAATTAAATAGTTTAGGGTTTTGTGATTTTAAATATTCTACATTATTAAATTTGTCTTTAAATTCTTTAGCTATTCCAGCTTTCATTTCCAAATCTTTACTGAAACAATGAACTAAACTGTTATCGATTGAAGCTTCAAAAATGTCTCCGTCTTTTTCAATTATATCTTGATTAATTTTTATTTTATTTGCAATATCCTCTAAATAGTTTGCATAAGTTTTATTAATTTCAGAATCAATGTGTACTTGATAAATTCTACTTAATGCATCTGCATTAGTATTTGCTGTACCAGCTTTATAAACAATTTTATATTCGTATTCTTCTAATTTGAGTCTCCATCTTATTAGACAAGAACCCGGATCGTTAAAATTAAACAACCATGTTAAAGGTTTGTGATCTGTGACAATTGTGAAACTTTTTCCATATAAATAAGGGCGAAAGGGTTTTACTGCCCATATAATTGCTAAAAATTCACGTTCGGTTGGGAAATAATTCATTTCAGCTTTATTAAAACTTTTGCTAGCATAAGCAATAGGTAAATCTTTTCCAATTTCACCTTGAGACAGAACTGCACCCATAGCATAATTACTTGCGTCCGTCGTCAAGATAAATTCATTATTAATATTTGGGTATTGTAAAATAGGTGGACTAATTAATTTTTTCTTTAGAATATTAAAAGCTTCATCACAAAGAGTATCCCATTTAAAATGTGCGTTTTTCTTTAACAATTCCGTTAACGGTTTAGCTTACTTTGAGAATTCGGGTATAAATCTGCGGTAATAACCTACGAGACCTAAGAATGATTTTATTTCTTTTGGATTACTCGGGATTTTAAAATTTTCAACAGTATCAATTTTTCCTGGATCCGGTTTAATTCCGTGATCAATAATAACATGTCCTAAGTATGCAATTTCCTTTTTTAAAAATTCACACTTATCCGGTTGTAACTTTAAATTATGTTGACTTAACCGTTTGAATACTTTAATTAGTTTTTCGTTATGATCTACTAAAGATTTTCCATATATAACAATATCATCAAGGTATACCAAACATTTGATACCTTGTTGTCCGGTTAAAACATGATTCATTAAACGTTGAAATGTGGAAGGAGCTCCTTTTAAACCAAAAGGCATGCGATTATATTCAAAATGTCCTGTAGACGTACTAAAAGCTGTTTTTTCTTTATCTTTTGAATCCATTAATATTTGATGGAAACCACTAGCTAAATCTAGGGTAGTAAAATATTTAGAATTTCCCAGTTGATCTAGGATATCAGTTATATTTGGCAATGGGAAGGCATCGCCAATCGTGGCTTCATTTAATTTTCGAAAATCTACTACTACTCGAAATTTCTTTTGACCACTAGAATCTATTTTCTTTGGAACTACAAACAGTGGAGCGTTCCATCGACTTTTACTATGACAAATAATGTCGTTATTATACAATTCTTTTACTTGGCTTTCAATTTCATTCTTTTGTTGTTCTGGTAACCTATATGGTTTCACATTTATTGGAGTAGTATCTATACTAACTGGAATTTTATGAGTAATACTCTCGGTATACGTTAATTTATCATAAGGAGATAAATGAAATAATTCATTAAAATTTCTACAGATTTCTATTATAGAGTCTTTTTCTTCATTATTTAAATGAGTGAGACGTAATTGTGAATTCAAATATTCTAATCGCTTGTAATTATTAGAATTTTCAAAATTTAATATCTTGTAATTATTAAGATCATCGACTTCTATTTCCTCTGAATTAAACTCAGTAGGTGTTTCATTATTATTTAATACAGTAATAAAATAACAACCATTTACAGGTTTGATTATACAATTGCTAATATATAATCCATTGGCAAGATCTTTAGATAGGTAAAAGCCTTCATTAATACGTTTCGTATATATTTTAATTAAGTTTTCTGTTCGAGGAGGTAAAATAATTTTTGTTTTTAAGGTTGGAATTAACTTCCAAACTAGTTCATAATTATGCATTTCAAAAGACAATGCGTTTTTACTATAGTCGATGTTCGCTTTATGTTTGAGGAGAAAATCTCTTCCAATAATACCATCATTAAGAATAGGGAAATCGTTACGAACTACTTGAAAAGGGTGGTGAACTTCCTTGTCACCTAATTTTATTTTTAAAGTACAAATACCGTGTGTTTCTAAAGTTCCGGTAATAATGCCTTTCAATTTTATTATACTTATATCTGCTCCAGTATCAATTAATAAACTTGTTAATGATTTTTACAAGAAGGTATTTCAATATTTAAACCATCTGGTCTCTTAGTTTCTTTTCCAGATAATTTATATATTCGTTCACTATAATTGTTTTCATTTACTTTATTGGCAGAAGAAAATTTATTATTAAAATTAAAGTTTTTAAAATTACTATTGTAATGCACGGTGCGACTTAATTTAATTGGCTCGCTGGTGTACTGTCGCTCTGACCAGGGCCGTACTCGTTTCCCGATGTAGGCTTATTATTTTGATTAGATTGAACTTTACTATTTTGAAAACCAAAATTTCTTTTATCCTTAAAGAAATTTGAATTACCTGAATTACGGTAATTATATGCAGGACTGGTTTTTGAATCTATGTTTCTTTTCTTGAAACAATTACTAATATGATGTCCCGGAATTTTACAAAATGAACAAATAACATTGATAGCTCGAACGTTCTCGTTCTTTTTAGGATACGAAGGTAAATAAGAATTGCTAAAATATTTAGCAGCTGTATGTCCAACTTTGTGACATTTAAAACATCTAATACTATTTTTATTAATGATTGAAGTCTTTACTGCGGAAGATTTATTTTGATTTAGTATACGTTCTTCCTCTACTGCACATTCAACTGCTGCATTAAAATTGACGAATCTACTCGCTTTACATATTATTTTAATAGGTTTTAAAAGACCTTCAACAAATGCTTTTAAACATGATTTATTATTAAGATTTTGAATAATCATGGTAGATTCCTGTCCTTCGCTTGCTATACAAGCATCATTTAAATCAGCGGTTAGTCTTTCTAACCGATTCGCAAATGAACGAATATTTTCATTGACTCTTTGCTTACTACTTAACAATTCAGTTTGAATTTGTGCTATAGTTCTCTTTTCTAAGTATTGATTTTGTAATTCTACCTTTAGTGGTAGCCATTCAAGGAATTCTTTATATTTAATAACATTATAAGCTTTTCCAGATAACTTGCATTTAATTACATTCAGATATTGCTCTTTCTGCATATTAGTAATAGTAGTGGCATATACATTACCACAACATGTGATAAATCTATGAAATTTTTCCCGGTCGCCATTGAACTCAGGGATCATTTTTAAAGCTAATTCAGTTGAAAATGCCATACTGATATCTTCGTCGAGGTTTAAATCAAAAAGGTCACTAAAATCAGTTCCGAATATGGCTAATAAGTCTGACATAAATAAACACTCGCAAATACTCACATAACACTATTTGATGTGGAACTTTCACTTTTTTTTTCTTTGGACGTAGAAGAGAATACAAAACAGGAATACTGTAACCTGTTGACGGTAAAGATGATGCAGACGTTGATAACCCTCTGTTGAAACTCGGTAACGATTGGTTGAGGGGAGAAGTAATCAGGATCACACAAGATGTAGAAATGATGAAAATTCAAGCTCCGTTGAACTATCACATGCACGATTTTACGTTGTAACTCTTTCGATATTAACACTGTAACCACTCGTAATAGACATTGGCGAACAATTGGTTTTAAATGACGGAAATGTTTTTAAACACTTTATTTTATTAACTATATTAGTTAAACCGATTTAATTGCATTAAGCAATAACCAACTGTACGTTTTTAAGCAAAACCAATTGTTTTGATGTTGCGGGTTTTCTCGTCGATAAAAAGTTTGGATTGTTAAAAACACACACTGCTCTTTGACACTAAATGATTTTATTTAAGAACAGATATATTTTAAAAAGTATAGACACATATCTTACAACATAAAACTTTGATTGTTAACAAAACTAACGTAAAGTCTCACGCACTAAATTATAAAAAAACTGACATGATGCTAGGAAGGCAAAATTGTAACTAACTATATGATGTGTAGCGTTCACACCAAGAAAATTCTTCAGATTCAAAAACTACCACCCACATTAGAGAAGGGTGCGAATCACAAAGCGCCGAAAAGCGGCTGTCCTAGCTGACAACCCAAAACAGATGTACCGCTATTTCGGGGAACTATTAGTCGGCAAGGCTAATTTGAGTACCAGCAAAGGTCTGAATTTCTAGAAATAGCAATTAAATTTATGGTTTGAAATAAGGTCGTACGTGCTTATATAATGGAACTTTAAGGATAGAGCCTAGCAATGGCCAAACAAGAATATAAAATAAACTTAATGTTAATATGCTTAAGAACTAACAAACTAACGCATTGCGAACATCCCGCCCGCCTTGAAAGGCCGAGCTTTCAAAAACACAGACACAAACACAGGGGTCACTAATTATTGTCTATAGGCAACGGGCACAACTTGACAACGGCTCTCTTGTATGAACCTCGAGAAGTACGAACTGTGGCAGTTCGAGTAACTCCATCCTTTCCAGGGTGAACTTCTTGGAAGCGTCCCATCACCCACTGGAGTGGCGGAATGTTGTCCTCACGTATTAAAACCAGCCGACCTAGTTCTATGGAACGAGATGCCATCTTCCTCCATCGGCTTCGTTCTTGATTTTGGGCCAGATACTCCTTGGACCAACGGGCCCAGAAGTGTTGTCGCAAGCGCTCCACATGCTGCCACCTTGACAACCGATTTAGTGCCACTGTAGAAGATTTGGATCCTGTGTACTAGTGATTACGTCTCCAATCAGGAAATGACTAGGAGTTAGGCAAGAAAAATCGTTTGGGTCATTGGATAGTGGGGTTAATGGCCTGGAGTTCAAAACCGCTTCGATTTGAACTAACAATGTATGAAACTTTTTAATGATGCATTCCCGGCTATTCTCCTGATGTGGTGTTTAGTTGATTTAACAGACGCTTCCCAAATACCACCAAAGTGTGGTGATTTTGGGGGAATTAAATGCCAAGTGATGTTGTCCGCAGCCATGGTTGTGATTATAGCATTCCTGCTCGATTGTGCAGTGAACAATTCATAGAACTCCCGTAATTCTCTGTTTGCTCCAACAAAATTGGTGCCATTATCCGAATAGATGTTAGATGGTTTCCCTCGGCGAGCCATAAATCGTTTTAACGCACCTAGGAATACGTTAGTAGATAAATCGGTCACTAATTCCAGATGAACGGCCTTAGTAGCAAAACAGACGAAGATAGCCCGTACATTTTTACAATTCGGCTGTTTCGACGTTTGCCTTCTCGCACATGTAGAGGCCCAAAATAATCCACGCCGCAATTGGTAAATGGCCGCGCAGGTGTTGTTCTGCTTGCAGGTAAATCTCCCATGATATGATCCATAGCAATTGGTTATGCTTTGAAGCAAGCAATGCATTTCCCAATGACCTGCTTTATGGTATTCCGTGCACCCATAGGCTAGTACTGGATTCTGACAGCGGCTAAAGTTGCTTGTGCTCCTGGGTGAAGCTGATTAACGTGTTCTTGAGTTATTAGCAGTTTGGTGAATTGATGTCCTTTGGGAAGAATAATTTGATGTTTTTGAGAGAAGGCCAATGATGAATTGTGCAATCTACCTCCTACTCTGATTATTCCTTGTTCGTCTAAAAATGGATTGAGACAAAGAAGGTGGCTCTTTTGATGAACTCTTTGATGGTTGGTTAATTCGCGCAGATCTTGCTTAAATGATGCTTCTTGAATGTGTTTGATAATACGAATGTTCGCCTGAGATAATTCGTTGACAGTTAATGGACCCAATCTCTTATCGGAAATAGAATTGGATAGTCCTTGAGTAATGTTGTATTTGAAACGAAGACAGTAGGCCATTATTCGGATAAGCTTGTTCAAGTTTGAGTATTTAGAAATAAAGTTGTTATCCGTGGAAGTTGTGGTCATAGCGATAACAGTTGTGCGACGTTCAGGAATATCATCACTTGATTTTGAGGCGAATGACGCTTTTTGCCACTTGTCGGCATCATTATTTAACCAGCTAGGACCATTCCACCATAAAGTGCAGCAAACGAGTTGAGTGAGCGTTCGTCATCGCGAAATTATATCTGCAGGATTGTCCAACGTGTTCACATGGTGCCAATGTGACGGAATGGTGAGCTCTTGAATTTCGTTGGTGCGATTAGCAACAAAAGTCTTCCAAGTACGTGCAGTTGAAGATATCCAAGTTAGAGCAATCGTAGAATCAGTCCAGTAGTAAGCCTGATCAATCGGCACATTTATTGCTTCTCTGGTTTTTTTCATTAACCGTGCCAGCAGTAGAGCCCCACATAATTCTAGCTTGAGTAAGGATATATTATTTAAAGGTGCAACTCTAGATTTTGCACACACAAATCTGATCGAGTAACCTTCTGAATGCAAAACGCGCATGTAAATGCATGCACCGTAGGCAAGTTCACTTGCATCGCAAAAACCATGTAATTCACAGCGCAGTTGAGACCTTGTACCGTTGAGCCATCTGGGAATTGTGCAAGAGTTCAAGTCTTGAAGTTGATGCTGAAGTAAAAACCATTTTGAGTGTATATCAATAGGCACGGATTCGTCCCATGCAAGCTTTAGTTGCCATAGTCTTTGCATCAGTAATTTTGCTACAACAATGACTGGCCCTAGTAATCCCAATGGATCGAAGATTTGTGATATGTTAGACAGAATTGTTCTTTTCGTAATACGTGATGCGTTCGTATATGTTGGAACCGAAAAATCAGTTTGTGAATTCCACTGGAGTCCAAGTGTTTTTATTGTCTCGTTTTTGTTCAAATTAATCGTGAAATGTTCAGTGTTATTTGATGTGTTAGGCACAAGCTCAGGCCAGTTTGATACAAATTTTCGAAGTTCGAAGCCCCCTTTGCTTAGCATGGCAGTTGCTTCGTCACGAATAGTTTCAACTTCACTAATAGTATTGGCGCCGGTTAGCAAATCGTCAACATAAAAATCTCGAAGTACTGTTGCTGAGCCGATAGGATGGTGATCCTTTTCTTTTATTGCAAGTTGATGCAGTGCTCTGATGGCAAGAAATGATGCTGAGGTGGTGCCGTAGGTGACAGTCGTTAAATCGTAAGATCGTACAGTTTCATTTTCGTAGTTACGCCACAATATTCGTTGAAGTTGAGTGTGTTCCTCGTCCACAAATATTTGCCTATACATTTTTGCGATATCAGCAGTGATCACAAATCGATGAGACCTGAATCGAAGAACAATCGAAAAGAGATCTTGCTGAAGTACTGGGCTATTCATGAGAGCGTCATTTAGGGACGTACCAGATGTAGATTTGGCTGACCCATCAAACACGACTCGGAGTTTTGTGGTTAGGCTGGTTTGTTTTAGTACCGCATGATGAGGCAAATAGAACGTTGGTATATTTCCGCATTTCTCTATTTCAGGAGATAGCTTCATGTGCCCTAAGGATTCGTATTCTTTGAGAAAGGTTGCGTATTCCCTTTTTAACTCGGGTTGTTTGTTTAATTTTCGTTCCAAAGCATAATACCTTGTGAGAGCTAAGTTTCGCGACTCGCCAATTTTTTGTAAAACATCCTCCTTTATTGGTAGCCGCACAACGAAACGACCATCACTGTTTCGTTTGAATGTTGTTTTAAACACTTGTTCACATTCCTTTTCTTCCGGTGAATAAACAGCGTTCGGGACGTATTCTTCAAGTTACCAGAATTGCGCGAGGGTAGAGTTTAATTCATCTTCAATCGTTGACAAGGTGCAGATGGTAGAATGCAAATATCGGTTATTATTAGCGGGAATCGAACCCGACACAATCCAACATAGATGTGTTTTTTTGAAAATGCGGTTGATTGACGGATGCTTTGATCTGCCCAACACACAATAGTTGCCAGAATGTGTCGGCACCGATGAGCATGTCGATGTTAGATGTGAGATTGAAATTGGGGTCTGCCAATTTAATGTTTTTTGGAATGTGGATGAGAGCTTTATCGAAGGAGTGTAACGGCAAATTGGAAGTTATGCGATTCATTACAAGACATTGAATATTAGAACGAAATGCATTGTATTTGGATTTGATTTTAATTTGCACCGCGCTGTTAACTTTTGCAATTGATTTGTTGATTCCAGCAATTGATATTTGTACTGAATTCTTCTTCAAGCCTAATTCTTCCACCAATTTCTCCGAGATGATCGAAGATTGCGATCCAGAGTCTAGTAGTGCTCGGCATTCATGAACATTTCCACTCGCGTCGTAAACGTTTATGATAGCGGTGGATAACAACATGTGATTCTGAATATTTAAATGACACGAGATATTTGTTATGGTGGTAGAAGATGTATTTGTTTCGGAAGGTTCCAAATACAATAATGAATTATGGCGTTTATTGCATTTTCGGCATGAACTAGATTTACATTTACTTGCGAAATGATTTGATTTAAGACAATTGAGACATAGATTTTTTGTTCTTGCTTGATTAATTCGTTGACCAATGGTCAAATTAGGAAATTTTTGGCAGTGATATATTAAATGATCACCTGTGCAAAATGTACAAGACGATGAAGATGTTGTTATATTAGATGACATAATTCTTTTCCCGTGTTGTGGCTTGTTGTTAACGACTAAATGGAGTTTTTCGGTTTTGGTAATAGCATCCAGAATTTGACATCTGCGTGCCAAGAACTCGGTCATATCATTAATTGTTGGTATTGTGTTCTTTAACAAACTGGACTCCCATTCTTTATTCGTTATTGAATCTAACTTGCTGTTGATTATATAAACTAACAAATCATCACACTGATCAGTTGAACGTTTTAATGATGTCAGAGCTCGAAAGTGCTTTAAGAATTCGTCGAGGAGTTGCCGTAAACCTGAATAACTTTCTTTAACAATGCTAGGTAAATCATGAATTGCTTTAATGTGCTTCTGAATTATAATTGGTGTCGTATCGGTTGCGAAGTAAGTTCCAGGCGCATTCATAGTTTTCGTTTGTAATTTCTAACGAATGTAAAACTTCGGCAGCCTCAGATTCTAGTGAAGATTTTAAGTAGTTAAATTTTTCTATTTTAGATATGGATGTATTCGAATGTATAAGCGTGTTAAAAGTGTCGTAAAAATTGTACCAGTTTTCATAAGAGCCAGCAAATTTTGGCAAATCAATTTTTGGTAAACGATTTCTACATGTCTCAGAGTTTGGTTGAAAAGACGAATTGCTAGGAGTGCTCACCGAAGCCTCACTTTCTGATATAAATTGATCAGCTATGCAGATAAGGTTAAAGTATGTTGCTTCAAAATCTTCGCGTTCATTTGTTGCAAGTTCAGAATCATCTAGCAATTCTAGCTCAGATTGAGTATCTGAGAACTGGGACCATGTGGCTTCAAATTTTGATTTACGTAATTTTAACTGATCTGTATTGGCTGAATTGTCTCTTAATGAATTTAAGAAAGTTTGAAATCTGGTGGCTGACGATTTAATTTGACTTCTTTTCTTCTTCAGTGTCCTTAATTCTTCTGCCATTTTATAAAAATAGAGAGAATAGGGAACTTGGTGTACGATTTTGCATGGGAAAATGTCGGAATTATTGGAGACTCACCTGTCGGATTGTTGTCCCTATGTTGTGCGATTGTTGAACTGATGTAGTAATGAAGTTGCTGGTGTTGTTGTGTATATCCGGCTCGAAGGACCAATGTTTTGATGTTGCGGGTTTTCTCGTCGATAAAAAGTTGGGATTGTTTAAAACACACACTGCTCTTTGACACTAAATGATTTTATTTAAGAACAGATATATTTTAAAAAGTATATACACATATTTTACAACATAAAACTTTGATTGTTAACAAAACTAACGTAAAGTCTCACGCACTAAATTATAAAAAACTGACATGATGCTAGGAAGGCAAAATTGTAACTAACTAGATGATGTGTAGCGTTCACACCAAGAAAATTCTTCAGATTCAAAAACTACCACCCACATTAGAGAGGGGTGCGAATCACAAAGCGCCGAAAAGCGGCTGTCCTAGCTGACAACCCAAAACAGATGTACCGCAATTTAATGTAAATTCAGCTGAGAAAAGGTTGATAACAACATTTAGAACGGATGTGTAGTCTCAGAAGTAGTAATATAATATGAAATATGATTATATGGTTAGACTTAAAATAATACAAAGTAATACAAATATTAGTAAAACTATTAAATAATTATTTATGAGAAATGGGTGACTTAACAACAAATAGCTAATTTACAATTATTATTATTCTTAACTTAATAAATTCCCTGGAGATTATTTATTATTGTACCATCCTTACATTCTAATTTTATAATATTCTTATTTTTAAACATTAATATGTAACTATCACCATCACTTAGATAGTCGACGTAGTTTTGTAATTCTACTTTGTATTATGCGCACTGTACATTTTTATTATCTAATAAACTAATAGCACATTTACTGGGTAGCATTGTTTGTTGATTGCAATAGTATGGTTTGTTAATTTTTGCACAAGGGGTATTGATGGTTTTTACCTCATTGATTCCAATCCAGACATATTCGTTTACAAGGGTTATATAATATTTGTTATTTAATTTTGTTGGTGCTGGGGTCAATCTTGTTAATTCGTATTTTTTGTTATAAAAATTGGGTAATTCAATTAAATGAACGACTCTATAATTTTCATCCAAAGCACATTTGATTTTGATTATTTTGCTAGTCTAATTAAATTTAATTCTTCTTGATTCATGTCTTTTAAGTATCGTTTCAGGATATGGGTAGGCATCATTTTAGGGAAGTATGTTTCTAGTTTGCAAAAACTGATTGAGGTTTCGAGATCATTCAGGTGTTCATGTGATATTTTCAATGTTAAGTATATTTCTATTAGAGCGGTTTTTATATTTTCATAATTAAGGAAATTTTCATTTTCTTTAATACTATACACAAGATGATCTTGATTTATTTTCATTTCATCTACGGTGTCGTTAAATTTCTTAACTAATTCTATTACTAGATCTTAGTCTTTATATTGATGTTTTTCAACTTTATCTTGATAAGAATGTAAGTGTTTTAAGATTTGATCGTATCGTTCTTCGTCGTCGGAATATAAGTTACCGAAAATGAATTTTATTATTTTTCCTAGTCCGTTTACTAAACATCGTTTCTTTCTGTTGTTGTTATTTTGCTCTGGTTTTTGGCTAGCTAGGGTACATCGACCAGTAATGGAGCGACGCTAGTAATGGTACAGGTGTCAAACACTCGGTTGTGTACGTTTAAAACTGTGCAAATGCGTAGGTATGACAAAGATTTAAATATTAATATATAGTTTTAAGCAGGAAAACACCTTTTGCAGGTCCTTTTTAAAATTATTAATTAAAAATAAACGAATATTATTTAGCGATATTCAAATTGTACTTTTCACAGCCATTTTTAGTTAGTTTACGGTTACTATAGCTTAAGCAATTACAATCATATTTACTAGAAAAACGTATTTTTTTAATATGTATCTGGTTAAATAAACTAAATGAATATTTCATCGAAACATTTCAAATGTTGAATATTGACTTTTTTTTATTAATTCTAAAAACTCGTGTTCTAGTATTGGAATAAAATTTTGAAGAGCTCGCCAATAATAGTGCACTTTATGCTTACAGCGCTTTTTAATTGAGCAGCCGCCGCTATAAATAAAATAGTAAGCAGAGAGTCTGACATTAAGCAAGTGAGGTTAGAATATTAATGATTTTACAAATTTTTTATAACAAGAACAAATTTAACTACAGATAAATAATTCTTTAAAAAGTATGTATCAGTTATTATTTGCATTATACGTACACTAAAATTTTATTGTTTATCTGATAAAAAATAAAAATCTAAAACTTGACCTCTTTAATTTATTTTTGTATTCGTTTGAATAAATTATTTTTATTTTAGGGAAAACTGGTAAAAAAAATGACACCGTTAATAAAAAGGGTAAAAAGAAGTGTCAAAAATCAAGAATTAGAACCAAAACCTCTTATACAAAGAGGGGCAAAACAACCTCCCTAGTTTCAGCAGAGAATTGTGAAGCGAGCAGAGGTCGTAAAAGGGTAGGAATGGCGGCAGGAAGAAATGCCGTTTGCGTTACAAAAGTATTCAGTCGTAAACACAAAGTGGACGAACGAGCAGCGCGCTTTTGCCGTGGAAGCATACATACGCGAAAAGAAGTCTGTAGTTGCCGGCTAGTACATTTCTATCTTTCTGGCGGTGTAAATAAACGAAATTTTCGTTATTGGTGCGAAAACAATCCGAGGATGATCCATGAGAAGCCTCTGCATAGTGATCGTGTCAAAGTTTGGTGCGCAGTTTCCCGAATAGGTATTATCGGGCCTTACTTTTTTGAGGAAAGAAATCGGGCAGTTACCGTCATTTCTGGGTGATATGTGAACATGCTCCAGAACTTTTTTGCCCCTGTTCTTGAAGAACTTGGTCTCTAGAATGTCTAGTTTCAGCAGGACGGGGCCACAGCCCACACAGCGCGGGCATCAATGCTGGTTTTGAAGGAAATGTTCCCCGCGCGCTTTGTCTCTCTGAGAGGAGGCAATCCACACGGAAATTCGCCGTATACCTGAAGAAATGCTTGAAAGGGTTATGCGAAACTTCAGAAGTCGCTTGCAGCAGTGTGGAGACAATGAAGGACAACACTTGGCCGATATGATTTTTAAAACTACATAAGATAAAACTGGCCATGTAACTACTTTATTTTATTGAAATACATTTTTTGTATCTCGACTCCTTTTTCTTTAATTCACTTGCAAAATTAGGGAGGTTGTTTTGCCCCTAGTACACTTGAAAAAATACTTTTATCTGAAATTACAAGATGAAAAGTTTTCTTATCTAAAAAATTAAAACTAGAAAAGATTTAAATTTTTAGAAATACAGGTATTACTATTCAACGAAACCCATCAATCTCCAGACAGCCACCCCAACTCAATAAACTACAATTCCCTGAACTCCCCCGCTTCACAAAACCAACAACAGAACCACCCCAACAACAATCCCAACCCGCAGCCTCGTTCCCTCCTGAAACAGAAGATTTTTCTAATTTAAATGAGTTTACAGAGACTATGAGAGAAATTAACTCTTACATAAACCTAAAGGAAGCTCTCCCGAAAATAAAAGTACTGGCAGCGAAGCTGAAAGTGACGCCACCCAGTCAATGCATGATGATCCTTTTCAGTTTCTTCAATGACGAATAAGGGATCATATGAAACCCTAAATGTGTCCTCTTGGAACGCAAATGGAATACTGAGTAAGTTAGGGGAGCTTAAATATTTCATTAACAAATACAAAATACACATAATGTTAATTAACGAAACACACTTGAACCACACAAACACGCTCAAAATCCCACACTACACTATCTACCGGGCGGACAGACCCAATCAAACTCATAAAAAGTCTGGAGGAGTTGCAGCGTTGGTGAGGAACAGCGTACCCCACTCCCTCATAGTCTCACCCCCATCCTCACTGGAAATAATATCAATATTACTTCCAGGTAATACAACCATTACCGCAGCATACAACCGCCCTTCTAACCACTTCACAACGCAAGACCTATCGTCCATCCTCCGTAAAACCAAAACACTCCTTGAGGGGGACTTGAACGCAGTACATTCAGACTGGAACTGTCATCATACTAATATAAATGGCCGCACATTAGCAAAATACGTTCAGACACACGCAGCTATAGTCCTATGTACCGACGATCCAACCCACTACCCCGAGAATGGTATGAGGCCTACCACGATCGATATAATCATTAATAAAAATGTCAAAAACATCACACACACTCTCTCACTCCCAGAATTTAGCTCGGATCACAACCCGATCACCTTCCAGCTGCACCATCAGCTCATAGAAAATCACACTCGTACGATAACATCTTATAAACATACGAGCTGGAAGGACTTTCGCGAAACATTAGATTCATACATCAAAATTAACAACAACATCCTATCTCCAGCTGAGCTGGAGCAAGAGATCAATACATTTACATGCGCAATCAATCGAGCCAAAAAAGATCATACACATATCCAAACTATAAATCCCCGCAAGCTTAACCTACCCCAAACCACTACGGATATCATATCACAACGGAATCATGCACGAAGGCTGTGGCAGAGGACCAGAGACCCCAGTTTCAGACGTGAATATAAGTCATTAACAACACAAATCAAATCACTCATTTCTACACACTCAAACGCCATCTGGACAAAAAAACTTTCCACTCTAAACCCCAACGACAATTCCCTATGGAAAGTTACCAAACTTCTAAAACGCCCTTTTCAACCAATCCCCACAATAAACCATAACGGCTCGAAGGCGGTCAAAGATGCTCAAAAGGCAGAGAGTATTGCCGACTCCTTCGAGCAAATTCACCGAACTGCACCAAATACACAGACACAAAACCGTATTGTTGAAGAAACGCTTGCGTTTCTTCGTAGTGATCATACAGAACACAACACGCATAAACTTCTTACCTCTCCCAGAGAAATTTGCCAAATTATCCGCACCCTAGCCAATCGCAAGGCTCCCGGCCCCGATTCAATTGAAAACCATATCCTAAAAAACCTATCAAAAAAAGCCATAGTCCATCTACATTACCTTATTAATTCTATATTCAAACTTCAACACTTCCCAGCTGCCTGGAAAACTGCCACAGTGCTCCCAGTCCACAAGCCAAATAAGGACAAAACCCTCCCGCTCAGCTATCGCCCAATCTCTTTGTTAAACATCTTGTCCAAGATAGCTGAAAAAATAATCCTATCTAGAGTAAACGCAACAATTAAAAAGCACAAACTCATACCTGATTTTCAGTTCGGCTTCAGACCGAAACACAATACTGTTCAGCAGGTATGCAGGATTTCAACAGACATCAGCATTAACTTTAACAGAAATAACGTTACAGCTATGGTCCTGCTGGACATCGAAAAGGCATTCGATAGAGTCTGGATAGCAGGACTCATACATAAACTGATTACTCGCAAATTCCCGCCAACAATAATAAAGCTAAGAAATTCATACTTACAAAACCGTTCCTTCAGAGTCAAAATCAATAATACATTCTCTTCCGTCAAACCCGTTGTGGCTGGGATACCGCAAGGCAGCGTCCTTGGTCCTGTATTATTCAATCTCTACCTTAGCGATATTCCTACCTTTATCAAAACAAAAACCGCGATGTACGCGGATGACACCGCGATCTATGCGCACTCGGTTAGTGCGCAGGTCGCGGTGTCACAAATTCAAATTCACATCAACAAACTCATACCATACTGGGATCTCTGGAAAATCTCAATCAACGCAGAAAAAACCGAGACCATAGTCTTTCGTCGCAAATATTCCAATATCAAGGTGTTCACGCATCTAACAATTCACAATCATAAGTGCATTCCACAAACCCAGGTCAAGTACCTGGGGGTTCACCTGCACGAGCGCCTCAAGCATGGCCTGCATATTCACAAAGCCATCACTAAAGCACACGGCACTATTCGCTTCCTATATCCGCTCCTGTCAAAAAATAGTCCATTATCTACCAAAAATAAAATCCTACTGTACAAAGCTACAATACGTCCTATACTCACATACGCAGCACCGGTTTGGTGTGGTACGTCCAAGTCGTCTCTCACTGCGCTGCAACGTATACAAAATAAATGTTTGAGGCTGGCCGCCCGGCTAGGTAGATACACCACTCTTAAAGATCTATACGAACAAACAAATTTTACATTACTAACACAACACATAGAACAAATATCACCGAAATTTTACACAACACAATTGCAACATAACACACTCACATGAAATCTAACCGCTACACGCTCTCACAACACACCACACAAACTGAAACATAGGTTGCCCTACCAAACTCTCCCCATATTCCACGAGCGCGTCCAGGAGGATACGTAGCCTTGATAAACTAATCCGAATTGCGGAAACTTAATCATCTTGAAGATTCTGAAACATATGCATAACCTAAAAACCAAAACAAAGCTGACACTTGGATGGCGCCACTTGCAGAAATGTTGACAGTGTTACCAACGCAACTAAAAATAAAATGAATAACAATAAAACTGTAAATATTGTAAATAGTGTATATATAGTAGTTAGTAAGTTAGTTTATAAGGTACAAATGTAAAATGGGTTTTCTGGCACCTCCTTTCCCATAGAAGCAATCCTAACACATCAAAATTGTATAAAAATCAAAACACTCGGACACTAACTCAATTATTTGTAACTACACATAACACAATCACACCAAGATTTACACTTTCTGTGAGTAGGAGCTCTTATAAATACCCGCATACGTTCCAAATATATGTTTTTATTGTAAATGTATATAAAAATATTATAACAAAATAAAGGTTATTGAAAATGAAAAAAAAAAATTATAGGCGCGAAACCGATGGTCGCGGGTTCGAGTCCTGCCGTATCCGTTACTTTTTCAACTGCTTAAAAAATTATTCATTTAAATTTTTCATTGTTCATAAAATGTTAAGGCAAGAAAAGTATTAAAAATTTTGATGTAATACCTATTTATAAGTAATTTTAATATTTCGATTAAAAATTATTATTTAATTAAAATATCATTTGCATTATAGATAAAGAATAATATTTTTATCTACATTTATAATTTAGAACTTTATAAATATTAAATTTAGCTTTAGATAGGTATAGTACCTACCTCTTTAATTAAAAAATTTAGAAATTAAAGCTACTGCATGTGTTTTTTTTTTAAATTTATACCTAAATTTTAGGAAATCCAAGCTAAAATTTATAAATCTATAATTATATTAAATTTAAAATAAATTTATAATAGAACTTATTTATTTATTGATTTACCTAGTTCATTTAACAAAAAATATAATTTGCCGATCTATTACTAGAAAGGACTGTGCTATTAAAGGCAGCCACCGTTCCATTACTGGCATTCTAACATCAAATTATAAATTGTGAACAAAATTACCTAAAACATCAATAAACAAGTTAATTTATTTTTAACTTTGTAAAACACTTAAATTTTAAATATTTTCAATTATTATATAAATATATTAACCATATTTTTCTTAATACTCAAAAGAGTAGAGAATTTTCGTAACTGTTCCATTACTGGTCGATTTACCCTACGTTATCAAATAGAGCATTGATTGTTTTCCAAAGCTCGTTATTAATGTTTGTTTCTAGTCGTACTAGGTTGGAATAAAATTTCTGAATTAAATTAATATATTGTTCAGATGCTTTGTTTGTACTTAGTTTTAAATTTTCGACATCGTTGTAATAAGTTAATGTTAATATAATTTCTTGTAAATATGCGTTACCAAGAGAAGTTATGAGGTTGCCATTGTTTTGTGTTGTTAATTATGTTCTGTCCTTGTGTCAGGATGATGAGGATTCCGATGAACGGGATTGATCTGAAACATAAGGGGAATCAATTTTTCTGGGTCTCTTAATATTTGATAAGTGTTGTCTTTTTGTTTTGGCCTGTGGGAATTATTTTGCTTGATATTTGTTTTTTAAAGATTCTTTTTATAAATTTTGGTGTTTTTATTTTATTTATTAATTGTCTATTTCTGTCATAGCCGATTTCTGGTATTTCTTTATAATTGTCTTTGCCTTGATGTGAATATTTTTGATTTACTGTTTCTATATTTTTATTTATTTCTGCGTATAATTTTTCTATTTTGTTTTTATGTGTTTTGACATAGTTCTGTGTGATTATTTGGTCTATGTCTATATCAAAAATTGATTTATTGTGAATGTGACCGTTCAGTATTTCGAAGGATGTGTATTTTGTGGTGCCCTGTACGCTGTTGTTATACTTTATTATTGCATATTTTACTTTGTCCGCTATAGTTGTTTTGTTAAAAGTTTTTTGTAGATTAATACATCGTATTTGTTCGATTAATGTGGAGTGAAATCTTTCTATTTGTTCGTTTGAATTTGGGTTTTGGGGTACTATAAAGTATATTTTGACTTTATGTAATTGTAGTAATTCTTGTATTATTTGGTTTTTACATTGTCTACCATTGTCTGAAATGATCAAGTTTGGTGTTCCATGGTGTGAAAAGTAGTTTGTTAAATTGTTTGCTATTTCAATTAAGCTAGTGTTTTTTATTTCATATGCTTGAGCGTATTTTGAAAATGCGTCAATGATTGTTAGAAATTTTGTATGTTCTAAAGTAAGAGTATCACATTGTAGTATTTCTAAGGGTTTACTAGGTGTGTGTGTTTTTGCTTTAGGGTTTCTTTCGTATGTAAACATATTTCGCATTAATTGATAAAATTGCTAATTGTTTTTTCTTGGTTCGGCCAGTAATAAATATTTTTTATTTGATGATGCACTTCGTTTATTCCGCGATGATTTTGATCGTGAAATTCTTCTCTTATTTTTTGTTGTGTTTCGGTTTCGATATGTTTTAAAATATAGTTGATTTTTCTTTATTTTAATTTGGTTGATTTGAAAGTTTCTTGTATTATTTTATTTAGTTCTTGAAACAGGTCGTTGTCAAAATGAATGTAGTAGATTTGATCAGGTTTTACGTGATTCTTTATAAACTGAATTAATTCGCTTTTATAATCGTTACTTGATAATTGCAAATTGTATCTAATTTTAGGTTTGTTAAACAAATAATCAATTTTGAATGGTGCTGGATTGTGTAAGACTTTTGTTATTATTATTGGTTGTTTTCCTATGTTCAATGGGGTAACTATGTGTATTACACCTGCCATTTCATTTGTTTCTGTATTCGAGTGTATTATAATTTGATCTGATTCTGAGTTTATGTGTTCTATTTGTGATGCATTTTCGTTAGGGTTTTGTTGTTCGTGTTCTTTTAAAACTTCTTCTAGGACTTCGAAGTCTGAGTTAACATTAAATTCTATGCGGGCAAGAGCATCTGCGTTTTGAATTAATTTAACTTTTTTGTAAATAATTTCGAAATCAAATTCTTTTAGTTTAATTTGCCAACGAATTAATTTTGCGTTCGGTTTTATTATTGAATAGAGCCATTGTAAAGGTTTATGGTCGGTGAAAATTGCTTGCGTCTGTAGTCAGTATAAATGCTTTTTCGAAATAAGGATATTGTAAGATGGGTTTATTTATTAGTAGATTTTTGCATAGTTCAAATGTTTCAACGTATGTTTTTTCCTGTATGTTAATTGTTTTGTCTTTCTTTAAATTGTTAGTCCGTTGTTTGGTTAATTTTGCAAAACATTTTATAAACTTGCGATAATAACCTATAAGTCACAAAAAGCCTTTTAGTTGTTTAGTTGTTTTAGGTATTGGATATTTTTTGATTGCTTCAATTTTGTTTGGGTCTGGTTTTATCCCGTTTCTAGTTATAACATGTCCTAAATAGTTTGTTTCACTTTAAAAAAATTCCGATTTGTCTAATTGTATCTTTGGGTTAGCGTTTTGTAATCTGTCAAATATTGTTTTTAAGTTTTGAATTTGTTCCTGAAGGGAAGTCCCGAATATTAGTATGTCATCTAAATAAACGATACAAATTTTTCCGATTAATCCACGTAGGACGTTGTCCATTACGCGTTGGAAGGTTGCAGGTGCGTTTTTAAGACCAAAGGGCATGCGAGTAAACTTGTAATGTCCGTTGTCTCTTTTAAATGCGGTCTTTTCTACGTCTTCGGGTTCGATGTCGATATGGTGAAATCCGGAAGCCGAATCAAGATTGGAAAAGTACTGACATTTACCTAATTTGTCTAATAGGTCGGTTATGTTTGGTATTGGGTATTTGTCGTCTATTGTTTGTTTGTTAAGTTTTCTATAGTCTATTACGATTCGCCATTCTTTTCTGCCGCTCGCGTCTTGTTTTTTGGTTACGATTCAGATTGGAGAGGACCGGGGTGAATGCGAGGGTCTGATGATGTTTTGGTATCATATTTTATTGATTTGAGTTTTTACCTCTATTTTGTGTATGTGTGGGTATCGATATGTTTTAGTGTAACATGGTGTTAATCTTTTAAGTTTAATTTGTGTTTTATTTCATTTGTAAATGTTAGTTGATTTGTTTCTTGGTGAAATAAATGTGAATATTGTATAATTAATTCTTCTAGTTGATATTTTTCTTCTGAATTTAGGTGTTCGATACGTAATAGATCTGTTATTGAATTTTTGTGGGGTTATACATTGTTTAATTCGAAAAATTGTAATGGCTGTGTGTTGATAAGCATGTTTTCTGTCATTATTATCTCCCGGACGGTTGTATTGTAGACTGGGAATAAGTATTCATGAATTTTAATTTTAGCAATACCTTCTGGTATGTGTAAAGCGATTACGTTTGTTTCTTTGACAAGACCGTCTCCGTTTCGGATGTTCTCACATTTAAAATTTATAAATTCTCTAGTTTTAGGTGCTATCATTTTTGTTGGCTTTGATTTTGTTGTATTTTTAAGTTAATGCAATTTAATTTCTTTATGTGGAAGAATAAGAAATTCTCTAGTTTAAACTAAAATTGATTATATTTGTTTTAGTTGATCTAAACCGATTAAAATATCGTATTCTTTATGGAAATCGAAAATGAAGTATTCCAAATTACTTTCAATTTGATTTCTAGGTTCTCCAATATGTTGAGTTTATTACTTTTGTTAATAGTATGTAATACTTTGAAGTCACCGCTGAATTCATGTTTCTCAGTTATGCAATGGTTAGATAAACGAGTGCTATTTTTGTTATTTTTAATGGAAGGCATGTGTTCTTTATTTCTAGTACTAAAACAACGTCCGCTTTGTCTTATGTAGATAGCATCACAATTATCACACTTGAATTGATAGACTCCAAATTTTTCGCCTTTGTCTATAAGGTCTTTATTATTTACAAGTAACGAAGAGATGTTCAATTTGTTTACCATGTTGCTATCTATATTTAGCGATTTTAATCTATTATTGACCAAAGTACTAGTGCCTTCTATGTAATTTAAGAAACGCCATCTTTGAACTATAGTTGCAGGTTTCTGAGTTATAAAACTGTTTGTTAAGTATTTTCTTAGTTTTGTCTGTCAGCAGCTTATCTATTAATTTGGTTGTGTAACCATTGTTAAGAGCTATTGTTTTTATGCTGTTTCATTCTATATCAATATTTAATAGGGAAAGCGGTACATTAATTAAGCCGTAGATTATTTTGTGGAACGAAGATAATTTTATTTGGTAAGATTGATATGAACTAGCTGGGATGGTAGTGTCTATGTAAGTAGGTTTTCTATAGATCTTAAAATCAAGGCCAGTAGAGGTGCGACTTATTTGAAAATCTAAAAAGTTGAGTGATTTGATATTTTCCGTTTCTAAAGTGAATTGTATGGTCTTGTTTTAATTATTTAATAGATTCAGGAATAGTTGTAGCTGCCTTGTACCACTCCAAATACAGAGTTTGTCATCAATATAGCGTGCCCAGAATTTAACATTGTTTTTAAAGGAGTCTTTTGTTTAAATAGACTATTTTCAAAATCTTCCATGTAGATGTTGGCAAATAAAGGAGAAATAGGGGAATCCATAGGCAAGCAACAAGTTTGTTGGAAAATAATTTGTTGGTATATAATTTAAAATAGTTTTGGTTAAGGGGGTAATACACTTTTGCGGCTTAAAAAATAGTTGCTTTGCGCGATTTTTTTTAGGGTTTATAATTATAGGTGGTCAAAATGGATAGCATAATTTTAATGCATAAAATCTGAACTTTAAAAATTATTTTTTTCCTTAAGATCGGGTAACTCCTGTAGCCGCTATTCCAGGTGCAGCTTGACACTTCCATCTGATCGGCGGGCTGAATAAAGGTCGCACTATTGAAGAAATAGCAAAATAAATTTTTTCTGTGTTTGTCAGATATATTTCTTGCCAGCGTACGTAGGATTTTTTAACTTTTTTATTTATAAAACATCTGCAGTGTCATGCACCGAACTTTCTTATACGCTTTTGGGTTAAATCACATCTTATTTTCATTATTTTTCTAATTTATAATTTTAGTTCTAACCTTTGGAACTCTTTCATACCAAATATATTTCTTAGAATAAATATAAAATGTCAAACTTCAAATTAATTAAATCGGTTATGTTTTTTTTTGATAAACAATTGACAGGTGCAGATGATACGATTTATGTAAAAATTAATATAATAAGAAGAAATTTCAAGAGCCATTCTCCTGTTTCCGGTATCGTTTGGGAAAAAAATTTTTAAATATAAGTTGTTCAAAATGCTGATATCTATAATTTTTATTGTAACAATTTTTCTGTAACTGCAACTATTTTTGAGTAATTGCAGAAACTGCAAAAAATAACTGGAGTAAACTTGCACTTCTGGTCAGAATATTGTTTTCAAAAATAAGAGGTTGTCTTACCAGGCATACACAAATCTTAAGTTTAAAATTTCATTATTTTCCCTTTAGCCATTTGGGCTGTAGAGCGCTCACATTCACACATACACACACACATACAGAAATAGTTGGAATCGATTTAAGGAAAGTCAAAACGTATATTTCCGCTAAAATCTCGAGATCGAAATTTTTCATTATTACAATACCTACTTATACTGCGCATAAGAAAGTAAAAATGGTGCATGATAATAACATTTCCGAAAATGTAACACGATTTTAGCAGAAAATGTTGTTTCTTGTCTATAAAAATACCTAGAAATGTGCTTCCGCGGCCTATCATAAAGTTTTTTAGAGGTATATAATGCTCAATTTACAATATTTTTAATATTTACCCCATTTTCAGGCAGTCCTACGTTAGACATCCCGTCCATATTTATTTTAAATACGTGGATTTACAAAAATTGTTTTGTCTTGAAATTATAGGTACAATTTGAAAAATTGACATTGCTACATTTATTTAAAGAACCTTTTTCTTCTACGTCAGCGACAGTAGCTTCATTTTCAGCGGAATTAGCTCGAAAATTAGTAATTTCTGAACTTGTAGTAGTGCCGCTGGTACTAGTGGCTCTCATCTTCTCTACTATTTTCTTATGATGTTCGCTATCAAGTTGTAGATATGATTTGATTGAATTTATATTACTGTGGCCAGTAATTTTTATTAGGTGTGTTTCCCCAATTCCAGTTTTTACTAATAATCACACAACACTAGATCATAAGCAAAGATTGGATATCTTTCGTTTATTAGCATCTAATCCAATATTTTTTTGCTACAGTTTTCATCTATTTTCCCATTTAATGAATGCCTACTGGTGAATTTTTATACCAATTACTACTTTTGCAAAAATTCCATGCAGGTTAGGTGTCAAAAACATTCTTTCGGTTTTCACATTGCTGCCTCTCTCTAACATAATATTTTGGTAAATCCTAGGTAGGTAGGTAGGATTAATATTTAAAGGCGTATCAGCCTCTTGGGCTATTAACGCCATAAATTATGTAACGAAATAAGCTAATATTTAAAAACATATGTTGTGTAAAAATAAAATTGTAAAAATAAAATAAATAAATTGTAAAATAATTAATAAAGAGGATTAAAAATGTACATAAAAATAAATAGAATGAACTTGCTTAAAATTTTAAAAATAAAAGATATTCTAGAATATTATTAAAGAGTGCTAAAAAAATACGTGTCTAAATAAAATTAAAGACAAAGCTAGCACTTTTAAATAAAGGCAAAAGACAAGTATGCCTGAGGAACAAGACGACTCTGTCAATGAGTGTCGAATGGTCACCAAAGGCCACCGACAGGTCAAGTGACAAACCCGCCCTTTTTCGCTGCTCGGTAAGCTGGGAGCACTCCATCAAAACGTGCGCCACTGTCACAGCAGTGTGACACGTTTCGCACATCGGAGCCTCCTCACAGCGCAGAAGATGGCCATGTGTGCCCTATCCGGAGTCTCGCCACAGCGACCTCCTCCTTTCGGGATGCCCTATCGGAAGAATCCCATTGCCTCACGTTAAGCTGAATATTTTTAAGCTTTTTAGAAACTATATGACTCCACCTTTCTTGCCAATGATTCATGATCAGATGCTTAAAATGACTTTTGAGGTCATCAGCAAAAACCCGATCATAATCAATGGTGGCCTTGGACAAAGCTCGCTTAGCTGCTGCATCAGTTGCTTCATGCCCTCGAATACCAACATGACTCGGTACCCAAATAAAGCGCACGATAGACCCTTTTGACGATAGTGTCATCAAGGTTGCTTGTATCTGCTGCAAGAGAGGATGTTTAGGGTACAAAGAATCAATCGCTTTCAAAACGCTCATCAAGTCCGACACAATAACGAAAGAATTACTTGCGAGTCTGCAAATATAGTGAAGTGCTTGGTAGAGTGCATACAGCTCTGCCGTGTATACCGACGAGAGTTTTGAAGTCGAAACTCACACGCACTTCTTGCCGATATAAAAGCACATGCAACCCTGGCGTTGCTCTGCGTTACAACGAGATGCAGTGTGCCCGCACTTCTGGCATTTAAAACATCGCATTGGTCGAGGAAAGTATGGTCACACAGAACAACTGTGAAAACCAACCTTAATTTTCTCCGGAAGTTTATCTAATCCAAATGTTAGTACTACTGATGTTGTATTGTTTATCTCCCCGTTTTTCTTAGTAGTAAGCCGTCGACAATTTATAACCCCTTGACTAGTTAGTTCACGCTGACGCTCATCCATCTCAACAAAAAACAGATCGTAACATGAAATTACGCCCTGACATGAGTTGAGGGACATGTGCGCCTCTACTACAATCGGCATTCCAAATAAAACCGTAGCTTTCAATAGAAATTTTTTATGTGAAGAATTGGCCGTTTCAGGCTTCCCGCCAAACCAAAACATGATGGATTTACCATCTTCGGATCTCTTAAGTGTAAGAAATTTGGGCTAAAATTTATTTTTATATGTGTAAAATTCAAGTGAAAAAACATTATATAATGCACATTTAAAAAGTAATTATCATAAGCTAAAAGCAGCATGTGAAAATAAAGAAGACGGAATTACAGTTTTACAAACAGTCTTTATAAACTTGATAATATCATGCAAAATCGAAAATAACAATTCATTGGACATCAAAACATTTCTATACGCGATTAAAGATATTGGCCCGTAGCACGCACAAGCAACTAAATTTCTGTATTTGGGGCTACTAGCTAATATCATAGAAACGCATAATACATACTTAAATAACTTCCATAGCACGGACAGTAGATTAGCGATGTATTAGCTGATCATGCCTACTAGCAAAAATACGCTTGGCAATGTCGCATATTACTGTCACTTGTCAAAATAAAATATATGCAGACATTGAACAAATTAAATTGTATTATATTTTATTGAAATTGTTTGCTAATTGATGTAAGTAGATAGGGTAAAACGACCAGTTTTGGCAAATCGCTGGTAATGGCACAGGTATCAAAAACTTGGTTTTATACGTTTAAAATTGTGCAAATTCGTAGGTATAACAACGATTTAAATATTTATATATTGTTTTAAACAAGAAAAAACCTTTAGAACGTCCATTTTAAAATTATTAATTAAAAAAAAACGAATATTGTTTAGCGATATCAAAATTGTACTTTTCACAGCCATTTCTAGTTAGTTTACGGTTACCATAGCTTAAGCAATTACAATCATATTTACTAGAAAAACGTATTTTTTTAATATGTACCTGGTTAAATAAACTAAATGAATAGTTCATCGAAACATTTCAAATGTTGAATATTGACTTTTTTTTATTTTTTAAAATCAAAAACACGTGTTCTTTAATAGGTATGAAATTTGGAAGAGCCACCAATAAAAAAACACTTTATGCTTACAGCGCTTTTCTATTGAGCGGCCGCTGCTATAAATAAAATAGTAAACAGAGACTCTCTGACAGTAAGCAAGTGAGGTTAGAATATTAATGTTTTACATATTTCTTATAACAAGAACAAAGTTTAACTACAGATAAATAATTCTTTAAAAGGTATGTATCAGTTATTATTTACATTATACGTACACTGAAATTTTATTGTTTATCTCATAAAAAATAAAAATCTAAAACATGACCTATTTAATTTATTTTTGTATTCGTTTGAATAAATTATTTTTATTTTAGTGAAAACTGGTAAAAACAATGACACCGTTAATAAAAAGGGTAAAAAGGAGTGTGAAAAATCAAGAATTAGAACCAAAACCTCTTATACAGGTGGGGCAAAACAACCTCCCTAGTTTCAACAGAGAATTGTGAAGCTAGCAGAGGTCGTAACAGGGTAGGAATGGCGTGAATGGCGGCAGAAAGATATGCCGTGTGTATGTGTTACAAAAGGATTCAGTCGTAAACACAATGTGGACGAACGAGCAGCGCTCTTTTGCCGTGGAAGCATACATACGCGAAAAGGAGTCTGTAATCGCCGCCCAGCACATTTCCATCTTTCTGGCGGTGTAAATAAACAAAATTTTCGATATTGGTGCGAAAACAATCCGAGGGTGATCCACGAGAAGCCTCTGCATAGTGATCGTGTCACAGTTTGGTGCGCAGTTTCCCGAATAGGGATTATCGGGCCTTACTTTTACTACAGGAAAGAAATCGGGCAGTTACCGTCAATTCTGGGCGCTATATGAACATGCTCCAGAATTTTTTTGCCCCTGCTCTTAAAGAACTTGGTCTCGAGAATGTCTGGTTTCAGTAGGACGGGGGGGAAGCCACAGCTCACACAGCGCGGGCATCAATGCTGGTTTTGAAGGAAATGTTCCCCGCGTGCTTTTTCTCCCTGAGAGGAGACAATCCGCACGGAAATTCGCCGTATACCTGAAGAAATGCTTGAAAGGGTTATGCAAAACTTCAAAAGTCGCTTGCAGCAGTGTGGAGACAATGAAGGACAACACTTGGCCGATATGATTTTTAAAACTACATAAGATAAAACTGGCCATGTAACTACTTTATTTTATTGAAATAAATTTTTTGTATCTCGACTCCTTTTTCTTTAATTCACTTGCAAAACTAGGGAGGTTGTTTTGCCCCACCCGTTACACTTGAAAAAATACTTTCATCTGAAATTACAAGATGAAAAGTATTCTTATCTAAAAAAATAAAACTAGAAAAGATTTCAATTTTTCATTGTTCACAAAATTTGAATGCAAGAAAAGTATTAAAAATTTTGATGTAATATACCTATTTATAAGTAATTTTAATATTTCGATTAAAAATTATTATTTAATTAAAATATCATTTGCATTATAGATAAAGAATAATATTGTTGTCTACATTTATAATTTAGAACTTTATAAATATTAAATTTAGCTTTAGATAGGTATAGTACCTACCTCTATAATTTAAAATTTTATAAAATCAAGCTACTGCAAGTGTTTTTTTATAAATATATACCTAAATTTTAGGAAATCCAAGCTAAAATATATAAATTTATAACTATATTTGCCGTGCTACTACTAGAAAGGACTGTTCTCTTAAAGGCAGCCACTGTGCCATTACTGGCATTTTAACATCAAATTATAAATTGTGAACAAAATTACCTAAAACATCAATAAACAATTTAATTTTTTTATTTTACTTTATAAAACACTTAAACTTTAAAAATTTTCAATTATTATATAAATATGTTAACCACATTTTTTTTAATCCTCAAAAAAGTAGAGAATTTTCTTAACTGTGCCAAAACTGGTCGTTTTACCCTAGTTTATTTATCAATTTTAACTATTTTGCTTATTCGCTAACTACTAGTTTAATATAATTCTATGGTTTCAAGAAATACATTTTCTGTTTTCAATTTAATATATTTTCAATGATTGATGTAATGAGTGGATCAAGCAGAGAGCGGACAGATAAATGGGCAAATGAGGCGAATTTGTTATTGTTGGAAGGTGTGTGAGAACATCGGGAAGTGATTGCGTGTAAAAGTAATGCTATTAATGTGTTAAAATCAAAAAAGAGTGCATGGGCCCACATAGGCAATATTTTTTGTGTAAATGAATATGTGAGAACAGTTGTAAGAATAAAAAAGCAATGAAGACGAATGAAATCAAGTGCTTCAGTCGTGCGGCAAATTAAGATAGAAGAAGAGACGAAGCAGATAAGAAATGATACGGCGAAGAAGGTTGAAGTTAGACCTCGTCGAGTTGAAAAAAGAAAATTTTAATTAGAAATAGATATGCTAAAAAAATAAAAGTATTATTAAATATGTAACTTTATTTAACGGTTACATTGAAAACTTAATTAATTACAAGTTTAGTAGACCAAAAACATGTATATTTCTATATGTACAAACCAAGGAAAATGATGCTTTGCAACCAATGCGAGCAAATAGAACTAGTATATCACCTATGCTAAAGGTGTTAACTACTTTCCAATATTTTATATAAAGGTTTATGTTAAGCTGGACGTTGAAATTAACTTGCAGTAAACTACGTTCACATCATCGTCCTCATCAGAGGTTTCAAAAGCGGTATTTACGAATTAAAAAAATATATTATTTATAACGGCGATGCAAAGTAATTACTAATAGACGTACCAATATCACCTTGATTCCTAGCAATGCGAATATTGTGCAAACCATCCAAAACGGAAGTTAGTATTATATTGGTTTAACATTTAAATAATTTAGTGATACAGCAATTGCAAAATATATTTATATTTTGTATTAATGATAAAGTACGAAGAAGAAAAGCATAGCAGCCATAGACAGACTGCACACTTCATTCTCTTCATTGCACTGCACAGTCGTAGATAAATGTAGAGACGCGCACACTTATAATTTATGCCGCTAATTTTGAATATCACGTAAAAACTTACCGTTGTTTTCTTGATAATAAACCCTTTGCAAAATATCGCAAAGTTAACACCTGCATTGTAGATGAAATAGTTGTTCTATTTGCTTGTAAACGATATCTGCGACGAAATTCTTTTTCTGACAATAAATCAAATAGGTTTCTTCGGTTTTTATATATAAATATACGTCTTGTTGGCCTAATAGTTGCCAAGTCTTCACGCAATTCCCGAATATCGCGTATAGCATTCGCCATTTTTGAATGCTAATACAACGCTAAACATGAACCTAGCTGGTTTTGAGGAGTGTATTAATTTGTTGTCGTTACTATGGGCAACCATGCTTAGTAGCCCTTAGTAGCGTGTGCGTGCTATGCTTATTTAGTAGACCCGACATTATTAGCTAATACAGGCTTAGTAGCTTGTGCGTGCTACGGGCCATTATATTTTCTTTTTATTATTACTTATTTATGTATTATATGGAAATTTTAGAACTTCTAATTTTAACGGAAATGTACATTTTATCATCCTGATTATTTTCGGATTTTTCCATTTGTGCGTGTGCGTATTTATTAGTGAACGCATGAAAACCTATTTCTCCACCAACCGGAGTAGCATTTTTACCCAAAGCATTTGTTGTCATTTTTGCGTTAGATATTTTGGGATGTAAAAATTCAAGAAAATATAATTATGTTATATTTTTTACGATAAGAAACTTACCGACAACATTTATCATACAAACAAAAATCCGCACACACACACACACACACACACACACACACACACACACACATACACACACACACACGCGCGCACACACACACACACACGCACACCCACACGCACACCCACACACACACACACACACACACACACACACACACACACTTTATTAAGGGGGCATTCACCTTTAGAGCACTAAAAATTGGCTGTTTTTTGAAATTTTTTTCTCAGGGTACGTTCAAGATATGCGCACCCGGTTTTAATTCAACTTTTTTCTTTAATAAGGTATTTTTTAAAGTCGGGTAAGTTCAGCCCGGCGAAGATGTCCACGTCCAAAGTGGGCAGCTCAATCTAGCATTGGTTTGCGCGGTAGCATAACTCTGGTCCCAGTTGTCTGAAGCTGGAACCCTGAAAAGGGTTTTAAAGTATATGAAATTGTCTAGGAATTGACCTTCGGGTGGTCCATTTGAACCATAATTAGCAAAATGGCAACCATCGTACGAAAAGTGTCATTTTTTCCACTTTTGTTCTTTTTTGGCGGGCCTTAAAAAATTTAATCATTGTCGGACACACTTCGTCGAGGATCAACTCCTAGAGAATTTTATTATCTTTAAGATGCGCTTATCGAGAAATAAATCGGTTAATTCGTTTTCGAGATATGCCATCGCGCGATTTAAAAAATATGGTTTCAAGAAAAAACGCGTTTAAAAATACGCAAGCGAACTGACGCGCGCGCTAGACGGCGTTTATGAGCAAAAACATTGTTTTGTTTAAATCGCAATTTCATATATTTCCAACTCGAATTTCGAAAAACGCCTTCAGGAACCCATAGTCAACACTTCAAAGTGTCCTATTCTACGAAAAAAAATCGATTTTTTGAAAACGCTAAAGGTGAATGCCCCCTTAATATGCATGGTTTACAATATTAGATTTAAATATCTCAATTATGTATATTATAAATCAGCAAATATCCTCCATCATTGGAATGAATAGAATGAGAATTAAGTAAAATATAAAACAAGATTAGAATTAAACTTACAATTGCAGCACATTAGTAGGAAAGCGCCGGTCCGAGCACAGTTCAAGGTCTCGCTTCTGATTGGTCGGGACGTTGTTGACGTCATAGGGTGTGCTGGGTTGACGTGGGTGTAAAGCGGGCTGTGTGATATTTGGGGTACTTAAAGATATTGCAAATACATTAATGTAAAGCGGGTTGTATGATATTTGCTTTACATTCACGTATTTAGGATATCTTAAATTACCCCAAATATCATACAACCCGCTTTACATTCACGTTAACCCCGGTAAACAAAGTACACCAATTATCATACAACCCGCCTTACATTAATGTATTTGCAATATCTTAAAGTACCCAAATATCATACAACCCGCTTTACATTAATGTATTTGCAATATCTCTAAGTACCCCAAATATCACACAGCCCGCTTTACACCCACGTCAACCCAGCACACCCTATGACGTCAACAACGTCCCGACCAATCAGAAGCGAGACCTTGAACTGTGCTCGGACCGGCGCTTCCTACTACTCACATTCAATATTAAATATACTTGAAGCGATAATTATGAATATTGATAGTTTCGTCATAGTGAATAGCGCGTTGTCGTCTGTCTGTACTTCTTTATTTACTAGGAATATTAAATTGATATATAAATTGAATTTCCATTTCGGTTTGATAATTATCTTTTTAATAATTATCTAAATATAATTCGCTCCTACTATGCTATTTTTACATGGCATTTTGTTATTGGAGCATATAATTCAATCCCAGGCAGGAAACACAATTTGTTTTCTTTTAAATATTACTTTTCTATTGTATTGTATGGAAATTTTGTAACTTTTAATTTCAATTGAAAATGTACATTTTCATCATGCTTGAATCGAGTCTGATTATTTTCGGATTTTTCCATGTGTGCGTGTGCGTATTTGTTTGTGAACCGCAAGTGCATTTTTAAACAAAACATTTGTTGTCGTTTTAGCGACATTTTGGTTTGCAAATATTCTCGAAAATATAATTACTCATTATATTATACGAAGTATAAGTAAGTATTGTAATCATGAACAATTTCGATCTCGAAAGTTTAACGGAATTATATCTTTTGACCTTCTCTGAATCGAGTTTGACTATTTTTGAGATGACATCTGTCTGTTTGTGTGTGTGCGTCTGTCTGTCGGTCTGTTTGTGTGTATGTGTACGCTCTACAGCCCAAAGGGTAGGAGATAAAATTATGAAACTTCTAACTTAAGATTCGTATAGACTTGGCAGGAAATCCTTTCATTTTTTAAATGAATATTCCAACAGGAAGTGCATGTTTACTCTAGTCATTTTTTGCAATTTCTGCTTTAACCCAAAAACGGTAGTTTTTACAGCAATATTTTAAGAATGAAAATAAAAGATTGTAATATTTCGCATTTTATTTGAAAATATTTTTCAAAAGAGATACTTGTTTCAAAAATCAGAGTATTTTTTCTATATTCTGCTAAAATTAAAAAAACGGTAGTACTTACAGCAAAATAAGTAAGAATGAAAATATTTCGCATATCTTTCATTTGAAAAGTACTTTCAGAAAAGGTACCGATTACAACAAAATTTAAGCAATCTTCAATATAACATTCAATACTTCTCACGTCTACTAACGGAGGTTATGTCTATATACTTGACCTGCTCCAGCAGTTGATCTACTCGCCACGGAATGTCTGTCGCTGATCCACAGACAAGTATACACTAACGTTTAACGTAATGCAGCGCTTAATATTGTAGTGTTACCTCCACACTCAAGATGGCTACTATAAATATGTCATACGCTATGTCTATAATAACTAAAATCATACACGTTCGACATTTTCCGTTTTATGTTGATAAGAAATTTGATCTTATATTAAATGGTTCGTGTATTTTTGCTGATTGTTTAATTTGTATACAATTGCGGATATATTTAGCGGATGATATTTTGATAGTTTCAAATTTCTTTAAAATTAAAATAATATATCTGTGCATAAGTGTATTAACATACTTTCGTATACGCTAATATAATTTCGTATACGTATTTTAATAGATCGTTAGAATTTGTAAAATATTTAAATTAAAAAAAATATTTTTTATGCTACCAAACTAAATAAATAAGTATAAGAAAGTTCAGTGACAGACACGTCAACTTTTTATTTTACGATAAAAAACTTACCTACATTTAACATACACACACAAATCCGTACGCACTAACACATAAACACAAGTTCTTTAATAATATTTATGTTTTACAATATTATATTTATGCCTAAGTAATTTGTACTGTTATTTGTTCTTAAAATAGGCAATAAAGAAGTTGACTGTCACGAAGAACCCTACAGATTCACAATCACCCAATTTTCATATATATTACTTACGCAGTATAAGTAAGTATTGTAATCATGAAAAATTTTGATCTCGAAATTTTAACGGACATATTCGTTTTGACCTTCCCTGAATCGATTCCGACTATTTTTGGAATGACGTCCGTCTGTGTGTGTGTGCGTGTGTGTTTGTGTGTGTGAGTGTGTGTGTGTATGTATGTATGTATGTATGTATGTTCTCTGCAGCCTAAACGGTTGAAGCTAAAATTATGCCTCCTATTTTTGAATATAATATTCAAAGCGGAAGTGCCTGTTTTCTTTAGTCATTTTTTGCAGTTTCTGCAATTACTCAAAAATGGTTACAGTTACAGAAAAATTGTATAAAAAATTAAAGTTATTTATATTTAGCACAACTTTTGTTCGAATTTTTTTTCAAAAAGGGTACTGGTCTCAAAATAACTTTCTGCTTATTATATATAATTTCACATAAATCGTATCATCAGCGCCTGTCAATTGTTTAACGAAACTGCCTTTGATAATTTGAAGTTTGACATTAAATATTTATTCAAAGAAATATATTAAGTGTAAAGCAACCTTAAGGTTAGATCAATTATTATAAATTAGATAAATAATGAAACTACGATATGGTTTAACCCAAATGCGTATAAGAAAGTTCGGTGCATGGCACTGCAGATGTTTCTTACTACTAAGCCAAATCGTAATTTATGTAAAGTTAATTGATTTAATTCTGATTAAATTATGTAAGTAAGCCTTAATCGTATTGCATCGCTAGGATTTGATATTAATTTTACATCTTCCAAGTAATTATTTTCGTTAATATATACGTAATACATTAGATAGGGAATAACCATAAATTCGCAAATCACTCAAAATTCATAATTAATTAATATGGCATCTATTTAATAAAAAGTAAGTAATTAAAAATAATAATCTTATATTTAGCCATTGTTAAAATCTAATTAAATTTCAATTGCATTAACTAATTTTTAATAATTTTTTTTCTTTTAAACAATTATCATTTATATAAAATAGTTCAATACATCGTAGAAAATATATATTTAGTGACAATATACCCATAGTAATTATAGGTATAACTATATTTAACTACACCATTTTTAAATTGTAGTTTTAATTTAACGTTAAATAACACAATTATAAATAAAATAACAAAACAAAGCTATAATTACATATAATTTCGTGGTTCATATTTATTCTCGTAATTTGATATTAATATTCAAGGCATTCATTTGAAATTTGCCGAAAATAGCACCAAATTGGAACTATCCATGTCACGATTGAACACCGGAAACTACACTGCAGTTTGCTATAATTTCAAGAAATTTATTTTGAATTATTTAATCAAATTTAATAAATTACTGTCCATCAATGGCGTATACATAGCTATTTTTGTTTCTAATAGATTAATTTAATAATCACAATGGTTTCGGTCGAAGTTCCTCGTTCGACATTTTGTTTCCTGCCTCTATAAGCCATGCATTATTCTTTGTAACAAATTGACGCAAGTTTTCTTAATTAAATATGAAATAAAATTAGATATTAAGGAAAAAATTGTTCTTCATAAGTTATATCAATGCTAATAGAGAATAAAAAATGGTGTGGGGAGGTGTAATAAATTATCTACCACTAATAGAAGCGAAAAATACTAAAATGAAATAAAACGGAATATTCTCCAGTAGCACAGTATATTAGGAAGTTAATTAAGGGGAAAAACTATTTGGCGATAAATGTAAATTACTATTTCACTTTTAAAAACAGGTTTCATTATCTTTTTTTTTTATAACCCATTTCTATTTACAATCTGTCTTAATAACTGACATTCAGTAAAACTTATAGTAAGATGTACAAAAAGTACATTGGCATTTAGAGGGTGCTATCCTGTGATAGTCCTCTTCTTATTCTAGATAAGTGCTAATTGTGTCAATGTTGGTGACTATTTCTAGTCACCTTGTCGCGAATTTGCTAGCTGGCTTCTTTTCTGTCGACTCTGCATGACAGGTCCGGAATTTGCTAGGTTGCTTTTTTTTTCTGTTAATTCTGCATAACAGGTATGATGACACTAAAAACATTGAAATTGTTAGTTATTTATTAGGTAGGTCAAGTATGTTATCACGTTTTAAGCGTTTTTTTTATCTTCACTGTCAGCAAATTACTTGCTAAAGTATTTGGATGCGCACGTAATCTGCTATGATATTTCTCACTGAAGATTTTAATTTCTTCTTTCACTGGCACTACGGAGAGATCGCGGTGAATTATGGCGTTGGTGACGAACCATGGTGCATTAAGGACAGAGCGGAGCACTTTGGACTGAAATCTTTGCAGGATTTCAATGTTAGAGTTACTGGCGGTACCCCATAGTTGGATTCCGTACGTCCAGACTGGTTTGAGGATAGTCTTGTAAAGAAGAATTTTGTTTTCTGTTGAGAGTTGAGATTTGCGGCCTATTAGCCAGTACATGCGTTTGAATTTCAGGCCAAGTTGTTTTCTTTTTGTCCAAATGTGTTTTTTCCATGTTAAACGACGATCTAAGTGCATGCCTAGATATTTCGCTTCTTCTGTCTGTGGGAGGGGCTTGCCATACAGTGTCACAGGAGGACAGGTTTCTTTTCTCATCGTAAATGTGACATGGGTAGATTTGGTTTCATTTGCCCTAATTCTCCATTGTGTTAACCATGGTTGAATTTTGTTCAGATCTGCCTGAAGATATCTTGTGGCCACGTTGTGATCTTCGTGAGAGGCAAGTATTGCTGTATCATCGGCGAATGTTGCGATGAATGTTGTTTCAGATATTGGCAGGTCGGCTGTGTATAGGAGATATAGTATGGGTCCTAGTACACTACCTTGTGGGACACTGGATTCTATTGGGTAGAGTCTGGTTTGTTCATCTTTATATTTAATATAGAAATATCTGTTGGAAAGGTATGATTTGAGGATTTGGTAGTAATTATGTGGTAGGATTCATTTAATTTTAAACAATAGCCCGGTGTGCCAGACTTTATCGAAAGCTTGACTTATATCTAAGAAGGCAGCCGAGCAGTATTTTTTCTCTTCCAGATTTTTGCGGATTTCGTTCACGACTCTGTGGATTTGTTCAATCGTTGCGTGTTGCGTACGAAATCCGAATTGGTGGCTTGGAATTAAGTCTTTTTCTTCTAGAACTGGCTTTAGGCGCTTAAGCAATAACTTTTCGAAAAGTTTGGAGATTATAGGAAGGAGACTGATGGGTCTGTAGGAGCTTACTTCTTGTGGTGGTTTTCCTGGCTTGGGTATAAGGATAATTTGGGCTACTTTCCACTGAGAGGGAAAGTATTCTAATCTAAGAACTGAGTTACAGATCATTGTTATCAGCTTGATTCCTTTAGAAGAAAGTTCTTGCAGAATCCTTCCTGTTATTAGGTCATATCCTGAAGCTTTTTTGGGGACAAGATTTGTTATAGCATTTTTTATTTCAGTAGTTTTTAATTTGACTATAGGCAAGCAGAGTTGTAGGGGGGTCTCTAGGTACTGCAGGATTTCTTGTTCTTCTTCTACCGGAATTTCACTAGGAAAGGGTTGGATACTGATGATAAATGTTGCGCAAATGTATTCGCTTTTGACTGATCGGTTCTGGCCCAGCTACCATTTGCTAGGAGTAAGGGTGGATTTGACTGTTCCGGTTGTTTGAGCTTTTTTGTTGCTCGCCAGAGAGAATAGTCTGTGGATGCTGACGGAGTGAGATTTTCTAAGTATTCTTCGACAGATTTATTTCGCAGGTTGCTTAATAACTTTTTGACTGATTTTATTGCCTGGTTAAGTTTTGTTTTGTCCTGTGGTGATCTTGTTATTTGCCATTGTTGGCGTAGCTTCCGTTTTTCAGCGACGATGTCCCTAACGATTTTTGGACAACTTTCTCGTTTTTAATTGGCGTTTTGTACCGGTGTTGCGCCCCATGCTGATTCTTGTATTGCGTCATTTAGGAATTCTATGGCTTCGTTTATTTCGTGTTTGGTTTTGAGTGATATTTCGAGCGAAAGCTTGTTGTCCAGCAGATTTCTGAATGTGTGCCAGTCTGTTTTTTTTACTAATGAGTGATGGAGGTTTTTGTTTTATTGTTATTTGCCTATTTACAGTAATTATGACTGGAGAGTGGTCCGATGATAGATCTAAGCAACTTGCGGCATTTAGATAATGTGATGACAAGCCTTTTACTACACAAAAGTCTATGAGATCCGGAACTTTTCTTCTGTCGCTAGGCCAGTATGTAGGTTGGCCAGTAGATAAATGATGTAGATTATTCTCTTGCATTGCTTGGTAGAGTTGTCTACCTTTAGGGGTGGTCAGTCGTGAACCCCAGTAGGGATGTTTCGCATTGTAGTCACCTCCAGCTATAAATCTAGACCCCAGAGTGTTATAAAAGTCTTTAAATTGTGCTTTGTTAATTGTGTGTCTAGGTGGACAGTAGACAGCTGAGATAGTTAGAGGTCCTGTTGTCTCTTCGTTAATTACAATGCTAGTAGCTTGGAGGTGTTCGTGCTGGTATTTATTAAGTTCATGGTGTTTAATTTGCTGTCGGATGATTACGGCAGTGCCTCCATGAGCAGTACCATCTGGGTGTTTAGTATTGTATATTGAGTATCCTGGTATCTTCAGATACGTCTTATTTGTAAAGTGAGATTCGGAAATGAGCATCACATCTATGTTGTGTTCTGCTATAAATATTTTTACTTCTTGGCTGTGTTGTCCAAGACCATTGGCGTTCCAGAGAGCGATTTTTAGGAGTTGGGGCATTATTTCATTTTAGCCACAAGGGTAGTGAAGAGATTTAGCATGGTGTCCATGCGCTCTATCAGTTTGATCATCATAGCTTCTTGTTTACTATTTTGCTGTTTGTCGGAAATATGATTTAAATTTTGTTGTATGTTATGTTCTTCTTGTGTCTTTTGGACATTAGCTCTTGTCTTTTGGGCGTATGATACGCCTGGTTGTGTTGGATTTCCGGTTATGTTATGGTTGACTGTATTCTGTTTTTGTCTAAGGGGTGGGAACTTACGTGACTGTATTACTTTAAAGACACTACAGCCTTTGTAGTTCGCTGGGTGGTTTCCTCCACAGTTGGTGCAGGTTGCGGCAGTACTTTTATCTTGTTTGGGGCAGTCTCTAGTCAGATGATCACCAGTGCACTTCACGCAACGTGGTGAAAGGTTGCAGAAATTTTTTGTATGATTAAATCTTTGGCATCTTGTACATTGAGGTATTTCTCTTTTTAGGCGTGGAGGTTCAAATTTGATTTTCGGGTGCATAAGGTATTTAGTGTCGTAAATTTCTTTATTATTGTCCTTTTGTTGCAACTCAATAAAGAACATAGGTAGAGGGGCTTTTGTTATTTTATGCTTAATGTTCCATATATTTAATGCATTATGTCCATATGAGTGTATTTCTTTCTTTAATTCTTTGATGTCAACAGTGTGGTGAAGATCACGTAGTACAACTTTGAATTTTCTTTCCGATTTTGGTTGAAATGAATGGAATTCTGTTTTCTTTTCTTCTTGTTCTTTCGTTATGACGCGATAAAATCTAGGCTCGGTCAGTTGGATTTTTGCTTGCGAACTTCCAATAAGCTTAATTACGTAATTGTCTTTTGCGTGGAGGTTCAAGAGGTCAGTCAGAGGCTTTATGTTTCCTATGCCGTGTACGAAAATTTGTGGAGGTTTAATAATTTCAGGACTAATATCTTCTTCAATTAATTCATTTACATTTAGTTTTTCGAATTTATTTGAGGTTTCTGGTCCATTGAGCCAGTAGTTTGTTAGGGTTTTCTGTCTTACGTTTCTATTTTCTTCCGGGCTGGATCTTTTGCTCTTTCTGGAATTGATAACTGTCCAGCTGTCTTTGGTTTTATCTAGTACTGCAGGTTCCGAGATCGACTGGGTGTTTAAGGTCGAAGCGATTTCTTGTTCATTTAGACTTCCTGTAGGGGTTGCTATTTTCTCTCGAGGTGGGGGTGTTAATGGTACTATGTTAGATTCGAAGTTTGATAGTTTCCTAGTAGAAATGGGAGATCTTACAATTTTTGCGCTTTTTGAGAAGGCGGGCGATCCTTCGGTATCCATTATGCTGGTCGTTTGTTGGAGTGCGTGAGATGTTGAAGCCTGTGCGTAGAGTTGAGTGGCCGACTTCGCTCGTGCGTGCTCGGTGGATGGCAAAGGAGGCGTTGGTGGGATAAATCCCATGTTCTTTAATTCAGCTGGTATAGCTTTCTTCCCTGATGGTGGAATTATTGAATATTTTCCGTCGGTTCTTTGTATAATTTTAGTAACGTATATAAAATAAAACTATTACACTCGCGATTTAAATTTGCTGCGTTTGCATAATAAAGTTATACACATATTGAGGTATGTGTAATTAGCTATTTGCAATGTAAGCAATACTACTCGCATGAGCGAGGAACCGCACGTCTAGCCCGTACAAATGTTCGCGTCAGACTGATTGGAACTATCCATGTCACGATTGAACACCGGAAACTACATTGCAGTTTGCTATAATTTCAAGAAATTTATTTTGAATTATTTAATCAAATTTAATAAATTACTGTCCATCAATGGCGTATATATAGCTATTTTTGTTACTAATAGATTAATTTAATAATCACAATGGTTTCGGTCGAAGTTCCTCGTTCGACATTTTGTTTCCTGCCTCTATAAGCCATGCATTATTCTTTGTAACAAATTGACGCAAGTTTTCTTAATTAAATATGAAATAAAATTAGATATTATGGAAAAAATTGTTCTTCATAAGTTATATCAATGCTAATAGAGAATAAAAAATGGTGTGGGGAGGTGTAATAAATTATCTACCACTAATAGAAGCGAAAAATACTAAAATGAAATAAAACGGAATATTCTCCAGTAGCACAGTATATTAGGAAGTTAATTAAGGGGAAAAACTATTTGGCGATAAATGTAAATTACTATTTCACTTTTTAAAACAGGTTTCATTAACATTTAAGGTAAATTTGTTCTTCAAATAATACGCCACTGGTCTCTGCAATACATTGTAGACGCAAGCGCATGCGCTATAACAAAACATCGATGTAGCGTTTGCGCTTGATATGCCATATTGAGCCAAGATACAATATATATCCAATATGTATTTGTTTGGTATTTGGGGGAGTATTACGTTTTGATATTTATCAAAATAGAGAAATCTGCAAATTATGCTAAATAAAACTTAACATAAATATCGTAAACAAATATTTAATAGTGATTCAAGTATTGCGGTTGTTATAAGCTATGAGGTAATTCATATTAATTTTTGTTCAGGAAAAACAGATACATGTGGATTTTACAAATGATTAGAACCAATGCGTTGATAAAATAATGTTTATCATTTACTAATCAATACTAACCAATTAATTTGACAATAGATATATCAGTACTTTCGTATTCTATAGGTAAAGTACTTGAATCTACAAACGTATGTAGAGTCTTGTAATCATGGTGGGCTGTAACCTAAGCATAGAAAAAACATCTGCAGTTTCATGAACGTTCTTATACGCATTTCGGTAGGATCATATTTAGACTATTTTTCTAATTTATAATATTTTACTAACCTTTGAAACTCCTTTTCACTAAATTATTTCTTAGAATAAATATTAAAAGTGAAACTCTAAACTATTTAAAATTTTTGTTTTTCTGTTAAACAATTGACAGGCACAGTTGATACGATTTATGTGAAAATAATTATAATAAGAACAAATTCCAATAACCATATACTTGTTACCAGTATCTCTTTTGCAAAACTTTTCAAAAAAAGTTATTCGAAGTTTTAATGCCTTTAATTTTTATCCAAACAATTTTTATGTAACTTCAACCATTTTTGAGAAATTACAAAAAACCGCAAAAAATGACTAGGGTAAACAGGCACTTCCGGTTCGTACATTTTCTTCAAGATAGAAGGTTTTATTGCCAGACTCATACAAATCCTAAGTTTAAAATTTCGTAATTTTCCCTTCAGCCGTGCAGGCTGTAGAGCGCTCACATACAAACACACACAGATGGACGTCATGCCAAAAATAGTCGGAATCATTTCAGGGAAGGTCAAAACGTATATTTCCTTTAAAATCTCGAGATCTAAATTTTTCAGGGTTACAATACTTATACTGCATATAAGAAAGTTAAAGAACAAACTTTATTAGTAAAAATGGTCTCATAATAAATATAGTGCAGTTCTTACTCTATTCGCTATTTTTGAAGAGAGTATAGATTTGGCCAACGTTATTACTAAATTAGCACACGTAGGTGTGTTAAGAAAATGCGATCAGAAATACATTCTGAAAGTAAATATATGTAGTGAGTCATTGAAAAATATATAATTATAGACCTTTATGAGATGTAAGGGTTTTTGCTTTTTTATACGCAGTATAAGTAAGTGTTGTAATCATGAAAAATGTCGATGTCGAGATTTTAACGGAAATATAGGTTTTGACCCTCACTGAATCGATTCCAACTATTTTTGGAATGACGTTCGTCTGTGTGTGTGTGTGTATGTGTGTTCTCTACAGCCTAAGCGGTTGAAGCTAAAATTATGAAACTTTAAACTTAAGATTTGCATAAGCCTGGGGTGTGCACCTCTTATTTTTAAATGAAATATTCGAAGCGGAAGTGCTTGTTTATTCTAGTCATTTTTGCAATTACTCAAAAATGGTACAGTTACAGAAAATTTGTATGAACAAAAATTAAAGGTATTTATATTTAGCACAACTTTTGTTCGAAATTTTTTTCCAAAAAGGGTACTGGTTTCAAAATAAAATTTTGCTTATTATATATATTTTTACATATATCTTATCATCTGCGCCTGTCAATTGCTTAACAAAATAGTCTTAAGTATTTTGAAGTTTGACATTTAATATTTATTCAAAGGAATATATTTAGTGTAAAAGCAATCTAAAGGTTAAAGCAAATATTATAAATTAGAAAAATAATGAAACTACGATGCGATTTAACCCATATGCGCATAAGAAAGTTCGGTGCATGACACTGCAGATGTTTTAACTTTACAAACGAATTTTGTTGTTCTTCTTGTAATAGAGTTGCCAAGGGCTTAGCTATTTGTGAAATGTAAATAATAATTTTAACACTTGATTAGTTTCACATATAGATATTAATTGACGTACGTTTCGACCTTTCGGTCATCATCAGAAATGATACACTGTATACAATTATAATATAAACATTACTTATATATAAGTTACTGTAAGGTGATATTCATAAAGGGGGAGGTACTGACATCTATTTGGTCATTCACTATGTTTTTCTTTGAATTGAATGTCTTTGTTTTTTCTAAATTTTTCAATAAGTTTAACCTTAATCCTTTACCTGAAAGGTGTAGGATATTAAAATTTACATAAATATGATGAAACTTTTATTATCCTACACCTTTCAGGTAAAGGATTAAGGTTAAACCTATTGGAAAATTTAGAAATAAGAAAGGCATTCAATTCAAAGAAAAACATAGCGAATGACCTAATAGATGTCAGTACCTCCCCCCTTATGAATATCACCTTACAGTAACTTATGTATAAGTAATGTTTATATTATAATTGTATACAGTGTATCATTTCTGATGATGACCGAAAGGTCGAAACGTACGTCAATAAATATCTATATGTGAAACTAATCAAATGTTAAAATTATTATTTACTTATCAAATATGTTTAATCAAGTGCCCACCAAACAAACTTTAAATTTATTTGTGAAATATTTAAAATAAATTTACGATAATATCCGACCAATCCTAAAAACGATTTAATTTCGGTTGGTCTTTGTGGAACAGGAAATTGTTTAATTACTATAATATTTTTCTCGGTTTGGACGTACGCCGCTCAGTGGGACGAAACGCTTGGAAAGTGGCCAAAACTCTGCCATTCGGTTATTCATAAAGATTTTTTATTTGCTTATCATTTTGCATAAAATTTTCAAATAAACCGCCGATGTTTAACTTTTAGAAAAAATTCTTTGCTTTTGATTGATAAAGCTTAAGGTAATCGATAGCTCTTATAGCGCATAAAACTAGTAATATTATTTTTGTTTTGGCATGTAATACATTATTTATCAAAATTATGGCTCTTATAGCGTATCAAGTACTACTAGCAAATGGTAATTTCTTTTATTAGTGGAATTCGAAATTACTTCAGGATGTCGGCTGTTACGGGCGCGTCTCTGTCATCAATCCTGGAAGTCTGCTTCGTCATGTTCCATTTGCCGCATGACTTTTTTCGCAAAAATGCTTACAGCCTCCCAGTACTCCTTCTTTTGTGTCATGTGTTCCACCAGGCTTACCGTTCTCATATCAGCCCCTTTTGTATTAACAACCTATTCCCTTTCCGTCTCCCACCTTTCGCAGACGAAGATGGTATGTTCTGGAGTGTCTTCTTGCTCTTCACAGTAGTTGCAGGCACTTCTATCCTATTTTGTTTAGGTACGTCCCAAAACTGCCATGTCCTGTTAGGAATTGTTTCAGGCTATAGTTCATTTCTCCGTGTTTTCTGTCATGCCACATCTGCACGTTTGGCACGACTACCCTTGTCCATTCTCCCTTCTTTGAGTTGTTCCATAGTGCTTGCCACCTATCCATTAGTTGTGCCCTGGCCTATTTTTACGCCTCTTCCTTAGTCCTTTCTCCTATCCTGGCCATCTTGGATCGTTCTTCAGCCACTAACTGTATCGGTGGGATTCCTGCTAATACTTGAATCGCCTCGGCCGATACTGTTCTGTACGAGCTGCAGACCCTGAGCGCCATTTTGCGTTGGACCGCGGTCAGCAGCTGTCGCGTCCTCGCGACCTCAAGCGCTCTCTGCCATGCTGGAACCGCGTACAGCATAACAGATGCCGTTACGCTTCCCAGCAGTCTCCTCCTGCTTGAACTTGGTCCTCCGCAATTGGGCATCAGCCTGCTTCGGGATGCTCCTACCTCTGCTGCTCTAGCCGCAATTCTACGGACATGCGGGGTGAATGATAAACTTTTGTCGATGGTGATTCCCAAGTACTGGACCTGTGGTCCCGGTCTAATCGTGGTCCCACGGACCTACAACTGAATCTGCGGCAGTTTTCTTCTGCCTGCCAGAATAACTGCCTCAGTTTTCTCGGAGGCTATGTCCAGCCCGGCCCGTGAGATCCACTCACAGACCTGCAGGATAGCCGCATCTGCCACCTTCTGTAGCTCAGATGCGGTCTTCTGCACCACCAGCATCCCCAGGTCATCAGCAAAGCCTATCAGTTTCACCCCTTTCGGTAATGCTAACCCCAATAACCCATCGTAAAGTACGTGCCACAGGTCCGGACCCAGGTCGGATCCCTGTGGAACCTCGCATGTTACAGGTATCGTTTGTCCCCCTCTTCTGCGTCTGCTAAGATGAATAGATGGCTCAGATAGCTTTGGACCTTCTGTAGCAGCTATTGTGCCACCTTTCTTTTCCTTAGCTCCCCCACGACAAGCCTCCATTGTGTCGTGTTGAAGGCGTTTCTCACGTCCAGCGTGATGAGTGCACATATCCTCCGCGATCTGTGTGTCCCTCTACGTGCCTCATCCGCTGTACGTATCACCTACTGGAATGCCTTGAGGGTGCTACGGTTCTCCTTGAAACCATATTGGTGTTCTGCTAGTCCCCCGGTCCGTTCGATTTCTTCTCGCAGCCTGGCGCTGATGAGGTGTTTCAAAAGCTTGTCGAGGCAACCCAGGAGGCAGAGTGGTCTGTATAACCTAGGGTCTTCCAATGGCTTGTCCTTTTTTCGGAGTAGTACTAGTCGCACTATTTTCCACATGAGAAACTTTCCACCTTTCAGCGCTTCATTCACGTAGCTTGTTACATTTGTTGATGGCGAATTACCTAGCTCAGCGGTATCTGAACTAGGTCAGTACGCAACTAGCTGATTTTTTACAATAATAATAGCATTCTCTTTTCCACAACGATAATATTTCATTAATGAAGGTTTATTATATGGTATGAATTTTTTATTATCTCTCTTCTTAAAACACTGTTTTAGTTTAGCATAAGAATATGCATTTATATATTTTCAACTTGAATTTCTTTATTACTCGTATCATTGCACTCATTTGATAATTTCACTTCATGATCAAATTGTCTTGTTATCACAAAAGCTAATGTTATATTATCTTCAGATAGATTTTCGATTGTAGTTATCACACCATCATAGGATTTTGGCATAATTAATAACATATGAAAAAATTATATCTGTTTCTTCAAGTTTTTCGCCTGCAGCTAATAATGCTGTTATTAAGGGAGGTTCTCCTAAACTTCATTGAAAATTTTTTTTCTCATTAATGAAGGCTTCATGTGTATAGAACATGTGTGCAAAAGGATACTCCGATCCGGGACGCATGTCATTACGTGTTGGAATACACTGTAGCTGGCAGCACATGCGGAACTTGATTAGGCGTAGTTTGCCGCACATGCCGACCCTGACTCCGCGTATTTTTGGCCCGCCATTTTGGATTTTAATCAATGAGTTCGATAAATTAATGACAAATCTACATTCAGCGACCATGATTACTTATATATACAAATTTAGGTTCAAATTGGTAGAAGCAAATTTTTTCCATGCGTCATATTAGATCCGCCATTTTTTATTTTCTAAATTACACTTCAAAATCGTATTCAGCGATCCAGAATCCCTACATGAACTGAGAATGGTTATGATCACTCTACAAACAAAAAAGTTATCTCTAGGCAAACTTTGTCAAAACTTTAAACGCGTTTTTCTCGAAACTACATTTTTCACAACTTCGTGCACAGGGCTCGATCTACTTATTCGATTCAATTAATTTTATATCTGTTAAAAAGAATATTCTCTTTTCTATGCCTTATACCTAATATAAGCAAAAATGTGATTTAAAATTTTTAAGAGGGGCCAAAGTGAAAAAAAGGGTATCAGAAATTGCATCTTTTTAAACATGCGCATAATTTGGTTAATTTTGGTCGAAATTTATTCTAATTAGGTGTATGTCGTAGAGAAATTAATACGTTGTAATAATTTTTATTTATTTTTGATTTCAGTTTACTACAAGGAATCTGTATGCTCCAAGTTGTGCGGGTACATTTTAAGTGCAGAGGTTCATAAAAGCCGCCATTTTTAAGCCGCCATTTTGTATTTTGCGATTGTAAAAACTTTAGAAAAACGCACAAAAATAGACCTATTTTGAAGTTAAAATTCTAAGTTCTTATTCCTTTTAGTTCTCCCACAATAAATTCTCAAAGTTTGCTGATTTTGAGCCAAGTTTAGGAGAACCTCCCCTTAAATTATCAAAAACAGGTGTATCGCATTGCAATTATAATAAAAGTAATTTCTTGCGTAGTGCCAATTGTGTAACAAGACTTTTTCGTTCGTAAATGGCGTCTAGCTTTGCAAAATATATTTTGCTGTATTACCAGCCTTCTCAAAACCAAGAAAAGAGTTCGATAAACAGTCTACGTTAACATTTTTGGCGATTCTCTCGGGTTTAAGCTACTCGTTACCAGGTATTTGAGGAATCACATCATCAATAACTTGGATAATATCAATTTCAGCTAATAGAGCTTTTAGTCTAAATTCCGCCCACAAAATATTTCACCAACAAAGGCTTTAATGTTTCTTTTCAAATTTACCATTTTGTTTCACACTTAATTTGACATACTACAGGTTGGGTTTTGGGATATAATAAATAAATAAATAAAAATACTAGTTTTATAATAAATCGTGGTTTTTATTATATGTGCGGTCTCGGAAGGTTTATCTCTATGCTTTACTACTTTATTTATTGATTCTTCGTAATATTTGGCGTCACTAGCGTCTAAAGTGCCGATAATTGTGCCAATCCTATTAATCCAGCCTCGATTTACGCGAGAATGAGATGTTAAACTTAACATTGAGGTCATTTTGTGCTGAATATGTGTAATTGGCCTGCTGATCAAATTTTTATCATTAAGACAAAGTGGGTTATCCATTTGGTTGCAAAAAGATTTAGTATTCGCGTGAACATTAACTATTATCTCTAGTTTTTTGGATGGATTCAGCCTTAATAATTTGGAACTCTATTGTAGTTTATTAAAGAAAATTAAGTTATGATGTATCAGGTTTCACTTTCGTATAATTATTTCACGTGACTATAGTATCGCTACAGTAGCATCTTCAGAATATACTAAACTTAAATCGTATACTTGGTTTCACTTGGCCATAGGCCAATGAGTAGAAGGAATATAATTCCTTCAATATCGTGGTTTCGATCTGAGGAACATGACCAACCGATGCTCATGTATGGAGTCATCGCTGTTGTTCATCGCGATTTACTGAGCAATTTTTGTCTTTTCAGACGATATCGCTCTTGCACAGTGAATGCTCTGGCAGGAATACTGCCTTCACTGGTAGTTTACTCACTGACACAACAGAAGTTTTGGATCCTTGTAACGGTAATGAACGCATTCAGGATCGTAGTTGCCTAGATCTCTCATTAGTTCATTGTTTCTGCTCTTACATCTCGCTTACAAGTTTGAACTAGTTCGAGAACAAACTCATCAATCGACTTGAGATTCAGGTCGCGATGAAGCGTTGTGTTTCTAACGAAATAGTGGGAATCTGTTATGGTTCTCAGTATTTTGTTTTTAAACACCTGCAGCTTTCTGGTGTTTACCGGATGGTAGGCCCAGGCCGCTGCTGCATACGTCAGTACCGGTCGCAAGAAGCTCACGTAATGCAAACGTTTGCTCTGCAGTGATAACTTGGACCAGAGTTTGAGTAATGCGTACAGCTTGCAAAACTGACCAGTTACTTTGCGTATCCACAGCCTTGGTTTGGCTTTTGAAAGAAAGTTTTTTATCTAGGATTACTCCGAGATATTTAACTTAGTGGCTCCATGGGATGGCTGTACTGCCATGCACCACTGGGTGGGCAGATAACCGCATCGTGAAGAGAACTGATTCGCATTTCTGTGCATTTACCTTAATGCGCCACCCCTCAAAGTAGCTCTCAAGGGTGCACAGTTGCTGCCGTAGTCTTCATCTTACAACTTCTGTGCTAAACGACTGTGCGAAGATGGCTGTGTCGTCAGCATATAAAGCTGCGCTCTTATCAATCGGAATGGCGTTGACATAGAGATTGAAAAGAACCGGTCCCACGACGCTTCCTTGCGGAACGCTTGCCTCATTTGGTTTGACAGATGAGCGGGCCTCCTCTGTACTCACATAGAAGCTTATGTCTGATAAGTATGAACCTATCAGATGGATCCAACGATCCGGAGGTCCCATATATATGAGTTTGTAGAGAAGACCAGCGTGCCAAACCTTGTCGAACGCTTTTTCTATGTCCAGTAAGACAGCACCAGTGTGTCTGTGTTCCTTGAAGCCGCGCGTTATGTGTTCCGTGAGTCGCAGCACTTGCTGCGTGGTGCTGTGTCCGGCTCGGAAACCAAACTGCTCTTTGTTCAGAGTGTCCTTAGAAGTCACGTGATCTAGCATCCTATTAAGGAGAGTTCTCTCGAACATCTTACTCAAGCTGGATCGTAGACTGATTGGCCTGTGGTAAGTAGGATTTTTCAGACGTTTGTCCGGCTTTGGAATCACTACAACTTTCTCAAGTTTCCACCGCTTTGGAAAGTATGCGAGCTTGTAGATCGCATTAAAGATCCTAGCTAGCATAACAATTCCTTTGCGAGGGAGACGCTTTAAAGCAACATTGCCTATGGAGTCGTCTCCCGAGGCCTTGCGGTTACTAAGGCCATGCACTATGCTATACACTTCGGATGGAGTGGCCACCGTTGGATTTGCAGAGATGCAACGAGCATAAAACTTTGTAACAAAAATTTCAACATGCTCGTTGCATGCTGCTCTAAGCGGTGGATTAGGTTTGCACTGATCCACCAGAGACAACGCTAACAGCTCTGCTTTATCTTCCGGTTCAACGGCCATCGTTCCGTCATGTTGGACAAGTGCAGGAGTATAGGTTCTAGACTAGGTCAACCGGCGTGTGCAATTCCACAGCGACTGGTCCACTGTGGTCATGGCACTTGTGGTTTCGGCCCAAGTTTCGTCGCTATGCTCGATCACTTTAACTTTAATTTCTCGGATTAACGAGTTTAGAAGAGTGCAATCGTAGGCGTGCCGATATTTCTGCCAGACTTTTCGCACCCGATTCTTTAGCTTAATAAGCTCATGAATCTCGTCTGGAAGGTGCATCGATGGAGGGAGTTGACGACGTCTTTTTTGGTAGGACTGATCAAGACGTCTTGATAACCTCGTCGAAGAGACCTACTTCGCGGTCAAGTTCCAGGACAGAGTTAATGTCGACGGTCAAGTCGATGCGTTCATTAATCAATGCCGTGTATTTCTCTCAGTCTGTAACGGTGCTGTATTGCATGTTCGCAGTTGGTGTAATACCTACTGGATCATAAAGGGACAGCAGTACTGGCTCATGATCAGAGTTGAGTTCTGACAGGCTCCAGATACCGTAACTTTGACTGATTTGATGTAACAGAGCTACATCAAGTACGTCTCCGCCCCATCTGGTATGATGAGTAGGGTCATTGGGCGCAATAACAGCGTATCCGTAGGATAAGGCATGTTTGTACAGTACACGGCCTCTTGGGTTTTCAACTTTCGTGTTTTAGGAACTATGTTTAGCATTCAGGTCGCCGGCCAATATAGCAGGCTACTGAATACTAAGGAGCGCTTCAATGTCTCTCACATCAAGGTGCAGTGAAGGTTTGTTGTAAACAGCGGCGAGCAGCGTGTCGCGTCCCCCAACTTTGCTACTATGGCAGTTGCCTCGCCTGTTGCCAGTGCGGGGCTTTGCACTTCAAAGTGTGGAATGCGTCTCATAACTAAGATAGCAGTTTCTCCTTTTGGTGCCGGTTGCCTATCGTTACGATATGCAACAAAGTTAGGTAGTTTCAATTTGTCCTTATCTTTGAGATGTTTTATCTTCGAATTCTATTGAATAATCGCAAGGTAACTGTACCCACAATGCTCCGAATCCTTTTTCATAATCTAAATATTTTTGACTATCACCATAATTTAAAATTTATTTATTTTTAACATGTGTTAATAGGAATGTATTTTGACTGAGTGGAGTTATAAGCGTAGCTCGCTGATCTTTTGATTGACAACGAGATCGGACAAAATTGAGCTAATGCATTCACCGTTCCGCCCATGAGAAGGAATTTTTTGCATGCTGATGTAATGGCCTTATTATCGTACGTCTTTGATAACGCACATGTGGGTCACATCTAGGTGAGAATATTTCTATATTTTGTTCATTTTTAAATGATACTATAGCAATGTCGATGCTCTCTGTGCCCAGATAGCATGTCTTCCCTTCCCACGCGAGAGGTGTTGGTATTAGTCTTTTAAGTTCAATTTTTTCGATATTATTTCTTATTATTGGGATGTGAATTCCCACAAGTGCTCTATCTTTAGTAAACACACAGTCCGATAATGGTAGTCCATAGCATTCTGCTGCGTTTGTAATACCTAGCTTGTATCCTTGTTTATTTATTTCCACTTCAAATGATTTTAATGCTTCTTCTAATGTATTAATATTTAAAATTTCTGGGGATAAGTGTCTTGCATGACACGCACTTATTAAACTTGCTGCTAAAATACTCATTTCAGTCACTATTTGACTTTAAATGTAAATATATGACGGTATGTATATGTACGAGTTATCTCTAACTATTTCTAATTTATTTATCTCAATTATATAAGGAAAATTTTTAATTTTGTTTGAATTTTTCTACTTCCCTATTTGTTGTAAAAAGTCTTTTAACATGATTTCTTGATGCTATGTGAAAATCCCAACCTATGCTATCTCCATCATTAGCTAAGATATTTGTTTTAGTTGGCCTATATTCACCTATTCCTTTAATTATCGCGGTCATTCTATTACCGATAGCCATACAATCATTATTTCCCTGACATGCTTTATTAAAGCAACTTGTGATTGCTAGCTTTGTTTCCTCATTAATCAAGGGTATATCGTACAAAAGTTGTAAAGCCGCTTCGTATGATACTGCATAAGGCAGATTTTGAAAATATGCCCCCGTATTGACCTTAATTTCTCCTAAACTCTCATGGTTTAACCACATCATTATTATAATCAGCGCCGACCACAATCTGTGATTTTTGTGGCTCGCTTTGTGGTTTACATTGCGGTTTACATTGCTTACTTTGTGGTCCATTTTAACCACTTCGTATTAGGACTACAGAAATTAAAAATGGTTATTTGTTATTATTTGGGTTCTCGCTGACCTTATTTGACTATTTACGTTATCGTCTTCTGATGCTTTTTCTTTCATTCATTTAATAAAACTTTTTCTACCAAGAATGCATGAACTAAAAGAGAAACAAATTTTTCTCGCTTATTTAATTTTTCTTATCTTTTTTATTTTGTTATTTACATTTATGCCTCTATTCTATTCTACTTGCTCTATTATTCAAGTTTTTTTTAACTTATATTACTTATTATTACTTTGTTTAATTACTTCTTAAAGTTCTCTATGTGAAAATTTATTTTTCACTGGATAATCCCGTACTTGAATATTAAAACAAGCGGTCTATAAATATGGTTACAACATTTCAAATATGTTTCTAAAATAGGAAAATTATTATAAAAATTAATATAGTTTATGATTATATAATATAAAGCATTTTTAGAACTTGCGAAAACAAATATAATTAATATAAAGATAATATGATATGATGGCTCTTGCCTTGACTAAATGTATTTACCACTGCTTACAATTCTAGTGTTTATTGTATTTTCTTTTATAATTTCTTATTTCTATGTTTCCTCTATAGTATTTTGGTTCCCATCATATTTATTATTACTTTATGCAATACATTGCTTGATTAATTAACATTATCTCTTATTCTAGTTGTTCCTTAATATTATGCTAACATTAATAAATTATCTTATTTTAATTGTAACTTAAATATTTGTTGTGAGTTTAAAGTTATTCATAAAATTATTATACTTGATTGATAAAATTATTGTACTTTATTTTATTTATGCATTCAATTAATGCTACGAGTTTTGTTCCTACAACTTATAATTAATTCTTAGTGATTACTATTCCATATATATAATATTTAATTAATTCTATTGAATAATATAATTCCTTTCATATTTTATTATTCTTTTCTTTTTACCAGACCAACAGATATGTTATACATGGTATTTTGATCGTAGTTATAGCATTAGGGGTGACGGTTTGCGTTTCCCTTTGGCATTTTAGTTACATTTGTCTTATTTGTATAAGTTATTTATCGTTATCTATGTCTTCATCAGGTGAGGTCAGTGGTATATCTTGGGGTAGTCGTTTTCGTAATTTTCGATTATTGGTTTGACGGCCAAGGTTGAAATGTTCAGCACTGGTGCAGGCTGGCATGTTTAGGAAGAAATGTTTTGCTTCTTTTTTTATGTGTTATCGGATTGTGTTTACGCCTGTTTCTTTGTGGATCTGCGTATTGCGGACGAACCATGGGGATTTCAGTGCAATTCTGAGGACTTTATTTTGGAAGGACTGAATCATGTGTATTTGTGTTTTTGAGGCTTATAGGGCATGCGTATGTGATGATTGGTCTTATGATGGAGGTGTATAGTAGTTTTGTTTTAATGATGAGTTGCGATTAAAGAAAGGGAAGAGTAATGCGAGTCTGGTTTTGGCGTCTTTTAACTTTTTATTCGTGTGGTGTTTCCAGGTGAACCGTTTATCTAGGTATACGCCTAGATATCGAACACTTGATGTGTTTGGGTTCCACGGTATTCGCGTATTATTTATCATGATTTCATCTGGTGTTTGGGAGTTTTTTAGTGAGAACATTTTTGCTTCGCATTTGGCTTCGTTCAGTGTTATACGCCATTGTCGTAACCAAGTGCTAAATTGAATTATTCCCTCTTGGGGCTGGTTTCTTGCTGTGTCAGGGTTAATATCCTGTGAGATCAATGCAGTTTCATCTGCATACATTGCAAGTGAGGTGTTCTGGAGTTGTGGAGCGTCATACATGTAGATTTTGAAACGGACTGGTCCCAATATGGATCCTTGTGGGACGCCAGCGCTGATGTTCTTTTCGGCTGATGTAACATTGTTTATTTTTACCACAAATCATCTATTTTCTAAGAATGATTGTAAAATTTTGTACAGATGTGTTGGAGGGTTTAAATGTTCGAGTTTGTGTAGTAGTCCTCTGTACCATACGCAGTCAAACGCTTGAGCCACGTCCAGGAAAGCTATCGCAGTGTATTTTTTTTCTTCAAAGCCTTTAACTATAATTTCTGTCAGTCGTAGCAATTGGTGATTTGTGGAATGATTGACACGGAATCCGAATTGATGTGATGGAATTGTATTGTGGCTGGTTAGAAATGAGTCTAATCTGCGTTTAATGATTTTTTCGAGCATTTTAGATAGGGAAGAGAGTAGGCTGATTGGTCTGTAGCTAGATACGATTTTTTTGTCTTTTCCGGGTTTGTTAAAAACTATAATTTCAGCCTTTTTCCATTGTTGAGGGAAGTAACCTTTTGATATGCATATGTTAAAAATTGATGTGAGGTGTGCCAGCATTTTGCGTGGTAGGTTTTTAAGCATCTGGTTTGTAACTTGGTCTTGTCCTGGAGCTTTTCTTATCGGTAGATGTTTGATATATCCTTTTAATTCGGAAACTGTTGCTGGTTTAATTGGAGATTTGTTTATGAGAGGATTTTTATTGTTCATTAATTCATTATCTTCGTCTTCGTTCCAGGCCGTTGGTGTGGTGAATACTGAAACGTAATAATCTGCAAATGCGTCACATTTTTTTTCGTCACTGCAGTGGGGTGTGTTTTCTATTAATTAACAATTCGTAATTTATATTATTTCTTTTAATTAGTTCGTTTAATTTTTTATTTATTTTACTATTTCCTGCTTTTAATCTTGTTTCTTTGCTTTAACATCTGCTAATTAGTTTAATTTACACATCCATGTAAATTTATCTCTAAAGTCCCTACAATGGTATTAACATTACCAATGCTTATTTATTTATTCCATTATTATTCATTTACTCTTATTTCAACATTAACCTTAGTATTACGCAATATCTTATCATTTACATTTAATTATTCTTTAATATTTCACTTGTTTATTTATCTGACTCTTGGATTTACTTTTATATAAAAAAAAACTCACTAATTCATTTTATTTAACTTCGACTGATTCAACGTTGTTATGATTGTCCTTTAATACCGGCCGGATGGCTAATCATATTTCCGTTGTTGTGTTTTTTAATCTTTAATCTTTCGAGTTTTTTAACCTATGTTATTCGTTCAATATTTCGTTATTCATATATTTCGTAATAATTTATTTCGTTATCAATGTCTCGATTTATTTCAATTTAACTTTTAATATTCGTATATTAATTCATTTATTATTTATTTTAATTCAATTTAATATTTTTAATTCTTTCTTTTTAATTTATCATTCAACCATGGTTTTCTCATTTATTTTGAAAAAATTCAAGCAGCTTGTCGATACGCTTTTCTAAATTTTACTTGTTGACTTTATGTGACTTTTCATATTGATCAGATATTACTGGTCATATTGTCTAAAGAATAATTATTTTGCTTTGCTAATTGCAAAGAACTATTTATTTATTACAAGAGTTTATTATACTTTTCGTTAATTCGATTACTGATTTTATTTTTTCTCTATAACTGAGTTTACTAACCTTTGTTTCTTCTGTAGGAATCAATGGGCCGATAGATTCCTACGCTCGGGTGTTTGGAGGAATTCGATCACCTTCCAACGAGATCCCATTGACTGAGGGGTCGGCTGCCGCTAACAACCAAGTCTCTGACGTGTCCGTGCCTCGGTCTGACCGTCCTACACCGCCGACGTTCCCTATCTTCACCTGGACTTTTTCTCCACTGGCTAATGTCAGCAATCAAAAGCTGACTCCTTGTTCGATGTCTGTTACTGCGTAACCATTTTCTTTCTTCTTAAAGCAATATGCAAGTCGTTCGCACTGTATTCCGTTTTTCTTTATTTTATGCTGCAGTTTCCATGCGAGGTAAGCTAATGTTGTGGCCGTAATGACCAGAAATGTGACTAATTCGATTATTATTAGTAGGTCCATTTCGTTTATTGTTTGTACCCCCGCTACATGGATGAATCCAAGTTGTCTCAGACCATTGTTTTTCAGTATCAACAGTACTGCGACTGTTGTGATTACGTTCCATACATAAAGTAATATATCTCTGTGGTATGTTAGTAAAGGCCACTTAAGTGGTGTATTCTGTATGCTGGACCAATCGATGTCTGACGTTCCACTTATCGATGAAAGGTTTAAATGTGGTATTTGATTAGTCCAGTTATGGATTAAACATTCCGATAAGTTATTGTATGTAGGTTTATTTGCAGACAATAACGGATTTATTCGGAATGATTTTAAATTCGAGCAGGTTGCTGGTAATACGTGTATTATTCCGAGTGTAACACTATCTTCTCCACATGGAATTCGTCTTCGAATTGTTTGAACGTCGTTTACATACAACGAGCAGTTGCAAGGTAACTGAATTTGCAATGCTCCTGGCTGTCCTATATATATATCATCGTTGTATCTTATCTGTTTTGGACAGCGTATCTTGGTATTCTTTTGCGGATGTGTAATCATATATATGTGTCAGAGCTCACTTCCGATATTATCGTTGAGGTTGCTCTATAGCATCGAAATGCGCAATCTTTTCAAATTTCCTCGACTGTTGCGCCTGAATACATTTTAAGGGCACATTGTGGTCCGTATACCGCGTCCGATGAAAACCTTGGTAGATAGCATAGCCTATCGTGGTATGGTCTACAACTGATGTAAGCCCGCTCCTGATACTGGTCGCATTTCTGTGTCGCTTACTGCTAGATACATTACATCATGCATATAAATACACGTGTCATTTTTCCAAGCGATGGGTGTGGTTAGTAATTCCACAAGCCTCCATTCTTTGTGTATTTGAATCACTGGTATTTTTACGTGGACTACTGCTTTATCCTTGCTTATTCCGCAATCTACAATTGGTAGTTTGTAATATTGCGACAAATCTTCTGCTGGCATGGCTAACTGCAGGCTATATTGATTTAATTTTGTTGACAACCTCTTAAAATCTTCTGCTAAGATTGCAGGTGTCAATAATCTTGTTGGAATATTTCTTTGATTGCAGGCGTGCAAAATTTCATTCTGTCTAATTAATCTTGTTAGATATAAAATCTTTAATTTCATTTGTCGAAGTCGTTTAATAATAATTCAATTGTTTCTTCTTTTGATTTTATGTAACTCGGTGACTTCACCTCTGATTTCCACTGCTAACTGTCGTATTTTTTTGACGTGATCATTTAGTTCCGTGAACGCACCTTGCACTTCTTTGTCGTACTTTATGAATTTGCTACTTATATCTAATAAGTGTTTGTATTGTGCGTGCATTCCGGCTTTCAGTATTCTTACTGTATTTTCGAGTGACCTCTCGTTCATTACTAGCGGTTTTACTTTCGTCTCTGTCATGACACCACAACACCAGTTGAAGGCGTCGCCAATGAAATCTAGCGCTCTCTTATTGCGTTGATTCTTCTTTTCTTCTCTGGTTGGTTCATGCCCGTTGATTTCCATGAGGGATGCAAAGGATAATTCTTGGGGATTGGATGCAGAACGTTTGTTTCGTTTTGTTGTGCTTTCAACTTCGATTTCTAGAAAATAGTTTGGATCCAAGGATTCGTCTATTTGGTTGTAGGTTCTATCGTATAGATCTCTCATGTCATTTAATTTTGCACTGATGTTGCACCTCATTGGTTCACTCTTGCAACTGCTTGCTGGTCTTGTTATTTTATCTCCATCTTTTCTGGATACCCAGTCAGCTTCGTAGGTTAGAGGAATCGTTGCCTCGTAGGTGATTGCTTCCGGCAGATCCTTCCTGTACGCCCCTGCTAGCACTTGAACTGGTATCCCTTGCGTGGATCCTTGGTAACTCGCCATCATTAGATATCTGTAATTATAATTTATTGTTGCTCTCATGAGCGTTAATAATTTATTCGTTGCTTGGGGTGGCATGACCATTATTTCTCTAAAAAAAAATTCTGATATTTTTTAGCTGTAAAATATTTTAACGTGATAAAAAAAAATATGTGTTTTTTACTCTATTGTAAGAATGTTTGTGATTAATTTTCATAAATTAGTTTTTCGGCTATTTATATTTTATTTCCTTTTTCTACTTACAGGTTTTAGCTGTATGATTATTAGTCGGGTATCCTCAGTGCGGCCGATATTTGAATTTAATTGTTTTTTGAATATCTTTCGCACTGGTGAACTCCGCTATTTTGCTTCTATTTATATTTTCGAATGTGTTGTGGTTCTCTCAGAAGCAACCGACCTTCTCTTCGATGACAGAACGCTCTTCCAAACCAGGTTAGCGGTGCAACAATACCTATCCATACAACCACCTCCATTACCTTCAAGAAGATTGCATAACTGATGCCGATGTCGGACGAGTCATCACTATGAAAAAGGGACGCTCAGCACCTGGTGAAGACGGATTCACCTACACCATCATCAAACAACTCCCAGCTCCAGCAATCACCTTCCTAACCTTAATCCTGAACTCATCGTTCATCGGTGGATTTTTTCCCTCCCGCTGGAAACAAGCAGCAATAATAATGATCCCAAAATATTTTAATTCAAATATCTACACTTAATTTTTATATCTATTATTTAAATATTTTAATTTAAATATCTACAATTATTTTTATATATCTATTATTTAAATATTAATATATCTACAGTTAAATTTTATTAATAGAATAGTGACCCCATGGTTATGTGTCAAACCCATTTTATAGTATATATCTTTTATTATCGGCAGGATTCAGAGCAATTTTATTTTGATTGATGGAATAAATGTCATGCTTTACAATTCTAATAGTATTCATTGTTCTGGACATCTTCTCGCTATTAAATAAACAGTTTTTATAATCGTCAATAGTAATATTATTCTTAACTACATTTTTCTTGGTACCTTTTGCCTTCTTTTGAACTGTTTTACCTAATACATCAAACTAATACATTTTTGCCTTTAAGCCAACAAATTGTCATTGGAGAGCCCATATTTACATCTTTCATTTTTCCAAGTACCTTTTTGTTCACTATGGGTATGTTATATTTATTATCAACAGGATAGTCGGATGTATCAAGGTGATCTATCATATGTTTCATGTCTTCATAAAAGTCTTCCGTGATAATATTATAAATATAGGAATCCGTATCTTGATAGAGTAACTCTATATTATGCTTATATTTTTGTTTCATAACATTATAATGGAAATCATACATTAACTCTTTTGATATATCTAATATAGACAAACCAATGTAAATTGGTTTGTAGAATGTTATTTTAGTTTTATTCATATGTATGGCCACAAGATTTTCAGTAAAGATGTTTCTATGTTTAAAGTTTGGTTTGCTTATAAGCTTTTCACTTTTTTAGCATTTGGACATAGTATTATGTTTACATATTTTCTAATGTTTTCCATAGACTCTCCAAATATGCTGTTATTCATTAATATATAAAAGTCCTTTTCGAATTCACTACTTGCTTTCTTTCTCATTTCCGTCTTCAAGTCTATATAATTCTTTAACCAATAAGATTGTCTAAAACTTATTACTCTGTGTACCTGTTTTAATACCATTCCCTTTGATAGATATTGTTTCAAGCTTCTATAATGTAAAACATATCTTTTTTTTGTTATCCAATGTAGTTAGTAATTTACATTGATTTGATCCTGGTGGATTTTTTGATTCGGGTGCCAGTGGTAAATCTTTATGTAAATCATGTAACTCCATGGGATATTCTAAATCAACATCAGCAATATATCCTTCATTTGCATCATCCGCTAGATTTAAATTAATATTTTTACTGGCCCAGTCAAAACCTGCATATGTCATCTTCTGCGACATTGCCCAACCATATAAATTATTGGCATCTAAATACATTAAATAATTAGATGATTTTGCGGGGTCATAATCTTCCATGTATTTATTATTTGCCTTTACATACCGCTTACAACTCTGTGCTATTCCTCCTCAAATACCTTTTTCAATCATTAAAATCATATCATAGTCACATATTAAGTCTAATGCCTGTTTTGTATATTTTAACATTGCATCCCATGTTAGTCCAGGTGTTGTGAAGTACCATGCTGGGTCTAATTTGTATAAATTTTAGCATATTAATCTGAAATTCTCAAACATATCCGCCAGCAATAATACATCTGTTTTTACATACAAGTCATGAAGGTCTCCTAGATTTTGCATATTAAATTTATTCCATACATTTAATACATGTTCATAGTCTGTATCACTTATGTTTGAATCGCTTAGTTCGGTATAAAATTTCGATTTAGGTGGAACACTTGTCTCTGTAAATCTTGACCATGAATCCATGTATTCATAACAATATGCTAGTTTCTTAGTTACATAGTCAACCTCATCTTCTTTAAAGTATTTAGTCAATGGTGTTTTTTGTTCTTTTTTTAAATTCTTTGCGAGATTTTCCAAACCACTCGACATAAATTTAAATGAATCCACAAATCTAATTTGTAGATCATCTGTATGTTTAGTATAACTTATATACCGTTCTTCATTACATGGGATTAAATCTATTTCTTGGTCATAATAAGCAAGTTCTTTGATAAATAAAAGCGAATCGTAACCGGACAAGTTATGGAAAAATACAGGCACATATTTAGGATTTTCGCATTTCAAATTACAAGTATTACAAAGAGGTGCTATATATTTTCCAGTCAAATGATCATGATGGCGTACTTTTTTATTTTCTTCTGTATACCTACACCCACATAAAGTACAATTATTATTAGTATTATATTGTTCTATTTCTGTATTGGTAAGAGGTAACATTTCCCCAATTTCATCATAATAGTTACCAATTTCTTCTACTTCTTGTCTAATTCTATCCATAAATACTTTTGTGGCATTAGGACCTCTATATACAACAGGGAACTTATATTCTTTATGTATGTATTTTATATAATAACAAAAACCTGAAGGTTCATGTTTTTCGTATCTATGTGTGTATGATTTGTTATTTAATGGTGCACATGTTTGAAATTTTTTTGTTAGACATTCAAAGTCTGCATATATAACAAATGGAACTTTCATTGTATTTCTATAATTTTTAAACTGGATTTTCTCAGTTTCACTTGGCATAATTACTTTTACTGAATCTTTGGTTTTACAATCAACTTTGTGAATGTTTAACTTATACTCTGAATTAAAAAATAATAAACATCGATCACAGAGATACTTTGAACCATTATGCTTAGAAAATTGAGATCCCACTAATCGTGACACTCTCTTTATCCAGCAATAGTGACTATTCTTATCGTCCTTTATATACAACAAATTTATATGTTGATCTTTCTTGTCTTTTGTTACATATACTGGAAATATTATTTCTTGCTCATCAAAAGAATATACATTTACAGAGATATTACTCTGCCTTTCAAATTTACTAATATCTTTCAGTGCCATAGGAAATCGAATACCATTAAACATTGTTTCAACTTGATCTATATATTTATTATAGGTTGTTAATCTACAAGTATTTATATCTACTGGATGTAAGAATGATAATAATGACCACATAAAACACTTGTCGTCGTTATTTTCCACATTTACATCTGATTTCTTGTCTTGTATCCATTTTGGTAAAGCCACATGAAAAGATCCACGTAATGGAACATAGTTATTAATTCGCAGCTCTATAGAATTTACACTATATAAAACCCAACCGGATCCCTTTCTTTCAAATTCCTCCACTTCAGCAAGTAATTTTTCTTCTGCTTCAGCATAGTATTCTTCTAGGTCTGTACTATCAAAAATGGCTACATTGCGTGTTTTATATTTTTGTTCTTCAATAATTTCAGATTCTCTGTCAAGCTGCTTATAATTACAAAATAATTTCAAGTTTACCTTAAGATTATTATCAACCAGCTTGTCATGTATTTTATTTAATAAAGTATATTTAATAGAGGCATGAAATATTGAAGGGTCTCTTATGTTAGTATTATTATTTATATGATATGTGGCCAACCTATTTTGAAATGCAGTTTCAACCTCTACAATTCTAGAATTTTGTTTAAATAAATGTTTATTACTTCTAAAATGTTCTGCACGTTTTTCTGGATCATAATATGTACTGCAACCTTCACATTTTACTTTTGCAATTCTGATAGGCTTAGGTGCACTAAATTAATCATCTTCGAACGGGAATATATTTAAATGAAATATTAGTACAGGTTTATTCATTATATAATAACCGTTAATACCATTTTGCTTACACATCTATCGTTATTCTTTAATTGTGTTGATCTCCATTTATTACAAAACAAATTTGTTAATAATTTCGTAAATGTATATTTTTAGACTTGTGACTATGAAGATATGATTTGACAACATATCTTCCACATTCACATTCCACTTTTTCCTTAAGTTTATCTTTATTAGTGAAATAATAATTACTCATACAAGTTTTGCATCTTGCATTATATTCCTCTTTATTTTTATGAAAATCATTAACGTCTTTAGTAATATTGCTAACACTACAAAGTTTTGTCATTTATTTATGAAAAAATTCCGTATTAGTTAAAGTCTTTAATTTTACTTTTCTCAGATCTTCTTTAACGATATAATCTTCAATATTTATTGCTTCCCTTATTTCTCTATTAGCGTAATAATCTAGAAAGTCTTTCCATAAACGGTCATATTCAAGTTTTCTATGTTGTGTGAGCGGTTCGTTCAATAATTTACAAATATAATATTTATGACTTATAGATCTATCTGGAACTGACTTATACATATAAGAAAGAAAATATGTATATTTTTCAACTAACATTTGCATTAAAACCATATATATTGTGATTTGGATTAACCGTCTCTTTATGTTCACGTAGTAATTTTACGAAATATTTGATTTTATTACATGGCTTTGTAAAATATTTTTTATTTGATTTAGTTATTATATAGAACCCACAATTGTCACAAGAAGGTATTTTATCATTTCTTCTAAATGCACACTCTAAACATTCTCTACATATAATAATAAATAATAATAAAAATAAAATAAAATAATCTGGACCATCCATTTATAACAAAATAAATTTGTTAATTTATTACAGCTTTTTTTTCTATCCATGTATTATGAGTGTTATCAAAACCTAACCATTTAACAAACACTTTATTACCTTTACGTCTTATTACTTTCTCTACTAGGAAAACATTCGGGTACTGTGTTTTACTCATTTCTTGTTCTTAGAAACAACCTTCTATTAATTTATTTTTATAGTCCTTAATATGATATGTAATAGGGTCAGAATATATTATTTTACAAACGGTAAATATTTCGTTCGACCAATTTGGTGTATAACCTTTCGCAAAAATAGTTTTATACCTTGATATTCTTACTTTGTCTTTTATTTTAAACTTGGGGGGTTTAGAAGTACTGTTTGAACAAAAATTTTTTTTTAAAGATTTCTCATTTACTTTCATTGAACCTTGTACAGGTGTTATTTTAATTGTGCTATGTATAGTATTGTTATATTCTTCTACTAATTGAGGTAGCAAATCGAACCCTTTGTAATTACCGTTTACAGTGAATGGCTTCCACAATTGTTCTTTAAGTGTCCTGTTAAATCGCTCAGTAACAGATGCTTTAATTCAGAGTATGTTGAATAATGATTAATTTTATTGTCATGCATTAATTACTGAAAGATTTTATTATAAAATTCAAGTCCACAATCAGTTTGTAGATGTGTTGGCCTACGGTTAGTTATTATCGATTTAAACGCTTTAGATATACATTCTCCTGTTTTATTTTTAATTGGAATAGCCCATGCAAATTTAGAAAATACATCAATAACTGTCAAAATATGTTTATATCCTTTATCCTGATTTGTAATCATTTCAACTAAATCAGCCTGCCATAAATCATCAATTGCTATTGTTAAAACTTTACGCCTCTGAAAATGATGCCTTAATGGTTTATGTATTTCATCCGCGATATCTTCTTTAATACCATCACCTATTTTTTTTTTATAACTGAACATTTATTTGTATTACAAACTACATATTCCCCTTTTAACATTGGCTGACCTTTTTTAGATGTTGTTCTAGTCACATTCTTAGTACCTGTCTTTGTCTTACATTTAACACAATACTCACTCATTTATTACATAAGAAATCTACTGATGCGTAATAATTAATTCAACACTTATATTGGCCCATGAAACATTATCAGTACTTAAATAATAAATCGTTTAAATCTAAGTTTTTCACGTTTTTTCAACTCGAAGCCATCCGTTTATGTTTTAAATTCTCTATCATTAACATGTATTGCACTGCATGCACCTTCTGGGAATATTGTTAACTTTTCAATTTTTATGTTAAATGGTAGACGATAAATATTATCATTAGATATACTATATTCACGTATATAGAAACCGTCTTCATCAAATTTGTTATATCGTAATTGAATTGGTATTGACAGCCGTTTAAATTGATTTTTAATATGATTATCCAATTCTCTAAATATAGTGGTAAGACTCTGATTTATCAAAGACTTCGTATTTTCATTAATTAATTTACCCATATCATTTGTTTCAATTTATATGTCAGTTTCCATTTTTATCATATTATCTAATACTAATTGGTCAACATAATATTTTTTACATGCATCATTCACATTTTCAGACAATCCCACATTACATCATTTCTTGTTTTGTATATCATAATGACCATCATCTGTTAACTTAGACCCTATTCCAGGAACACCTTTAACATTATTATTTTCTAGATATTCATCACTATCTCCAAATTTATTTAGTACCATTTAAGAGTAAAAAAATTAATACCGCTACCATACCTCTCATGTAATTCCTCCTCTATATTTATTATTTCATTTTGAACGTTATCGTTACCAGCTAGTTTTTCCGCTTTTAGATAATCTAAGCGATCTTGTAATTCTTTAGGATCATCCCAATACACAAATTCTTTTTCTTTTGTATTATATTTTTTAAATAAACCTTTCCCAGATGACGTTCATGGTATAGGTCTATTTTTATCAAATTCAGATTGTTGCTTGGTCTTTGGTGACGATGTATATATAAGTGCACCTCTAAAGTTATTATAATCTTGCCACATAGGTGATATTAGTTGTTTATATTTATCTGAACTAGACCTTATCTGACGTGTAGGTTGATCATACATATGCAATGCCCTTGTCAGAAATAAAATTTCTCTATAATTTGTATAGTCAGCTACATGTGCATTTTTAAATTTATTACAATCTTCGTAAGGTGGTTGTTTCAATTTTAAGAAAGTCAATATATTCTCATTTTTTGGATATTTCTTATTTTGTTGTTCAGTGTTGTTGTATAATATAATATGATCTTCATCGAAATCAATTTTATAACCATTAAATAACAAATCTCTCGTTTTAGTCATCTTTTGCCCCATTCTATAACCATGTTCAGTTTTATGACTAATTCCGTAAGTTGTGTCTCTCTTATCTTGTTGTCGATTTAAATATGCATATTCTATGGAATTAACAACAGCTAGGTAGGAAGGTAGGATTAAAATTTAAAGGCGTATCAGCCTCTTGGGCTATTCACGCCATAAACTATATTATGAAATAAGCTTACATTTTAATTATATATTGTGTAAAAATAAAATTATAAACGTAAAATCTATTAAATGTAAACTATTAATAAAGAGGATTTAAAAATGTTTATGAAAATGAATAAAATGTACATGCTTAAAATTGTAAAAATTAAAGTTATTGTAAAATATTATTGAATGTAAAAAAAATTTTCGTGTATAAATAAAATTAATGACAAAACTAGCACTTTTAAATAAAGGCAAATAGACCTGTATTCCTGAGGAACAGGACGACTCTGTCAATGAGTGTCGAATGGTCACCAGGGGCCACCGACAGGTCAAGTGACAAACCAGCCCTGTTTCGCTGCTCGGTAAACTGGGAGCACTCCAACAAAACGTGCGCCACTGTCAAAGCAGAGTCACACGTTTCGCACATCGGAGCCTCCTCACGGCGCAGATGATGACCATGGGTCCACCAGGTGTGCCCTATTCGGAGTCTCGCCACAGCGACCTCCTCCTTTCGGGATGCCCTATGGAAAGAATCCCATGGCCTTACGTTGTGCTTAACATTTTTAAGCTTGTTGGAAACTATATGACTCCACCTTTCCTGCCAATGATCCATGATCCGATGCTTAAAATAACCTTTGAGGTCATCAGCAAGCACCCGATCACAATCAATGGTGGCCTTGGACAAAGCTCGCTTAGCAGCTGCATCCGCTGCTTCATTCCCGCGAATACCAACATGACTCGGTACCCAAATAAAGCGCACGATAGACCCTTTTGACGATAGTGTCATCAAGGTTGCTTGTATCTGCTGCAAGAGAGGATGTTTAGGGTACAAAGAATCAATCGCTTTCAAAGCGCTCATTGAGTCTGACACAATAACATAAGAATTACGTGCGAGTCTGCAAATATAGAGAAGTGCTTGGTAGAGTGCATACAGAGCTCTGCCGTGTATACGGACGAGAGTTTGTGAAGACGAAACTCACATGCACCTCTTGCCGATATATAAGCACATGCAACCCTGTCGTTGCTCTTCGAACCGTCGGTGTAAATACGAATCCATTGCCGATAGTTGGCAATGATTCGAGAAAACTCACGTTGGAACAGAATGGGTGGAGTTGAGGATCGATCTAGCTTTGAAAGCGCATAGTTGGTATTCGGACGGGAGAATGTCCATGGAGGAAAGGGGCTGAAAGAAGTGTCTGGGGTTGAAGGAAGTTCAAAATTAACTTCTCCAAAAGTATTGCGAGATCTGATAGAAAAGGAACCCACCGAACGAGCCCTTCTGTCATAAATCTCCGCAAACTGTTGACCAAAGACAGTGTCAAAAACCAGGTGATATGGTTTCGACTTCATGGCTGCCGTGTAGTTCATGGTCAAAAGCCTGCGACGATCATACAGAGAAGGCTCGCCAGCTTCGCACAATACACTTGGTATTGGGCTGGTATGAAAAGCACCAGTAGCTAGACGAATACCAGTATGGTGTATCGTATCTCTCGCTTTGATAACGGATGGCCTGGCAGAAGCGTAAGCGATACAGCCGTAGTCCAGCTTGGAACGTATCAAAGCCCGATACAGGCGCAGCATAGAAATTCTATCGGCACCCCAGGATTTGGAAGAAAGAACTCGCAACAAATTTAGAGAAAGCCGACATTTTGCCTTCAAAGCCACAAGATGGGCACGCCAGTTAAGCGTCTTGTCAAATAGAAGACCAAGAAAACGGACAGTTTCCACAAATGGAAGATCAGTAACGATGAGAGAGAGAACAGGATCTAGGTAAAGGTGACGGCGTTGACAAAAGTGAATGCACCTGGTAGAACTACTCTTTGTTTTGGCATTGGTACTATTGTTTCTTCATCGCCTTCATATTAATCATTTAAAGTTGATGATGCTATAGGATTTCGCCAGGGTACCATTGCATTTCTTGATATACTTGCATCAGTAATAGCATTTGTTGTTTCTTTTATGGCTTTTTCTTGTTTATTCAAAACTTTAATAGGTTATAGGTTTATATTGTTTCTCTAAAGCTTCAATTTTATCAAACTCACTCTGATTATATAATTTTAAAGCATCTATTGTTTTTTTCTTAGAGAAATTAAATTGTTTTACTAACTTCTCATAGCTCTTATCATACATTTATGTAAGAAAAAATTATATTAATTTTTTATTCATGTTTTATGTTATATGTACTTTATTTATGTCTAGTTTATGTTTTATGTACTTTATTGATGTCTATTTTATGTTTTATGTACTTTATTTATGTTTTATGTACTTTATTTATGTCTAGTTTATGTTTTATGTACTTTATTTATGTCTAGTTTATGTTTTATATACTTTATTCATGTTTTATGTACTTTATTTATGTTTTATGTACTTTATTTATTCAATATTTATATTTTTATTTTTTTTATATTTTTAACTATTCGTTTAAACAAATTCTATATCATGCTTCTCTCTAGTACCTATTTTCTTCTTACCGTTATATTTTAAACTAGGAGGATTACTGTTCAACTCTTCAATACTTGGTATAAATCTTTTATACCGTTCAGGTAATGATACTTTAAAATTCTCTATACCAACTATTATTTGCTCTCATACTTTCCTTCACATACCTCAAAATATTCGATTTTATACGTTTTATTCTCCAACTCTGGCAATTTTCTAAATTGTGAATTACTACTATTTAGCATACTCGCTAATTCGTTTTTATTCTCCATTTATTAGGGAAAAAATTGTCAATACGTTCAGGTTTGTCATTTTACACTTTTTGTACATTTTACTAAAAATAGGGCGAAAGTACTCATTTATGGGCATTTTCACGGTTTTTCAAGCAAAAAACCGTAAAAATAGGACAAAAGTACTCTTTTATAGGCATTTTTCACGGTTTTTCTAGCAAAAAATGGGGTACATTCAGGTTTTTTTGAGTTAGAATCCCCATTTATACACTACTATTGTATGCCTAGACTGCACAAAAATAAACTATGTGTGCCAACTTCGCCACTTACTTCTGCTTCATTTCCGAACTTTGGGATAGTTATTGATTGCACCGAGCTGTATACGATAATGGAGAAGCAAAGATTCACTTGCAACACGGGCCTACTTTAAAAGGGTTTGGTGGTGAAGCTCCGAATGGTGTCTGTACGTCCGTAAGGGGGAACAACACCTTGGCGACTCAAAAACTACGAGACTTTTCACAATATCCTTTACTCATACAAATATTATACAAATATAAGTGATAGTGTGAAGAAAGATACATACTTTAATTTTTTTCGAATGAATATTTTTAATTATAAAGTTTTTATGTTACAACAGTGTTACAGAGGTCGTTGAATCACGCTGCACGTAGAACGCACCTCGGTGGTTATCATTATAACTCTGTCTGTGATAATATGAAACAAAAAATAAAATAGGGTTAAATACTATATTAAAACGCCTTCAGTTAAGCGTATCCGATTAATAAAAAAGCAATTTATGTAAAAATGGCAGACCTACAAAAAATATCAAAAAATCAGTAAGAAAATTGGTTTTTCCAAAGAGCCAAACATTGCAAATTTTATTTAATTGAGATTATGGTAGTTTAAACGAAAATTCGACCCGATATTAATTAGTGAAGAAACTTGATAACCATATCAAAAAATGTAGTTTCGAGAAAATCGCTTTTAAAGTTTCATGTTTAGTTTTCTTTGAAATGAAATAGAAAATATCAAGACTTACCACAGTTCATCTATTCCTGCTGTTTGTGCTGGTTCGATTTTTCCACGATTTGGGCTTTAAGTCATCGGTTTTGCTCCCACACGACGTACGCGCAGAAGCTTGTTCTACATTAAGCTGGTATTTCTTCGTACAACAGGACTATATGTGTTGCCCAATTTTAATTCCCAGTGCATCTGGTATGGCCATTTATTATTGAACATGCAAACGGCTAAATAAGTTGCTGTTTGTACTTATATCGCGACTTGACGTAGAATTCTTTGCAAATGGGAGCGTTGAAGCTCTCATGACACTCTTGTAAAATAAATACCTCTTTCATGAGGTAAACTTAATATAAAATTTAAGTATTTGCTTTAAATATAAAAAAAATTATATTAAAAGCAATAGAGCGAGAAGATAGCTGGGTATCCAAAAATATTCCGTATGTTTTCAGCAATGTGCACCACAGATGAAAATGCGATTTACTTTTGTTATTTGTGAGAATTTCAGCATAAAATTTTAAGGAATTATTCTGAAAGATACATACTTTAAAATAATGTAAATTAAAAATATCAATTTTTTTTGATACGGTCACTGTGGTCTTCCCCCTTAAGCCAGTTGTATGCGGGCTCTACCCTAGATAAAAAATATTTGAACAATGCGGTCTGGGAGACATATTGCAACCTGACGCCTTAATTATACCTGATAAAGGTTTCTTCCTCCAGTTGTGTTGCGTACCACTCTAGAAAATAAGTACGAGCATCAGATTACATACTATCGACACCGTAATATGTAGCAGCCAGAATAGGCCCAAAATAGAACTGGTTTTCCAGTTTAGTAAATAAATTTGAAAAATACCCTTTTTTCACCGAATGCGGTAAATCTATGGCTTTACTTAAAGATGCTAACGACAAAGGCAGATAGTTTATTGAGTCTATGAATCGAATTTTATAGTTTAATTCTATTAATAAATTGTTTTAACCATTTAGTATTATCCAGCTCTCATATTCATAATTTCTGTTAAATATTTCAGAATAAACTGAGCATCAATACTTTTCGCATTGTGTGCAATACATATTACCGATGAAAAATAAGTGCATGGCTGCAGTGCATATTCATTAAAACACGACAATGTGTTGTCTCTGTAAACATGTTGTCGCAGCTCGCACATACTACATAAAACACTTACATCATCAACATCGCTGCAGGTAGGACATACCTGTTGAATGACGCACAAGTTCACTGCATGTTCCTTGTCCTTCCCGACAACTTTCTCCTGACGCGTATCAAAATCGTAATAAATGAACGAATTATTTTGTATCTTTGTCGGTTCTTTATCTGTTTTGATAAAACATATATGATTCGCAGCGTTGTAGCATTAACACAGTGCGCAAAAAGTTACACCGCACACCTGAATCTTGGTCTCCTTGACATGGCTCGCAAAAATTGTTTGACGAAAATGCTGCCGTCAAACTTTTAATCGTAGAGAAATAATTGTCGCTGTGGAAAAGATTAAGTTGCGGACGAATTTTTCCATGAGATCCTTCGTATGATAATGCACCGTTACCTCGATGCCCGTACACAAATATTGTATTCCTGAAAATACCGCTGATATTCTTCAATTTCAGGAATACCTCCTCCGTACATTGGAATAATAACTCGCGCCTTAATAAGCAGCTCACGAACCATGACACCCTTAAAGAGCCAGCGATCCGCAGCGATATCACTAATATTTAGATTTTTCTTGAGCCATGCTTCTGCAACAATTAGGGCTCGTGGTAAACAGTTATTGTCCTTGTTCTGTATTTCTACCATACCATGTTTACGTCTGCATAACTCTGAAAATGTCAAACCTTGGTTTCCCTCTGCCCACAGGCTTAGATACTCTCGGTACTTCTACAGTAAGATCTCCATCTGAAAATACTTCAGCGTTGCTTTGCAGTATTCTAGAAAAGTTATCCCATACTACGTCTAAATGTATCTGGTCAACACGTCGAAAACTTAGCCAAGCTGGTCCAGACTCCAATCTTGGAGTATGAAAAATCATGCCTACAAAATCCTCTGCCGATATGGGCTCGGTTCCGTAGTCAATAAGATCTTTCATACTGTCTTTAAACCTTGCAACTGGATTGATGTCCGCGGGAGGATCTGTCATTGCGATGGTAAAACGACGTCCTAGTATATTTAACACAGTCCTTCCACATCACAAATGACAGTGAAGCGATTCAAACCGTGTCCAATCTGAGCGTTGGTAGCAGCAGTAGCAGCAGCAGCAGCAGCATCATTCATCGTCGAAGCGTCAATTATACCTTAGCAAATTTTGAAAAAAATTTACATTATTTTCATTGTCCTCTTCCGCATCAGTAACACCAACAGGTTCCAGCGATTCTTACACATCGTTGTAAATTTTGAAGAAATTTTGGAAATTTTCTTCTCCGTCAAAGTTCTGCGATTCATCTGAACTCGTCGATTGTTCCATAACTATTTCTGAAAGTATTTTATAATGACACTTATATTCGGATGGTTAAACCAAGTCAACTAGTTTGCCCGGTCGGAAACCCCTCTTACTTAAAGTATTTTGTCAAACGACTGAACCTTTTTTTTTATAGGTATAGAAAACATTAGGGATATATGCGCTTCCACTTATTAAACAAATAATAATGCTAAGTTGGCGAGAACAGGTAAGGGATAACAGAAATAATAAAAATAACTTATTTGATTTTAGTACGCAATTGCATTATTCATTTATTTATATTGCCAGTTTGACAAACTCGACACATATGGCATACATGGTTTCGTGCCTGTATGTACAATAGCTAACTTTTCCGACTTAATACTATTATTTAATTCGTTGACGTTATCATGGGGCATCTTTGCTAGACGAAGGGGTAGAAATACGACTGATTCAGACAGGTTGACAAGAATCTTCATGCCAAAATTTGTAGTAACTGCTTTTACGCCGTGTACTTCATTCTCTTCATTTATATTAAATTCTCGTAGTTTCCTTACGGGTGTCAGATCATTGGCAGCCCCTACTAAATTTGCTAGTTTCATTTCTAAACAAACTAACAATACAGATTTTACTATAGCTTTAGTTTTAAATGTATCAACAATAAAAATACTTATTTGAATGCAACTTAAATTCTTCGCTATAGCCTACACAGTCAAACTGATGTAATGTTCTAATATTTCGAAGGTTTTAAACGAAAACCCTTACTTATAACTAGAGTCCGGATTTATAATTTTTTACATGTTCTGTTGGTTTAACCATATGAAGCTGTTGAATAGTGTTTACACGAATCCCTAAGAAAGTGAACTAAATACAAAGTTTTATTTTGCATATAACTTATTATTTAGATTTTTTACCGCATAAATATCTATTGTGCATATAATTGCATATAACCGCATATAACCCATGTAACTGCATATAACAGCATATAACTGCATGGTAAATTTTTTAGTTATTTAATTTTTTTATCAAAATTATTATTACGGTCCTGGTTAAGCAGAAACATTGTATTGTTAAATAAGTGTGGAACTCGGGGAATCCCTCAAATAGATATAACGCCGACTCACAGTAGTGTGACGTGTGACTGCAAGTAGGTAGTGAGTAGTGAAAAGTGCTGTCAGTGAAATTCGAATTTACGAAATTCGAATTTCTCAAAATTCGAAATTCGAAGTTACGGTCAAACATAAAATCGAACTTCGAATGCGAAATCCGAAATTCGAAATTCCAAATCTGAAATTCGGAAACCAAAATTTGAATTCTAAATTCGAATTAAGAATTCGAAATCCGAAGTTCGAATTATGCAAACTTTGCAATCCGTATTTTTAAATACGATAGTCTAGATGTAAACAATTCCCCACTTCTTTACATTACATTTTAGTTTATAAGTGCTGTAAGTTTGAAACTGAGAACCATTGTTACCCCTGATCTTGTGAAGGGATACTTTTATTAATTTCGTTATATACAATATAATGTCGAGTCGTAGTAAAATATGGAAACATTTTACGAAGCAAAGTGGCAATAAATGTAAGTGTAATATTTGTAGTGCTGTGCTACATTCACATAATTCTACGTCATCCTTATGGACACATATTCGAACCAGACACGGCCTGCATTCTACCAAATAATAATCCATCTCTTGATGACAATATTTTTGCTAAAAAACTCTCCAAGAGGCAAGTACATTATTATTGTAGCATTTAAATAATTTTATTTTTACACAAATTTATTTTATTTAATTTATCATTATTTTAATTGTTTGTTAATTTTTGTCCCATAATCCTGGAATATCTTCATTATTTTATTTAAAGAATATACAGCTTTGGGCAAAAAAATAGCATCAATAGCTATATTTTTGCACAGAGCTGTAAATATTATAAGATTTGCAACAAAATTAATTTTTCAAAAAATTTTAATATTAAATAATTATATAATTATTTCGCATTTTAATAGATTGCAGTTATCGACTGATATTCAACATCAAGACGCCTTTGAAAGTGGAGAATTAGATGACACTGCAAGTGTATCAGATACTAATACATCAGAAACAGAGGCTCAAAGTCAACTATATAGTAAATCAGAATCTGCTTTATGCAATCAACGAAAAATTACCGATATATTTGTATCTCGACATGTTACTTCTGCAAGACGTGAACTTATTCATCAAGCAATCGCTAATATGATTGCCACGGATATGTTGCCAGTAAATTTAATTGACGGTCAAGGGTTTAAAAACTTTTTACAAATATTAGAACCACAGTACAAAGTACCAGCTATAGGAACAATTAATAATAGATTAAAATTGCTGTATGATATTGCGTACAATAAATTAAAAATGATTCTAAGTAGGGCTGAAAAAGTTGCCATAACGACGGATTTGTGGACGTCTAGAGCAAATAAAGCGTATATTACAATAACATCGCATTTTATTGATTGTAATTGGGTTATGATATCCATGTGCTTAACAACATTAGAAATGCCTGAAAGACACACCGCAGCAAATATTTATGATAGAATTAAATCAGTATTGATAGAGAGGGATTTACTAAACAAAGTTATCGTAGTTGTACATGATAATGCTGCGAATATGACAAATGCTGTCAATTTGAATTCTGATATTGGTGTGAGTGTATTTTGTTTTGCGCACACACTTCAACTATCTTTTAATAAGGGGTAAAAAATGAATAGAATTGATGATTTGATAAGTAAATGTAGTCAGGTAGTTGGTCGTTTTAAACATTCTGCTTTAGCATCATATAATTTAGATAGGAAACAAGAATTACTTCAAATTAAAAAACAAAAATTTATTCAATCTTGTCGGACCCGTTGGAATTCCACGTATTACATGTTAGACAGGCTAGTAGAACAAAGACCAGCGATTACATCTGTATTAAGTGATAGGTCTATAACACAAAATAGAGTAGCTGCTAATTTAGAAATTTCAGAATTGGACTGGATTGATATAGAATTTATTGTGATTTTATTAAAACCTTTAGAAATGGCTACAACAGCTTTGTGTGGTGAAACATTTTTAACAATTTCAATGGTTCGGCCTGTTGCGCATTCTCTTATTCATAATTTTTTTAATTCAATAAATACAGATTCTAATTTGATTAAAGAATTAAAATTAACATTAAAAATTGATATGAATAACAGATTTTTCAATGACAATTTCAAAACAATTTCTCAAATTGCAATGTATTTAGACCCGAGACATAAAATGTTGCAATCGGAAACTGATGAAAACAAGGAAATAATTATAAACGAAGTGAAAAGAATGTTTAATCATTTTGAAGAAAATTACAAAGAAAACAGCGGTATAATCGAAGAAATAATTTCTAAATCACCGTCATTTGCTGATATTATTTTCTCACAGACTAGTATTTGAAACAAATCTGAGATAGAAATGTACCAACAAGAGCCAGAATCATTTAAAAATATCAATCCATTTGATTGGTGGAGATCAAATTCAGAAAAATATCCAATATTGTCAAAATTAGCACGACAATATTTATGTATCCCCGCCACATCTACATCTTCCGAAAGAGTATTTTCTACAGCTGGAAAGATTGTAAACGCTAAAAGAAATTGTCTCTCCAGTGAAAATGTAAATATTTTAATTTTTTTAGCTCAAAATAAGCACATTGTAAACATAAATTAACAATTGTTGCATACGTATGTTAAATAGTTGTTTTATATTAATTTGCAAGTTTGTAATGAGAGTAAGGTTTTTATGTAATATATAAGTATAAACAAAATTTGTGTTTTATTCACTGAATTTAGATAAAATCTGATTTCTTATTTTGGTATTGGAAGTCGAAATTCGTATTTTGAAATTCAAATTTTAAATATCAAATTTTTATCTTCTAATATCAAACTTCGAATTTTTGAAATTCCATTATTTCCATTTCCTAATATACATTTATATATATATATATATATATATATATATATATATATATATATATATATATATATATATATATATATATATATGTATATATATATATATATATATATATATTATATATATATATATATATATATATATATATATATATATATATATATATATATATATATATGTACATATATAATTCGAAATCCAAAATTCGAAATTCGAAATTTGAAAATCGAAATTCGAAATCTGAAATCCGAAGTTCGAAATCCGAAATTCGAACTTCGAATTAACCTTTAAATTCGAAATTCGAATAGTTGAAATTCGGATATTTTTAAATTCGAATTTCGAACTTCGCGATTTTCGGTTATTGACAGCACTAGTAGTGAACAATCAAGTGATCATGCCGAAAGTGGGAACATCAAATCGAGACATGCTACAAAAGTGGATTAAAGTATCTAAGTATTTAACTACCGTTGGAAAGTTTGTTTTCTGCAACGCTTGCTCAAAGCAGGTAAGTCGTAATTGAATGGTTATAATGTTATAATTGCCCATTGTTGATTTATTGAGTAAGGTTTCATCAAATCAAAAATATCAAATTGACCTACACTTGTCAACAAAATTGCACAAAGAATCAGAAACTAAATCGGATGGTAATCTTGGTCAGTCTTTTATTTCCATGTCAGCTGGTGGCTCTCAGCATGAGTTAGATTCGGAAAAATATAGTTTTTTCGAATTATGCAATACCATGGTTCAAACAAATATACCTTGGAACCAATTAGAGCAACCGGCGTTTCGTGCGTTTTTGGAAAAATATTTCAATCGCCGCATACCCAATGAATCAACACTTCGAAAAAATTATTTTAAAAAAATGCTACCAGGAACGTCTCAATATTATTAAAGATAAGATATGCAATAAAAACATTTATTTTATAGTCGATGAAACGACAGACGTTTGTGGTCGTTATGTTGCAAATATACTTGTAGGAATATTAAGCGATTTAGATCTTCCAGTATCTTACTTGATAAATACTGCAGCATCAGAAAAAACTAACCATTCGACGGTCGCTCGTTTTATAAACGACAGTTTAACTCTTTTGTATTTGCCGAATCCAGTAAAATCAGATAACATTAAGTTAATGTTATCTGATGCTGCAAGTTACATGATTAAAGCAGGACAGGCCTTACATATATTCTACCCTCATATGATACACCTTACCTGCATGGCCCATGCGTTAAATAGGCTAGCTGAATTAGTACAGTTAGAATATCCTATTATCAATAAATAATCAACAATGGCAAAAAAGCATTCCTAAAAGCGCCCTTGTGAGTGCAACGTTATAAAGAAATAGATCTACCTGTACCACTTGAGCCTATTATTACAAGATGGAGCAAATGGATTGATGCTGCTGTATTCTATGGAAATGATTTTGAACAAATAAATAATTGTTTTCTTGAATTTGATGAGAAATCAGTAGCTCTTAAAGCTTGTAAAGAATGTGTTTCAGACAGGAATGTTTGGCAACAATTAGCCTTTATTACAGCTCATTTTTCCATCTTAACATCTGCAATTAAAGATTTGGAAAGTGCCCAGATGCCATTAAATGATGCATTGAAAATTATAGAAAAGGTAGCTGAAAATTTGAAACTAATTCCAGGCGCTATAGGTGAGAAAGTAGTGAGAAAATTTGAGAAGGTATTGCTTCCAAACCCGGGATACGAAAAAATGAAGAAGATTTGTGGGATTTTAAAGGGACAAACTGAGGAAGTTTATGATATGGACCCTTCAGCCATATCGTCGATGAAATACGCCCCGATTACTTCTTGTGATGTCGAGCGCTCATTTTCAATGTTCAAAAACGTCCTTACGGACAACGACATAATTTTTCCATGGAAAACCTCAACCAATTATTAGTAATTTACTGTAATCCTTACATTTAAAAATTAAGTTAAATATATACCTTTTGCAAACGTATAAATTTTCTGTTTTTATTTGTATCATTTTTTTACCGCACACATAATCAGTATTTAAGAAATGCCATTGCATATATTAGCATATTTTAACAGCATATAAAAAACTTTTTTTCGATTTTTTTGTCGCATATAAATCCGGACTCCACTTATAGCACATGTCGTCATAAGTAAAAGGGTCAAACAATAATACTAACTAGAAGTAATACTCCTATACTATCGAATAACTACATTTTTGTCAGACGCAAAAGGCAGCTGCAAAAAAGGATAGGTGCAAACACGATATCTCATTAATCAGTAGGACAATAACAATGGTCCACAATGGCAAAAAGAATGACATATATATTAGTGTCTGCTTGACAGGACTAGTATCAGTGCAGATGGGCCCTGTCTGTAGAGAGCTTTTATCTGCACCTGACATACGAGGGCGGGTCAATAAGTCCGTGACTTTTTGAAAGTGACACAGGTTTTTTGACCAAGAATCAATTTATTTTTCTACATAGTCTCCTTCGAGTTTTATACACATTTTCCAACGTTTCTCCAATTTTTTTATCCCTTCCAAAAACTAAGTTTTGTGGAGGTCCTCAAAATAGGTGTTTGTTTGTGAAATGATTTCATCATTGGAGTCAAATCTCAATCCGCCGAGACATTTCTTTAAGTTTGGAAACAAGAAATAGTCAATCGGTGCTAAATCCGGAGAATAGGGTGGATGTGCGAGCAATTCATAGCCCATTTCATGAAATTTCGCCAAGGAGACTATACATGTGTGCACCCTTGCATTGTCTTGCAGGAAAAGAATTTTTTTCTTGGCCAAATGCGGTCGTTTTTTCTTCAAATCGGCATTGAATCGGTCCAATAGGGTGGCATGATAATCGCCATTGATTGCTCTTTTGCCTTTTGAAGGTAGTCAATGTGGATTATACCGCGTGCATCCCAAAAAACGGTCGTCGTGACTTTTGTGGCTGACTAACCCACCTTGGCCTTCTTCGGCGCCGATTCACCCGAGAAGACCCACTCTTTTGACTGCTGTTTGGTCTCTGGTGTGTTGTGGTGAATCCTTGTTTCGTCCACGGTTACGAAACGGCGCAAAAACTCATCCATATTGCGGCCAAATGACGTGGCTTGTCAAAAATTGGACAGGAATCAACTGGTAGATGCTTGTTATCATACCAAGCGTTTTGTGGTAAAACCGCCAGATTGCACGGTTACCTCAATATTGTGCCAACTAGGCTCATAAAATAGAGACAGCGTTTCAATATATATATATATATATATATATATATATATATATATATATATATATATATATATATATATATATATATATATATATATATATATATATATATATATATATATATATATATATACTGTCTACTAGACGAGCTTTCACTGTTAATTAATTAATATATTTGAGAACAACAACACACATCTACACACCACTACTCATTGACTACTAATTGATATATATATATATATATATATATATATATATATATATATATATATATATATATATATATATATATATATATATATAAATATATATATATATATATATATATATATATATATATATATATAAATATATATATATATATATATATATATATATATATAAATATATATATATATATATATATATATATATATATATATAAATATATATATATATATATATATTTATATACATATATATATATATATATATATATATATATATATATATATATATTTATATATATATATATATATATATATATATATATATATATATATATATATATATATATATATATATATATATATATATATATATATATATATATATATTTATATATATATATATATATATATATATATATATATATATATATATATATATATATATATATGTATCAATTAGTAGTCAATGAGTACTGGTGTGTAGATGTGTGTTGTTGTTCTCAAATATATTAATTAATTAACAGTGAAAGCTCGTCTAGTTGATAGTCTAGCGCGCTTAGACTATTTCGTTCTCGGTACGGTTCGGCTATAAGACACTAGCAACATATACTGACCCGTAGTATACAAACTAACAATGACAGTTCACAGCTGCTGTGCACTACAATAGAACGCTGATAGGTCGAGCCTAAGTCAGTTACAAATCTCATCACCATGGAAGGCATGGAACTCGTCGACGACGGTTTCGAGTACCAGCCGCACGACAAAAATCACCCAAGATTCAAGAACAAACGCAGGAGAGGTAACGAAACTCTGAACTTATCATTCTCTTCTGTAAAAAGTGAAAATTCAGTTGATTTCTCACCCAACTCGTCCAGTACCCCAGTTAACCTTCCGCTACCACAACATCATCCACCTGCTCTGCATTCCGCGCTAATTACCAACCTACCCAAGCTATTTCGAACCCCGAAAGCATTATCTCCGTTTCTCAGAAATCTGCGTAACTTAGTCGTATACACAGTAACAACCACCCGTCAAAACGATATTATAGTTAAAAGCGTTGATCCCGACCTCTACTCCAAACTCTCTTCTCTTAAACTAGCAATCGATCCTGACAAATTCTTAAAATTGATTCATTTTCCCGCCAAAACAATTTACCCAAAAAACCATCCTTTTCTTGCGTGATAACCGGCGTAGACCTCGACGTCACGGACGAGGAATTCAAAGAACATATGTCAGATGAACAAATCAACTTCTCATTCGTCCGCCGTATTAAAGCCCGAAAAACCGACGAGTTTACGCGACTCATTAGAGTTGTGACGACCCACGAACCATCTCTAGATCGCCTTTTGCAAAACGGCATTTGCATATTTTACCGCCGCCACCGTGTCGAGCAATCAAACACACCGAATCCGCAACCTCTGCAGTGTTTTAAGTGCCAAAAGTTCCACGAACCAGGACAGTGTAAAAACTCTATTAAGTGTCTCAGGTGCGCGCTACCTCACGGCATAAACCAGTGCAACATAGTAAAAAATCCGATTAAGTGCGCGAATTGTGGACTCGACCATCTTGCGTCATCCAACAAGTGTGAACTGCGACCGAAACTTCCATCGAGCGCAGCCGCGACTGCGCCGCTCAAGATCATCGATCCTCCGTCGAACGATCGATCGAACTTTCCGGCTACGGCATATGACTTGCTGCGATTTGTTTCATCTGTAGCTCTAAACATATGCACCATCCCTAAGGAGCGGGAAAGAATGCAAAGTATTCTATGCAACTTAGCAGCACAAATATTCGACACAAAAATGCTAATATCCTACTCGCGCAACAAAATGCATATCGGCTGCCGCACATTCCAAAGACGACGCGAGTCTTACGCCACCATCGTGAATTCAACCAACAATGGCTGAACACCCGACAAATATAGGCACCGTTAATGTGCAAACTTTCAAACGAAGACGAGCACTCATCGAAAACATGACACATAACGATGTACACGTTTTGGCCATCACCTCAACAAATTCCAAACCAAACTCATCTGTGACTGCGTCAGGCTACAACGTGTTTCGTCGCGACGCCGATCCGGACGGGCACGGTGGTGTGGCCATTCTCATTAAACGTTCCATAGCCGCATTTGCACACCAACTACCACAGCAGTTCAGCCAACTCAACGCCATCGCAGCCGAAATCACGACGCAAACCGGACGCGTGATTATCATCGGACTATATGTCAGGCCAAGTACTCCGTTTCCAGTTGAACTATTTGATTACGCCGCAAATCAGAATCGAGCGATAATCCTGGGCGATTTCAACGCAAGACACACTATCTTCGGCGATGCGCTTTGCAACAACAACGGGCACATTCTCAACGACATCCTTTCCGAACTCCCTTTCCGTCGCATCGAATGCACAGATCCTACATTCATAAGCCATCTCGGCACCTCCATAATCGATCACATACTAATAACTGACTCACTCCAACTCCATTTTGCCCATCGTGCGTCCATCGGCGATTGTATCACCAGCGATCATGTTCCAGTCCTCGTACTAACTTCACTATTCGACAATCCGAATCCGCAACCGACAATTACCACCATCAAAGACATAGTCAACACCAACTGGAACCAATACCAACTATTATTAGCCAACAACTTACCCCAAATTCCTGATTCTCTCCCAAACCTCCCAGAAATTGACGCAGCGATACAAACCTTTACCGATATCATCCAATCCGCCCAAAATCAATCCACTCCAACCAAAATCATTTACGTGAACCGTCGTCCTCTCCCCCTCCACATTGTTCAAATGATCAAACAAAAACGCCAACTCTACCGGCTATTCATCCGTACCCGTGATCCTGCCACCAAATCCGACTGGAACCGCATGAACGCCGTCATACGCAGAGCGGTCATGCGATTTAAAGAAGCGCAATGGAACACTACTTGCGCCAAACTCGACCCCAGAGATGGGAAAAATTTTGGACGAAGTTCAAAACGCTGACCGGCCAACGCAAAATCAGCAACCATCCGATCCTACTCGGAAACGCCCCAGCTATCTCTCCGGCAGAAAAAGCCACGGTTTTTGCCAATCTTATGGAGAACGTATATCGCGAACCATTCGATCCAGCATTCAATGATGCACACCGCTGCCAAGTGACTCGCGATGTTATGGTCTACCTGCAGGAACCAAACAACCTGCAACCCATCGCCGGCCTGATCTCAGTTGCTGACGTAGAGTTGGCAATTGCTTCCAGAAAGAAGTATTCCGCTCCAGGTGATGACACCATAACTTATTCCTATCTCAAACAGCTTCCTTTAAACGCTATTATATTCCTTACATCAATATTTAATTCATGCCTTATCCACTCATACCATCCTCCCCGTTGGAAACACGCCCAAATCATCATGATTCCTAAACCGGGCAAAAATCCGAACAACCCGTCATCCTACCGCCCCATCTCCCTTCTCTCTGCCACTGGGAAAATTTATGAAATTATCCTTCTCAATCAAATATCCCAGTTCTCTTCCGTAAACAACCTAATACCAATCCACCAATATGGATACCAACCCCGCCGCTCCGTCAGAGATGCCGTCCTTCGCCTCAACACATCTATTATGAACGCCATCAACAACGGGTAGTTCGTGGCCGCAGCATTCCTCGACTTAGAACGCGCCTTCGATCGGCTGTGGCACCAAGGAATGATTCAGAAGCTAATTAACCTCAATTTGCCCAGATATCTGATTCGATCCGTCGCCCATTTCCTATCCAACCGCTCCGCTCAAAACAAAATCGGAAAGACCCTATCCAACTCATTCCCTATCAACGCCGGAAAGCCATCCTCTCGCCAATCCTGTTCACTCTGTACTGCCAGGATATTCCGGCTCCTTCCCATGCCACACTCTCACAACAATACGCTGACGATACCGTATATTGGTCTACCGCCACCCAACATCGTCGAGCATTGGCAATCCTACAGTGCGACATCAACCGCCTAGAAGCTTGGATGCGGCTTTGGCGAATCACGCCAAATCCAGCCAAAACGCAGGTGATCATCTTCCGTCATCGTCATAAATCCTCAGATAACATAACAGGCAGCCTCCAGTTGTGGAACCAGCCGGTCTAATCGCGTCCCGACGCGGCTTACCTAGGTTTCAATTACAGCGATACGATGTTCTGGAACAGAGACATCGAAAACTGCCTCAGAACCCTTCGTTCCCGATCCAGCTTGGTGGGGATGATCCGCGGGAAATTCGGCGGATGCAAGGTAAACACCCTTCTCCACACGTACCGCACCTTCGTCCGCCCAGTCTTCGACTTCCACTGCACCGTGTACTCTAATATCAGCCCCACCGTCCTATGTCGCATATCGTCTTTCGAGCGCCGCTTTTTCCGACGGATAAACGGTCTTCCATGGGGCTACCCTTCAGCAAACATCTACGAGGGCACAAACACCGAGCCAATAGTTACTCGCATGGAAAACCTACGAAGAAAATTCGCCGACAAGTGCGTCCAGAATCTTAGTGCAAGCTTAGCGCTTCTACAATCACCTCCATTGCTACACCGCCGCCCAAAATACAAATACAAGAACCCCTGTGCAGTGTTACTTCAAAGTGCGACCACCCTTCCAAACGATCTAATAATTTTATTGAACAACTACAACGACAAACTTAAATTATAATATGTGCTACAACTTATCATCATTCATTTATGCTCTTGTTTCTACCTTAGCATCTTAAGTAACAACGATTTACCAAACATATAACTTTTACAATGTAACATTATTTAGCTATTATTTTTTACATATAAATTTGTGTGGATCCATTTACTATAATTTATACTCATATTGTTTCTATTTTTAATGTGTTTTCAATATCTATTTGTGTTTTTTCTCCCTTTCTTTTTGTTTGTTTTTTTTACTTTTTACCATACTTGTTTTAACAATCTGTGCTGAAGAGGGCATGTACGCCCTATAACGGCACCCATCCTAAATTTTTTATATATAACATGTAAATACCACATGAATAAAGATACTTTTTAATCTGAAATCTGAATATATATATATATATATATATATATATATATATATATATATATATATATATATATATATATATGTGTGTATATATATATGTGTGTATATATATATATATATATATATATATATATATGTGTATATATATATATATATATATATATATATATATATATATATATATATATATATATATATATATATATATATATATATATATATATATATATATATGTATATATATATATATATATATATATATATATATATATATATATATATATATATATATAAGTACACACAGACAGGTACACACACACATGCACACCCACACACAAACGTCGAACACCTAAGTGATGGTGATAAATATATATTTATGTTTAAATTTTAGAATATTATAAAATTAGATTGTTAGGGAAGCACAATCATTAATAACCTCCAAGGTATTTATTTAGTTAATAATAATAATAGTTGGAAATTAACTATTAATAACGTATTTTACAACCAAAAATAAAGAGAACATGTAATAATTCCTATATTTAAAAATCCAGTAACCAACAATACAAGCTTAAATATAAAAAATTTGGAAACAATGAAACGCTCCAGCTTGCATTTCGAAAACATAGATCATGAAGTTCAAATAGATATTCACGCTAATCATGGATTAACAATCATAACAACAATGGCTGTAATAATTTTAATAACAATTTTCATCATTAAAAATAGAATCAAACAAAAATTGGTAACTAAAAAGGTTCCTCCGTTTCTTATAATCCTGCGAAAAAGCCAGTTGACAGTGGATTCCAGTCCCCGATTTCTGGTCATTAAAGAAAAGATGGTACAGATTTGTTCGAGGTTAGCCCTTTTTCAATAAGCAAGCAAATGTTTGGTCTCGTTGGTGCTGTACAGCCGTTAGAAAATATTAAGGACGGTTTGTTAGTATAGCCTAAATCTGCGAAGCAAGCTGCTCGGTTTCTACAAAATAATATGTTTTCTGATTTTCCTGTGGACGTTTCTTCTCATTCAACCCTAAACACTGTAAAGGGTGTAATAACGTGTCGTGACTTGTTGAGTTGAAGTATTGATGAACTTTGTTATGAACTGAAGCAGAGATTTGTAGATTGGTCAAGGAATTAGATAATTATTAACCGGAAAGGTAATGTAAATAAACATCCGTGCCTTACAGGATTGACACAAACAGTAACCGCACTATTAAATATTTACTTGGCCGTGAAAAGGGAATTTCCAGCATTTCAACTATGTACTGCTTTATTGAATCAAAACTCTGTTGGGCACACTAACTCTAAATTTCGTGTAAGAGGAGGTTTCAATTTGAGTCCCACATATCGTATTTATCGAATATCTCTTAGGCACATTTAAAAACATATAAGAACGGTAATGTTAATTGTCCTGAAGCGCCATCATTAATAAATAAAAATGATTTTGTATACTACATACAACATTTACGTACAATAATTGACGAAGCTGACCTTGTAAACAAATTATCAAGCATGTCCTCAACAAGATGAGGATAGTTTTAAACCTAGTAATTTAGACTCAATTTCAGATACAGATTTTGTAAACACTGGTTTCTATGAAAAAAAGCTGACGTGTATGTCACTGAACATTTTTATACGCCTTTTAATTAGTTTGAAAAAGTTAAAAGTTTTATAAATTCTAACGATCTCTCCAAGCAAAAATTATTAAATTATATTAGCGTATACGAAATTATATTAACACACTCATGCACTGATATCTTAATTGATAAATTTTAAAGAAATTTGAAAAATTTTTTGTAACCAGTACCTTTATTGAAAATTATTTTCAAATAAAAGTTATGCGAAATATTATCTTTTATTTTTATTCATAAAATTTTGCTGTAAAAACTACCGTTTTTTTGAGTTAAAGCAGAAAATGCAAAAAATTACTAGAGTAAACATCCTGTTGGAGTATTCCTTTCAAAAACAGGAGGTTTTCCTGCCAGGCATATACAAATCCTAAGTTTGAAGTTTCATAACTATATCTTTTACCGTTTAGGCTGTAGAGCGCACACATACGCACAGACACACACACACAGACCGACGTCATCTCGAAAATAGTCACACTCGATTCAGGGAAGGTCAGAAGTTATATTTCCGTTAAAATCCCGAGATCGAAATTTTTCATGATTACAATACTTACTTATACTTCGTATAAGAAAGTAAAAATTCAATAGTATACTTTGCTGCTTACGTAGGATCGCATATCGTAAAGAGATATGATTACAATGATTGTAGGTCGAGATTTTTTAGAAAATAATAACGATATTGAAGAGTTTCTTAGATTACGTGAGCATGAACATGAAGATGATTTACATGTCCTATGGGTAAATAGGCCCACTGAATCATGCTTAAATATAGTTATTATGCAACTTAAAGCATTTTTAAGTATTTTTAAACAGCATTGGGCATCAAGTAATGTCTTGAATGTTTTAGTGGAATTTGAAAAATTTATTACAAATAAAAACATTCCGAATTATTTTAATGATGGTGATCAGTTATACAATCACAATTTAGAAACACCAACATTTATGTACAGAGTTCAAATTTATTCCATAACAACCCAAAATAATAAAACTCGAAGACAACAGGCAGTAAAAAAGGTTTCAGCAGTTTCAAGATGCGCCAAATTAAATATAGTGAATAACTTGTAATAATAAAATCAATTGATATCTCTGTTGGCTCACGTTGAAACATGTTGAGTAAAATAATAAAATAGTTGTTAAGTTTAAAATTCCTTATTTAATATATTAATACGTATTTCGGTATTTCAGGCCTTCATCAGAATATGCATACAAGGACAAATTTAAAACAGTACAAATAAATAGTATTAATGAAAAACCACTAGAACCAAACACACATCGCCGCTTCTACGGCCGCTTTAATCCTTTCTTGGCAATTCTGTCATCCCACTTATTTGTACCGACCTTAACACACTCATAATACTATATATGTTCTACTGTTTTAACTTTGTCCTTGTATACATATTCTGATAATGGCCAGAAATGCCGAAATACGTATAAATATATTAAATTTACAATTTGAAACTTAAATATCTGCAGTGTTATGCACCGAACTATCTTATCCGCATATGGGTTAAACCATATCGTAGTAACATTATTTTTCTAATTTATAATATTTGTTCTAACCGTTAGATCGCTTTTACACTAAATATGTTTCTTAGAATAAATTTTAAATGTCAAACTTCAACTTATTTAAGTCTATTTTGTTAAACAATTGACAGGCGCAGATGATATGATTTATGTAACAATATATATAATAAGCAGAAATTTATTTTGAAACCAGTACTTTTTTTGGAAAAAAGATTCAAACAAAAGTTGTGCTAAAATAAATATCATGAATTTTTGTTCACAAAAATTTTCTGTAACTGTAACCATTTTTGAGTAATTGCAGAAACTGCAAAAAATTACTAGAGTAAACATGCACTTCCGCTCGGAATATTGTTTTCAAAAATAGGAAGTTTTCGTGCCAGGCACATACAAATCTTAAGTTTAAAATTTCATAATTTTCCCTTTAGCCGTTTGGGCTGTAGAGCGCTCACACACACACACACACACACACACACACACACACACACACACACACACACACACACACACACACACACACACACACACACACACAGACACACACACACACACACACACACAGACGGACGTCACTCCAAAAATAGTTGGAATCGATTCAGGGAAGGTCAAAACGTATATTTCCGTTAAAATCTCGAGTTCGAAATTTTTCATGATTACAATACTTACTTATACTGCGTATAAGAAAGTAAAAAGTGTTTAATTATTATTTAACTTGTAATAACTTGCAACTTCTCTTTGCTTTGGAAGAAATCCAAAAATAGAAAGATACGATATAAAAATAATGAGAAAACTTGCTAAAATTTTATCAACTAAAACTTTGACATTTTTCCATTACAATTTTAATCATATTTTCATATAATATCAAGTGAACTACGCTCCACTTACATAAAAATCAATAACGTCACAAATATAATCAAGTGGGAGGTTGTGGGAAATAAATATATTAATGAAAAATAGATTAATGAATCAATGAAATGCAGTTCATTTCAATTCCGGATCCAAGATCGGTAGAACTACGAAAAATAGTGTGCCAATCGTTGCAAACCTACATGAGTATAAACTTGTCATACAATAAACTTACTTATAAAATAGAATTTGTTATTCGGTAAAGTCGAACTCACTAATGAACGAATGAATGAATCTATGCAACGATTAGGCAAGGAAGTTCCTCCACGAGGAATATTTGCGGTAGTACATTGATAGCTGCAGGTGTTATAACCAATATATATATATATATATATATATATATATATATATATATATATATATATATATATATATATATATATATATATATATATATATATATATATATATATATATATATATATATATATATATATATATATATATATATATATATATATATATATATATATATATATATATATATATATGATGTGACGAAGTTATGGTCATTTATACAGCAAGCACCATGGCTACGGGGCTAAAGTGCTTGACTACATTCTTATTGCTGTCCTCGTTGAGTGCAGACGATCTTCAGAAGCCTCCCAAGTATCTCCAATTAGTGCGATTTTTTTAGTCCGTACCAGTCTAAAATTGCTTAAACAAATTAAAATTTATTTAAATTCAGTGAATTTTACAACAAACGTTCGGTTTTTTCATCGAAACTGGCCTTTAAGGCCAGATCACATAAGGAGAACCGCCGTCTGAACCCCCTAGCTGCCCTTGAAACATCTCCCTTTAGGGAGAAAGCCTCTCCAGGGCGACGCCATTCAGAAGGTTCTTCTCGGACGACATCTGAAGAAGATTTAGCCTCCACGTGCGAATTTTCACTGCAGGAACCAGACATTGACCCCGAATCAGACCTTGACTCCACTGGTGAAACAGTGATGGAGATGGACGAATACCTCGCCCCCAAACCACCACCTGAAACATCAACACCTGACCTGACCAACAAAGTCATATCAGAGGTAAGCGAGGCCTTTATTATGACAAAATCCACAAACACAAACACTAATAAATCCACAACGACGTCATCGACCACCGAAGGACTATACACCTCTCCCAAACCCAAACGAATTGCCCGAACCCCTAAAGACCCGACCCCGATCCCAACTAAAACCCAAAACAAATACACCCCTCTAACACCCACTTCCAACAACGACCACGAAGACAACGAAGATGAAGATACAGACGACCAAACAACCCCAGCCCCACCCAAAACACGCCCCCCACCACCAATAATCATCCCAGGCATCCCTGCTAACCGAAATAAAATTCTGAACTTTTTACAATCATACGCTACAAAAGGATACCATATCAAGCACACCAACAACAACACTAACCTCTACATCAATGACGAGATACAGCGACAAACAATAATGGAAGAAATGAATAAAACAGATAACATCAAATACTACACATACTCCGATAGAAACAACAAAACACACGCTTTCGTGCTGCGCGGCCTCGACTGCCCTCCCGACAACACGCAAGACATCGCAGCAGAACTAAACACCAAATATTCACTAAGCATCCAAAAAATCTTTCAGATGAGAAACACCTTCCGCCCCCTATACCTACTAACTACTTCCAGCGACATTACCCTATCCCACCTTAATTCCCACTGCAAGTTTCTCTTCCACACCAAAATCACCTGGGAGAGACACCACAACAAAAAACGAATCATCCAATGTCACCGCTGCCAACAGTGGGGCCACGCAACAGCTAATTGTCGTATGCCCCCACACTGCCTGAAATGCGCCGAGCCCCACCTCACACACTTATGCTTAAAGAAACCTGATGTACCAGCAAAATGTTTCAATTGCACTGGCGCACATCCGGCAAACTCCACAGACTGCCCAGTGTACAAACAAAAAATCAACGCACTTGACACGCAACAAAACCAGCGAAGAAACAACACCAACACACAAATAAACAAACAAACACCTAAATACATTCCTGCTCCCGCCCCCAAATTCAACATTTGGAAAAAACCCCTCTTGCCAAACCCTCTTCCATCTACCAGTAACGTCAATATGAACTTCCCACCCCTACCTAAGCAACACACTACCACCTTAACTACCACTACTACCAAAACACCCACCCATGAGCCCAATCCCCCTGAGCCCAATCCCCACGTTAATCAAAACTCAAACTCAACAAACAGTCTTTTCGCAGAATTAAAGAAACTTAATCAAAAAATTAAACTGCAAAATATAATACAAGCCATGAGGGACCTCAATCAACGTCTAGAACCTTGCATCACACCGGAACAAATATTCACCACTTTCATTGAATTCGCATCCACCATCGACTCATACGACATCATCAACAACTGATAATGCAGACACACCAGCCAGCCAACACACAATCCATCACCATCTGCTCATGGAACGCGAATGGAATATTGGGTAAGACGGGGGAGCTTGCGCTCTTCATTCACAATCATAACATCGACATCATGCTACTCAACGAAACACACCTATCACCTCACCACACCCTCAAACTACGACAATTCATAGTACACAGACACGACCGACCGCAGCAAACGCGCAAACCCTCTGGAGGAGTTGCAGTGCTAATAAAACACACAGTCAACCACACACTCATGCACACACCCCACACCTCCCTCGAAACCATACACATAAAGCTCGCCAACAACACTTCCATCATCGCAGCATACAACAGACCCACAAACCACTTCTCCGCCCAAGACATCTCCACACTCATGACACACAACAAAACCATTCTAGTCGGCGACCTAAACGCTAACCACACTAACTGGAGCTGCCACCGAAACAACACCAACGGAAACACACTCTCCAGATACATCAACTCACACGTCGCCATCATTCATCACACTGACATCCCCACACACTACCCTGAAAACTCTACTACTCCCACATACATAGACATAATCATAAACAAAAACGTCCCTAACATCTCTCACCCAGAATCCCTCCCGGAACTAAGCTCAGACCACAATCCAATCATCTTTCAACTACATAACATACACACAAATAAATACACAAGACAAATAACATCCTTCAAACACACTGACTGGACCTCCTTCAGAAAAACACTTGACTCAACAATCACCATTAACAACAACATAAATAACACTCAACAACTTGAACACGAAATACACTCATTTACACGCACTATACTGAAAACAAAACAGAAACACACACAACTAATCACTATCAAACCACACCTCGACCCCATTACTGATCACATAACCACCCTCATCACATACCGCAACCACGTCCGTAGACAATGGCAGAGAACCCAACTCACTACACACAGACTCGAACTAAACACGTTAAACAACAAAATCAAAACAGAAATCAAAAGACATAGAAACGAGACCTGGACCACCAAGCTCGCATCAATCAACCCTTTCGACAACTCATTATGGAAACTTACCCGAAACCTCAAGAAACCTTTTAAACCTATCCTTACGCTCATCATCAACAACATAGAATCAATAACCGACAGACAAAAAGCACAAACACTCGCATACACATTCGAACAAATACATATATCCAACACCCCCGACACACCAGACCAGACAGACATCATATAATCTACACAATCATACCTAAACACCAAACACCCCTATAACAAACATCAGATGCACAAATTCCTTACCACTCCTACCGACCTATTAAAAATAATCAGAACCCTTCCCAATCGCAAGTCACCCGGTCCTGACTCCATCGAAAACATCATCCTCAAGAACCTCTCCCGAAAAGCTATCGTCCAACTGCACTACCTGGTTAATGCCATCCTTATCCTCCATCACTTCCCCTCCTCTTGGAAGACAGCCACGGTTCATCCCATCCCTAAACCCAATAAAAATCACTCAACACCCACCAGCTACCGCCCCATCAGCCTACTTAGTACCCTTTCCAAACTAGCTGAGAAAATCATCCTTTCCCGCCTCGAAGTCATAGACAAAAAGCAAAAAATCACACCTGACTTTCAGTTCGGCTTCAGAACCAAACACAATACTGTACAGCAGGTGTGCAGAATTGCGACAGATATAGCCATTAATTTCAACAAAGATAATGTGACTGCTATGACCCTGTTAGACATAGAAAAAGCATTCGATAAAGTATGGATAATAGGGTTAATCCACAAATTAATCAAACATAACCTACCTCCATTCCTAATCAAACTTTTACACTCCTACCTCACTAACAGATCCTTTAGAGTCAAAATCAATGACACCCTTTCCGATCCCAGACCAATCGTGGCTGGAATACCGCAAGGGAGTGTACTCGGCCCCAAACTCTTCAACCTTTACCTCTGCGATTTCCCAACTTTCCCTAAAACACGCACCGCATTATATGCCATCTATGCGCACAGCCATAACGCACAGGTGGCTATCAAACAGCTACAGATCCACATCAATATCCTTCATCAATACTGGGACAAATGGAAAATAACTATAAACGCCGACAAGACCGAAGCCATTGTCTTCACACGGAAATACACTAATCTCAAAATACACACGCCTTTAGTCATTCACAACCACAAAATCACCACCATAAAACATGTTAAATACCTCGGCTTCCATCTCACACCTCGACTCAATCATGCACACCACATTCAACAACTTATCCTAAAAACCCAAATATCCCTCCGCAATATATACTGCCTTCTAACCAAAAACAGCCCATTATCCCTTAAAACCAAACTTCTCCTCTACAAATCCCTCCTACGACCAATCCTTACCTACGCAGCTCCAGCCTGGTGTGGCGCCCCATACACTACTACCCTGCCACTCCAGAGGTTTCAAAATAAATGTTTACGCCTTGCCGCACAGACTTCAAGATACATTCGCATCACAGACCTTCACCTACTGACCAACATGCCTTACATCAATGACTACATCACTCAACAAGCACAAAAATTTTACACACAAACTACTACCAACCCCAATCCACTCATTCAAAACATCACCCTCATCAAAGCACACAACGTTCCCTTCAGGACAAAGCACAAGCTCCCCTACGAATTACTTCCAGTATACCATGAGCGCCTCCCAGAGCAAATCACCTAACAAAAGCACACCAATCATACCTCATCTCATACCCACACACTAAAAAAACAAACCCTACATAAACACAACCTGCTATTAAAAAAAAAATATATATACAACATATCCCACATGCAGGCCCCTCATGCATATACAACCACCACCACACATAGAGCATCAGCCAACCAAACCAAACTACACTCAACATACAAAACAACTACACAAAATTCTAAACATATCATGCACAACTAACATTATTATACCATCCATCACCACAACCTAATTGTTTTTAACTAATTAAGAGTAGATTTAAGTTTTACAAAAAATGTTTTTTCATTTGTAAATAAATGGGTTTTTATTTCCTCCTTTTCCCATATGTAATCCAAAACTCACAAAACAAAATCACAATTATTATAAAATTTACACTTTTCATACTATTGTTATTTCATACACATCTCATTGTTAAACTCCTTTGTGAGTAGGACCTCTGACAAAACCCGCCATGCGTTCCAAATAGATTAATTATTAATCTGTAACAAAATTTAAATAATAAAGAAATTTTGAAATGAAATTAAATGAATGATGCTTGACTACCGTTCTAGAGGTCCGGGGTTCGATTCTTGGCTGCGATCTTTTATTTTATTTTCAGATCGAGGCAGGTTTCTTTGCAAGCCTCGAAACGTTTAATTAGCAACCTAGTATATATACAGGCCCTAGTTGAAGCGTAAACTCACTCTACACCGAGTATCTGTACCGTGGCTTTCCTGGTCGATACATAGTGCTTCGAGATTTTGCCGAGATTGTCTTGACCGTGGTTTTCCTGGTCGACACCGAGGTTTACAAACCGCGTGGTGAGTACGAGACGTTTGCGTACGTCATCCACACCGTTTCTTTCCGTTCTTTTCACGCCTAGCGGCAGCCGTGGTTCTCCTGGCAGTAGCTAGGTGTAGTTTCCGACCGCTTTTATTAACCGTTCTTTACCGGTTCGCGATATTCTCGTTCGCGTAACACCGCATTACTTTTACCGTGCCTAGCAGCAGCCGTGGTTCTCCTGGCAGTAGCTAGGTGTAGTTTCCGACCGTTTTCATTAACCGTTCTTTACCGGTTCGCGATATTCTCGTTCGCGTAACTCCGCGTTACTTTTACCGTGCCTAGCAGCAGCCGTGGTTCTCCTGGCAGTAGCTAGGTGTAGTTTCCGCCCGTTTTTATCAACCGTTATTTTTACCGGTTCGCGATACTCTCGCTCCCGTAGCTTCGCGTTACTTTTCCCTTGCCTAGCGGCAGCTGTGGCTCTCCTAGCGGTAACTAGACGCGATTACCGGCCGTTTCACCAACCGGTAATTTTACCGGTTCGCCAGTTTTGTTCTATTTAGTCTCTAGGGCAAATACTACACCGCTCTTAACTAGCGGACATGTTACCGGCCCGTGCCATGTCGGGATTTTAGCCATAACTTCGACCATACCCCGTCACCGGCACCGACAGAGTCCTCTGTATTTTCTTTGGAGTGAAACCAAGGGATAAATAAAATCCACGAGATAAATAAATCGCAAGTTTTCTTTCAACAACCCTGAACCTTCCCACTGCAGCTATCCCCGGCAACCCCTCTAGTAAGTGCGACCGTAAAGCCGTATCCGCTGAAGGCGCCCGAGCACCAGGCAACCAGCACACACGAAAGGGGGACATTGTTACGTGGGCCACACCAGGCCAGATAGCGTCACAATATATATATATATATATATATATATATATATATATATATATATATATAAATATATATATATATATATATATATATATATATATATAAATATATATATATATATATATATATATATATATATATATATATATATATATATATATATATTTGTGAAAGGATGCAGCAACAACCAGAAGGCAACGCAATGCTGTGTTCGACTAGACCCGTGACGCAAGTCCTCCACGTCCATTCGCTGGGTACGACGACTTCACTGCTCCAAGAGAGGAACCGGAACAGAAAATAATCCAGAGAGGCATAATGAGGAATAGAATTCAACCTTCACTTCCAAGGGTGACTCCAAAATACGAATAAAGCGTATCACAAACGCAATGCGTGGGACAATAGCAGGGCGCCACGAAATCGTCGAGTAATTGATAGATATTTCCATTAAATAGGAGTGGATATAAAATGACGATAAGAATGAAGATAAAATAAATAGCCGTGGTTGGAGGGTGGCTTTCAATGTGGTGAACCAACGACGTTTCGAATGCGGGATAACCCGCGAGAATACCCTATTCTCTAAATCTACGAATGTGGATCTAATCCCCAACTGATTTCCCAAAGTCTCTAGTATACGAGACGACAAAATAAAATAAACCAGATCACACAATCATGTTTAATCGTTTTTCTTTTAATTCTATATTTTCCCAAAAATCACTGAAAAAAATGTGCTCACCAAATAGAATTGTGACATTGAAAAGAGAACATTTTAGCTTCCCCTTTCACTTTTCAAAACCGGGTTAATAGCAATATGAGATATTAGCATTGCGTAAATGGCCGAAAAATTAAGTACTTGTGGTACGAGTTGAATTTCAAGGGTATAAAGGAAGAAATTTGTAATACGTTACATTGCCGCCACATATGCCAAGGTTGTGTTTATGATGTAGAATTACTTTTGGTATTGTTAAGCGTCGAAATAAAAAGTTATTTACAAATGCAAATTAAAATATTTTACACTTGTGTTCAGCCACGAGTGCATGTGGTGGCGATATCTCTAAGTTCGGTCTGTTAGTTTTGCTTGTCATTTTCTGTCGAGTGAGTCTGTGTTTCGAAATTTAATTCGCATTATTTGTTGTTTGGTTTTTCACATTTTATTTGATTTAATATCGAACAATATCCCTTGTAGCTCTCTGCCCATTCCATTGAATATAATTTATTTTATCTCACAAAATCAATCAGTTTGATGACTATCCTCATTTTATCTTTCCTTTTCGTTTATTGTGCGTGTTGCGAGCATGAAGATATCATTTTCTTGCATAAGGTATGATTTTTACTTGTCAATTTTGTGATTTTTTAATGTTAATCTATCATTTTAGATGGCACTTTTAAGTGACTATGTGGCAAATCTGCCTACGCAGATTCAACAGAGATATTTCGGTAATATAGAAATTATTGATAATTAGGACCCATGTTTACTTCATGATGCACATTTTGATAAAGATCCTAATCAAGTTCCTACGCTGAATCAAAGAAGTATAATGGAATGATTATTGCTTAACGCGTCTCCCTACACCCAGTCAGAAATGCGAGCCTATAAATGCTTGAGTACGTTGTATAAGTTTTATGCAATTGGGTTCGAAAGCTTCAGTGGAACAAAATAGGAGACGTTACTCTCGTGTGTGGAAGGGTAGATATTTCCATATTGTTCGACATGGAAGTGTGATAAATTTTAAACTGTAATGTTTAGGTTATGCATTCCCAAAAACTTAATGATCTGGATTTCGTAGCCGGGGTTCATACTATCAGCAGCAGAGGATATTATTGCCGCGAACTGTGACTGCGTTGCCGGTCTTGTTGAAGTATGCACCCAAGTATTCGCAATTTTGTTCGCGAAAAATTGTCGGAGCTCTCCGTCAACTATGTACTGGCCTACCTGAAAGTCCCTCAGTGTAATTGAAAAGCGTGTTAAGACAATTGACTGCATTTTTCCATCTAATGCAACACCTGCACCAAAGGCAAGACTAATTCATCTGGATGTACTGTCCTTTAACACCGAGGACGTCCGTAATTTTTTGGTTCAGTACCGGTAAGATGGCGGCATATCGGCATTGCACGTGCTACTTGCAGAATTGAAGCGGAAGATGCTAAAGGAATCCCCGGAAGAATACAGAAAACACCATTTACGGAGCCGTTCCATTGCTATATTGACAGACGTAGGTTTTGTTATTCTTCACGAATTTCCGCATTTTGGTGCTTCGCCAGAAAGCTTTGTTCATTATGAACAATGTGGCAAAGGTTGCGTTGAAATAAAATGTCCCCTCTGTGTCAAAGATACTTCTTTGACGGACATTTTGGAGAATATAAAGACATTCATGATTGTATCTGGTGATGATATACGCTTGGACCATAGACAACCATATTATTACCTGGTACAAATGCAAAATCATGTAACAAAGAAGGACTATTACGATTTTGCTCTTTGGGGTCCCAAAGATATAATAATAAAGAAAATATTACCGGATGCTGAATTTTGGGCAGCAAATAGTCAAGTGGCGACAACTTTTTTCCAAAAAGTAATTTTTCCCGAATTACTGGGAAAATTTTATACGAAAGTAGAAAAAAAAAATTGTTTTAAATTTATATTTATTTCTTATACTTATTATTTTTTATATAATGTCAACACATCTTCACAAGATGACGAAATGCCGAGTACAAGTAAAGCATGATTCCGAGTTCAACCATTGTCGTGAGCGGACGTCTTTTCCGAAGCCACACATCGAGTCTCTCTACCTATATTATACATTCTGTTCCAAGCAGGCTTATAGAAGTAGTTAATGAGTTAGTGTTTCAAAACAACAAGTGTGCGTGAAAGCGACCCGTAGGACAAAGCTTTTTAGCGACAAAAAACTTATATTCACACGTGGTGAGACATTAATAAATAAACTCATAAAAACATACGGCATTAAAACATGTACCGTGTCGCTACGACAAACCAAAGAAACTGCTGCGGAAGCAGCAAGTATACCTGAGCAAAACTCCACACCAACCACAACTATGGACACGGCACCCCCAGGACCCCAGGCTACCCCTATCACAGCATCCACGACAACCAGCAATAAAAAAGTGAGTGACCTGTTTCCCACGCGGCAGACAATAAAAACACCCAGCAAAATAAGACAGCGGTCCGCGGACGACGAAGATCCAAGGACTTTTAAGCAACCCAAGCGGACCGCCAGACCAAGACCAACCGTGACTAAAAACCCGACAAATACACGAAACAGATACAAACCACTTACAGACACAGAAGACACAGGAATTGCCAAAAACACGACGTAAGTAACTGAATACATAACGACATACGTTACTAACGGATTCCACTACCAATACACAAACAAAAATACAAATTTATACATTCACGACGAAGCAGAGAGACAAACTTAATTAAAGACCTGAACACTGTCGATACACTACAATACTTCACGTACAAGGCCCGAACAATTAAGACTCATGCGTTCGTACTACGTGGACTGGACAATGACCCGACAATTGAAGAACTGACACAAGAACTTAAAGACAACGACATTTACGCAATAAAAATATACAAAATAAGAAATACGTGGAGCCCCTTTTACCTGATAACGGCTAACGACAAACACACTGTCGCACAGCTTAGCAGCGACGTAAAATATCTCTTCCACACAAAAGTGACGTGGGAGAGACACACATAACAGGAGCGAAAAAAAAAATCCTATGTAAATATAAATGTACAACACTATGTAAATGTATAACACTATTGTAAATGGTCTCGGACATCATAAGTAATCAATTGGTTTTTAGTTCTTGGTAAAAAAATGTTTTCATTCCATGTAGCTGATTATCCATTTTACCCCTATATACCCCCGGCAGAGATGTGTGGGAGGAAAATTATAAAAATTGGTCCGGCCTCAAAGGACTGAAAAAAAGAGCCGTCACAAGGAAAATGCTGGGAAGCCATCATTTTGTTCCTCAGGGATGAAATAGCATTGTTCAGTATGTATACTATGAAATGTTTTTTTTTTTTCAAAATTTCGATCTATTGTATAGGTTTGCTGGAAAATATTCACATAATTTGCTTATTTTTATCGCCTCTAGGGTAGCCTAACTTCTTAATTGACATATCAAACGAATTCCACATCTACGTCAAGACAAGGTGTTTCCGAAGTTACCCGCAAAATCAATGGCGTAGTGGAAGACACTGCGTGCATTATAGTTTCTTTCTCTTTTCACAGATTGCCAGAATAAATTCGTGTGGCTATGTACGGTTTATCTGTCAGGCCATACATTCCGAATCCAATGAGATCTTTTAATTGCCTAAGATTTGGGCACTCATCACAAACATGTAAGGAGAAAAAAAATTTGCTTTAGAGGCAAATCATCCCATGAGGAAGACCTATGTACTGATCCGATAAAATGAGTGACCTGTGGAGACGCTAATCTCTTTCTGTCGAGAAACTGCTCTAAGTTCAAAGAGGAGTATGCAATTGTTAAATATAAGACTAACTGCAGTTTCCCGGAAGCTAGAGCATTTATGCGTCAAAATTCTTCGGCTCCGGCCGTGAGTTTCGCTAAAGTAGCTGCAGCTAAACCTGCATCATTAACTCCATCCGAAAATAATATCGCTGCTCATTTCATCCCGGAAATTAAAATGATGATAGCAGAAGCCATATCCGCACACCTAGGTACAATCTTGAGCACCATCACCTTCTACTGATGGTACCTGTTCTGTCAGGTACATCACAAACTGAACCCATCTTGCGTTCTTCAAATATAATTCCATCTGCTGCTGCTGTTCTGCTAGGACAGGATACACATATTTTTCCCTACGACTCAGAGCCAAGCGCTATGTCGATTGACAATGAGGCGGTTTGAAATGCTCGTAAACCCAAAGTCAGAAATGGGTGGGCTAAGAGCAAACCGAGGATGAATACTTACCACTTTTTTGCTCTTCATTTTTATGTCTAATTCATTTATCATTCAGTAGAAATGTAATGGAATCGTCAACCACCTTGCTGAGGAAAACTTTTAATGACTGATTATAACCTCAGCGTTGTTTGTATCCAAGAGAGTCACTTAAGTGGCCTGTCTAGTTCTCTTACAACTCTACATCAAATGTGTCGTTTGAGTGGTTTAAGGAGATTTTAAGCCAAACTCCAAGAGAGATAGATAGATATAGTCGTACTCTTTAGATAAGTTCGTCAGAAGTAACTTAAGTGTATCATCTTTGCTTTACCAGTGGAATGCTATCGGTAACCATATAATGAACGAAATATGCATTATTGGGACATATATTTTTATAAAACCGATCTTTAAATAATTAGTATCCTTATTGCAAATAATACAATACTAACATTAATTTAATTGACATAAATTCTTTTACACCTGGTTTAAAATAATTACATTTAATTGAAATAAAATAAAGTAATAAATAGAATATCTAAGATATCGTGGATCTATCAATCCAGGTAACACAAGGTTCTCATAAAAATAACTTAATCTCTCTTGCATCTGCTCAAGCCAAAATTGTTTATTTCTTTCTATTTTCTGCCATAGTATTCCTTTTGGTGTCCAGAATACAAAACTAAAATAACTGCGTTTTGTTATTTGCAGCTGGCCTTGCACTTGATAACAGTAGTCATGAGTATTTTGTAATGCAAGTTGATCATTCTCTATTTTACCCAACGAAATTTTTTTAGTTGTAATTGCTTTAGTGAGAGTTCAGGACTCTCTTTATTCAAAAATTTATGCAAGGAACGGTGTATATCTATTCTTGTGACACAGCTGCATTACATTTATCTTCGTATGATCCTCGGAGGGTGTAATTGATACGTTTCCCAGAAATATATTTAGTGCATTACATTAAAAATTAAACTATTTGACTGATTAGCTACTAAATTAAGAGCATATTGAAAATCGTTCCATTAACCACATAATTTTAAATCGTCAACAACATTTTCTCCGTTTACCGTAGATTTATTACAATAATATTCTAAACAATTTGAATGTTCACCAAACACATTTTCTATGTTTAACTGCACCATTAAGTGCTGCTACTAGTCTTACCATTTTGGCTTCCAACATTTTTCTTAAAAGAATGGGAACTGTTCCTAAATCATTAATCCTTTTTACTTTTTTATACGGCCGTTAGTGTGTGTGTATGCCCTCTACAGCCTACACGGCGGAATGTAAAATTATGAAACTTAAGATTGGCATATGCCTGAGGTGTGCGCCTTTTATTTTTGGAAACAAAAATTCAAACCGGAAGTGCCTGTTTACTCTCGTTAGTTTTTGCGGTTTCAGCAATTACTCAAAAATGGTTATAGTTACAAAAAACTTGATTGGTCATAAATCAAGGTAATTATATTTCGCATAACTCTTGTTTACTTTTTTTCAAAAAGAGTACTGATTTCATAATAATGGTTATTGAAAATTCTGCTAATTATATATATTTTTACATAAATCGTATAATCTGCACCTGTCAATTGTTTATCAAAAACATCTGCAGAGTCGTGTACCGAACTTTCTCATGCGCATTTGGGTTAAACCATATCGTGGTTTCTTTATATTTCTAATTTATAATATGTGTCCTAACCTTTAGATTGCTTTTACACTAAATATATTTCTTAGGGTAAATATTAAATGTCAAACTTCAGATGATTTAAGTCTTTTTTGTTAAACAATTGACAGGCGCAGATGATACGATTTATGTAAAAATATGTATCATAAGCAGAAATTCATTTTGAAACCTCTTTTGGAAAAAAAATTCAAGCAAAAGTTGTGCTAAATATAAATACCTCTAATTTTTGTGCATGCAATTTTTCTGTAACTGTAACCATTTTTAAATAATTGCAGAAACCGCAAACAATGACAAGAGTAAACATGCACTTCCGGTTTGAATATTGTTTTCAAAAATAGGAGGTGCACACCCGAGGCACATGCAATTCTTAAGTTTAAAGTTTCATAATTTTCGCTTTAATATTTTGAATTTTATAAAACGAGATATTCAGGACTCATGAATGACCAATGTGTCGTTTCCCAAGAGAAGAGTAAGTAAAAATATAATAGGTGCGTTCGGTTATTCTGTGCAGTACTAATAATTATTTTAATTCTCATGTAAATAACGGACAAAGTTATAATGAAGAGTTAGGATATTAGAAACAAACTTTTGATGGCTAATATAATAAATGGATTTTCTATAACGTCGAGGAAATTAAATTTAGTTATTTAGCGTTATTTAAATGTTTATAGGCATTTCCTGACTTTCTTTATCAAGCTTTGTGTACTATAGTTAATAATTTACTTTATATAAATTTAATTATTCATATTAATATACCAATGTCAAGGTCCGCTTAGATATCACAAAACAGGCACTTGGGAGCGACAAAGTCTATATTAGGAACACGGAAGAGACGCTCAGAACAGTCTCTTGCCCAGTGTCCACGAGATAGTTGTCTGACTTATTAAAGTGCAAATGTTGTTAAAGTGTTAATCATTGGAATAATTTAAATCATTGGAAGAGATGATAAAGAAGATGCTAAATGGCCAACTAGAGGAGGTAAGACGAACGCAGCCAACAGTAGGAAAGCCTATCCATTTACTGAAGAATTCAAATGATCGCTCTCGATAAATCTCCTATCTGGTGACCAAGGAGCTGTCACATCTAAAGCCAAGCTATCACGCATTATGGGACGCACTACACGACTTACGAGAACATGAGCTAAGCAATGATATCTTAAATTTGGCTATCTACTTATTGAATATTGTTTACGATAACATTAATGCATTTTCTTGGATTTATTCCAAATACCCAGTGTCAACCGCCGTGGTTGTAATGTTAATTGTACATTCTAATTTTGAATATTATTGCCAATAATAAGTGAAAGGTGAATTGTTATAAAAAAACATTGGGCTTACATATTTTAGGCGATTGTATATTGGGCGTTGGGTGACAAACAAGTGGCTTCGTTCGGTATGAGGGGACGTCCAGAAATTACGTAATATATGGTCATGTTTACCTAATTGTACATTAGATTTTTACTTTCTTATACGCAGTATAAGAAAGTATTGTAATCATGAAACATTTCGATCTCTGATTTTAAAGGAAATATACGTTTTGACATTCCCTGAATCGATTCCGACTATTTTTGGAATGACGTCGGTCTGTATGTGTGTGTGTGTATGCTCTCTACAGGCTAAAGGGCTGAAGTAAAATTTTGAAACTTTATACTTAAGATTTGCATATGCCTGGGGTGTGCACATCCTATTTTAGAAAAAAATATTCAAAGCGGAAGTGCCTGTTTACTCTAGTCATTTTTTGCAGTTTCTGCAATTACTCAAAGATGGTTACAGTTACAGAAAGATTGTATGAACAAAAATTAAAGGTATTTATATTTAGCACAACTTTTGTTTGAAATCTTCTTCCAAACAGAGTACACATTTGGAAATAAATTTCTCCTTATTATATATATTTTTACATAAATCGTATCATCTGCGCCTGTCAATTGTTTGACAAAATAGACTTTAATTATTTGAAGTTTGACATTTTATATTTATTCTAAGACATATATTTACTGTAGAAGTGATCTAAAGGTTAGAACAAATATTATAAATTAGAAAAATAATGTAACTACGATATGGTTTAACCCATATGCGTATAAGAAAGTTCGGTGCATGACACTGCAGATGTTTTAATTTTATTTCCTAAAATGACCAGCCACCAGGAAATTGTGAACCAGTAAACTGACATCGCAAATGGAACGTCATGTTTTGTGTAGTGTCTCAACAAAACGTAGATTTGAAGTATTTTAAAAATATATTCTGGCCCTTATGCACAGTAATATCAACTATAATTCATAATATTTTTACTTCATTTACTATGTTATATAGCATATACACATTTTTCTCAATATATGTATACCTATCATATCTGTATTGACGATAATAACCATAATTAATTAATTTGCTATGAACAGAATTAAGGGGACATTTACGTTTGAAATTTTGAAAAACTCGATTTCTTTTTTTGCATACTATAAAAGCTACATTCATGTAGAGTATGTGTGCGAAAGGCCGATGCGATACGGCCGGTCATACACACGGCCGCCAGAGCGCTCAGAGTATACGCGGATCCAGAGCGCGGAACGGAGATTGTCCATTGGCACCAGACAAGCTCGCCTTGCAGCCCGGAGAAGACACATTGCCGACGACGACCTGTTCGAAGTTGAAGAAGGATGCTTTTACGGTCCCGGAATTTCCGACTGAACGTGAGTATTTTGACCAAGAAAAATCACCAAAAGTTAAAATTTGCAATAAAAAAGTGATTATTTTAAATATTTTTGGTGGCCATTTTGAATTAGCCATGTCGTATTTCCTAATTTCGTAACTCTGACCTATAATTATTGATAACTTGTCCGCAAAACGCATTTATATTGGATTTCAAGAACCAATGCAAAATACATTTGTCGACTTTGTCCGCCATATTGGATTTATAAACAATAAAAATGTAAATCTAACCATACATCCGTTTTCACATAGTGTGAAAGTATTTACTTGGAAATTTTTGTTCATATCGGACAAACGTAACGCCGATTATCACAGTCCGAATATAGTAAAAACTTCAAACGCGTTTTTCTCGAAACGACTTTTCTCTCCGCTGTGCAGATGATTGCGGCCAAACTATTGAACCGATTTATTTCGCGCAAAGCGTATAATAAACTAGACTAAATTTATTGGATCTTGTCGAGTCGTTTTTTTCTAAAAATGTTACTCTGACTATAAATAATTACGGGTCAAACACGGAAAAATGAATGAAAAAAGTCAATTTTTTTTCAAGCGACCGCCATTGTTTTAATTTTCAAAAATTTTGATTTTTCCGCTGTCAAGATCCAGTAAATTGAATTCGCTTTTCATACCATACCTTGCTTTTTGTTTCAGATCACTAGGAGCGGCCCCAGAGCCTGCACAGTGCAAAAAGCAACAACACCTAATGACCGCTGTAGCGGTCATATGTTTTGACAATTTTTAATTTGCATAAATACGTTTTAATTGTCACTAAATAAAGGAATTTCGTAGTCAAAGCCGCATGACTGTATCACTTTTCGTTCTCACACAATAAATTCCCAAAGTTGACCTATTTTACGCGATTCCAACCGTAAAGGTCCCCTTAAGTAAAAAAACAAAAGAAATTAGGCGACAAATTTAGTATTATAACGAGCACCATGACATATTTAGGTAAATCCTAAGCAATCTTGGTGATTAGTTTACATTGCGTGAAAACATTTAACAATTCTATCCTGTTTTAATAGTGTTTAAAAAACCTCACGATAATAGCTTCACAATGATAGAACCAAATGATTCAATTAGATTAGTAATAAAGAAGTAAGTGTAAAATATATATACTATATTCCGCTAAAATGACTTAATAAGTCATTTTAGCGGAATATATGTATATCTAGAACGCCTAATCGGAAAATACTTATAGATATTCTATCATATAGGTAACGGCTGCATTGGTGATGGGTCTTCCGTGTAATCTGCAAGAAATATAAACATTATTAGACATTTTATATAAATACTATGCTTGTAATGTTTTTTTTTTGTAGAACATACACAAAAAGTAAGATTCAATTTCAATGGCGAATGAATTTAATGCTTCTTCAAATACTTAAACTTGTAGAATTTCTGGTTCATTTTAAATTCTCTGTATTAGGTCAACAGAATTTGCAGTAACGTTATCGCTTTTTTCCTCCAATTATTTGTAATTGTTTTTCTACTAAGAGTGCATAAATCCGAAGAGAAGATATACTTATTGCTTGTTTGATTTCTGTTACCATTCATCTTATAATCTAACAAAACTTATTAATGTTACTTTCTTTTACGCAATATAAGAATCATGAAAAATATCGATCGAAAAATGTGGATTGTTTAAGCGGCAATAGTCGTTTTGCCCTTCCCTGGATTGTGAGTCAGGCAATTTTTGCAAAGACGTCTGTCTGTGTATGTATATAAAAGCTCTACAGTCTAAACGGTTAAAGGTAAAACTATGAAACTTTAAAAACCTCCTATTTTTCAAAAACAAACTCAAACCGGAAGTGCATGTTTGTCCAGTCCTTTTTTGCGGTTTCTCCAAAAATTCGAAGACGATTGCACTTATAGCAAAATTAATAACAGTATAAATTATAGTTTATAACATTTTGTACAACCTTTATTTGAAACTATTTTCAGAAAAGATACCAGAAACAAGAAAATGGCTATGGAAAATGGTAATAATTATGTTCGCATAAATCCCATTCCTGTCAATTCTTTAACAGAAAAACAAACAAATCTTAAATAATTTGGAGTTTGGCTTTTAATATTTATTCTAAGAAATATATTTATTGAAAATGGTATCCCAAGATTAGTGAAGTATTAATTGGAAAAATAATAAAAATATGATATTATTCGATATTTGCCGATATTTGTACATTCGGACACGCAGTATAAGTATTGTAATCATAAAAATTTTCGATCTCTAGATATTAACGGAAATATACGTATTGACCTCACCTGCTTCCGACTATTCATGAAATGACATATGTCTGCGAAAGTGTGTCTGATTGTATGCGCTCTACAGCCTAAACGGTTGAAGGTAAAATTATGAAACTTAAAATTTATAAACCGTACAATCAGTAATGTTTTGTATTCATTAGGTTGGCAACATAGCTTTATATGGTAACGCCAGTCTTTATATGGTAACATTGCTTTTAGATATTTATCTATTACTATAATAGATATAGATATTAACAACATAATTCATTGTAAAATTGTAAGAAAAATAAATAAAGAGAAATGTTCAAACATTAAATATGTTAACACTTGTCATCATTTAAGTTTTCTACAATAACCACTAAAATAATTGTAATTAATGTGGAAGATTATCATATCGCACAACTTTAACTAAATACGTATGCGACAATCAATATCAAATTATTTGGGTCTCTTTCGTTTTCCTGTCAAAAAGCTGAGTAGCTATTTCGAATACAAACGAATTTCAAATATATTAAATACCAATGGATTTTCAAGTTTGTATTATATTATTGTTGTTGAATTCAGTCAAAAAACGCACCTACTGCGAATAGAAAAACATAACCATGAATTCATTATATAGAAACAAAAGATAGATAAATAAATAACCAGTGATTCTAAAACAATGATTCTCGATGTATCATATTAAATTCATTTATTGCCATCGCTATTCTTTTACAAAGTAATTTATATTGACAAACCATGAAAAAAATTTAATTATTATTTTCCGTTTTTAAAAAATATACCTTAACTGAAAATTATCATTAGCTTATAAATCTAATTCATCATTACTGGTTGAGAACCTACATGACGTCATTACATTTCCCTTCTACGATATTTAACCAATACGAACTTATTTTATAGTTAGGATAATTTATTATTATTATTATAACGTCACACCTCAAGATACTATCTCCCCAAGCAGGCGGAAAATCTTATGCACTACAAAAATTAGTCATTACACCGGACAATAATCCATTTGCTATTTATTTGTTTCATAAATTTCTTTAGAACAATATATCGATCATATCTCACATAGTAATTTCTTCGGCTTACTCACAGATCCTTTGTAAATAACAATGACGAGCATAATACACTTTTAATAAACATAAAACGAATCCGTTTTGATAAGAGTTGATAAGAGTTAGAATCAGTTATTATGAATATTCCCGACATTATTATGAATGCTGCTAGCGCCGCCAACGATGATTTTTATTAATGCTAGTAGCGCAGCCAGCTATAATTTTTTTCTAAAAATAAATAAACAAACGACGAAATAAACAAACAAAATAGTAAATTTTAAAAAAATGGCAGAGGGTAAGTTTGCATAAAATTTCTTTTAAGTTAATTTTACTTATTTAAACATGTTTTTCCTCGGAAATGGAAATAATAGAATTAGGGCCGGTATTTCCAACTCGAGTTAAATTTACTTATCTCTAGTATAAAATTTACTCCCAGCATAAAACGCTAAAATCGTATTTCCACGCCCAGTTAAAATTTACCCATCAGTTAAACACGCTATCTATGGAATAACTTTATTTGGTCTAGCAGGCTGCGAATAAATATTTATCTTGAGATTAACCAAACTTTTGCTGTATTATACATCAAAATGGACCAGTGTTTAGAAGATTTGTTTGACGATAATGATGAAGAAGTGATACATTTTATTGAACGTGTATATACTATAAGAATGCGCCCAAACATTTTTAATAATTGCAACGGTACTGAATTTTAAAATCGTTTTCGTTTGACAAAACCTACTGTATCTATGATGTTGTGGTACGGTGGAATATTGGGTATTCAGATGCACACGTATTTATAATTCAACAATTTATTTGAACTTTAAGAACATATACAGCTAGCAGAATATTACTTAGTGATCCTATGAGTGGAACGTAACTGACTCAGTGTGGCAAAACTAGGATAACAGAAGATGAATTTTTGAGGGTTGGTGGGAGTAGTGAAAGCGGCAAAATACCGTTATCAGTTTATGATTATTGAAGGGATGGTCAAGGTTCGAATTGTAAAAATATTTGTTTATTGCTATCGAATGGAAAAGGTCTTATACAGTAAACTTATATTACTTATGACTAACTAAAAGATAGTAAAAATATATCATAAAGTGAAAATACATATTTCCTAAACTAACTTGCAAAAGATAATAAAAATATATCATACAGTGAAAATACATATTTCCTAAACTAACTTGCTGAAGATAATAACTATGCTGGGAATCTAACAATGATAAAAGAACAGATTGGCGCATTGCTAGCACAGAGAACTGACAGGTATTTGTGTTTGGAATTACAAGAATACTAAATTAAGTACAAAAATCTTTCTAGAAATCACGCAGTACCACCCATGCTTCAGTTTGATTGCTTTGCAGTTCTATGCAACTGGAGATATGTATGTTGAGGAGATTTCGGTGGTTTTCATAAAACTACTGCAGGAAAAATAGTTAATCGAGTTACGCAAGCAATTATTGAAAAAGTAGTGTCCCGACCGTTGTACTGTCAACATCGTGCACTTTGTCAAAACCAGCTGCTATTATTGTGAATCAATAGTACATTCCACTGATTGATTTCATTGATTACAACAATCAGTTATTACTATTCCTACCAAAAAACGTACATCAATCACCGACAATAACAATCAACAGAGCAATCAAGCTGATTGCAATGTATTGTTGGATCAACGCTGTTGATTACAACAATACGCAATAGTGTTTATTCTGTGCTGTGTTTGCGCGCGGCCAGTATGGCCGACCAGAACCTCACGTCTGGTCCGTCACCTAACAAACCCTCAACTGATGTCCAAATTTCGCAACTTCTCACGAAACAAATGTCTTCCACTCTATCGTCCCACGAGAGTCGAAATCTCATTCTACAACTGCACGAAAAATCCCGCATCCTGGAAGAAAAGCTAAATCAAGCCATGATCTTAATCGAAACCTTCACAAATTCAAAAATGGACACTTCGACCTCAATTGAATATAAATCGCACGACTCTTCCTTGGACTCCATGAATACACTGACAGGTGACAGTGAGTCAACCAATGACTCTACGTCCACTACAAAGACAAAACGCAAACGTTTGTCGAAAATCAGGCCAGATCCAAATAAAAAGAAAATTAAGCCTACGCCAACTTCGCCAGCAAAGCTAGGTAAGATTACTACTAATATTTCAACCAATCCTGCCAACGACCCATTGCCAATAAACAAACCATCTACCTCAAATGTAACTTCAGACAACACAACGAATGCTACCGTTTCACAGTCTAACAAAATCCCTCCGATCGTTATCCGTACAAAACAAAATACCCAAGACATACTAAAGCACCTCGAATCAAAGGGCATTAACATCATTAATGCAACCAATAAAAAGGACTGCATTATATTAAAAGTTAGTACAATTAATGATTTCCGAGCTGCTACCAAACAGCTCGAAGATGATAATATTCCGTTCCACACTTACCAACTAAAGGGGGAAAAGCCTTTGAAAGTGGTAATTCGCGGTCTGCCAGAATGCATTCCCACCGTCGAGATAGCACTCGAGTAAAAAAACCTCAATTATCCTATTATAAGCGTCACCCGCATGAAAAGCGGCCCAAACCGCACCCCTATACCACTAGTCATCGTCCAACTGGACAAGCCCGAAGGCAAAGAGATTTTCAACCTATCAACCCTCATGTATATGAAAATCAAAGTAGAATCACTGCGTTCTTCCGCAAGAATTAATTAATGCCATCGTTGCCAGAAGTTCGGTCACGGTGCCCAGAACTGCTTTGCGCCACTCGTAAAATGTGGAGCCGGCCATTTAACGGAAATTTGCAAAAAACAAAGAGAAACAGCTCCGAAATGCGCAAATTGCGGAGGCCCGAACACTGCCAACTATCGCCAATGCCCTGAAGCCCCTTCCAGAGCTCAACGTTCAAATACAGAACCACTATTACTAAAACTCCACCCACTCCGCAACCGCAGATATCAGCTAGTACTAACAATAACAAATCATACGCTACTGTAACCTCCAACAACACCAACACCACTTCAAACCGTCCTTCAACCACCAAACCTAACTGCAATTTGCCTCAACCCAAACAACATAAAAACACAGCGAAGAAAGCGGAGATTGTTCTAAAGACTGTGACGGCTCTTGATGCAGCCACTTCAGACATGGACTTTTTAAAAATAATACTAAGTACATATATAGAACTCATGAACAATCACAATGACTAACACACTCATAACTCCAGAATACATCAATATGGCGTACTTCAACGCCAACGGTATTCTAAACCAGCAACTTGAGGTCCGTACATTTATTCAAACCCACAACCTAGACGTCCTTCTCATCAACGAAACCCACCTCAAACCATGTGACAAAATCAAAGTTCCTAATTACTCCATATATCGCAATGATCGTCTGCGCGGGCCAAAAGGTGGAATCGCGATCCTCATCAAAAGAACCATATCACACTATCAGGTACCAAATTCACAAATGCAACACATGGAAGCGACGACAATCGACGTAATAATAGCAAACGCCGACACGATACGTATAACCTCAGTTTACAACCCTCCTACCCTACGCATCCTTGACAGTGACCTTGACCAACTTCTTGACGGAACCACGCCTACCATTATAGCTGGAGATCTCAACTCCAAACACCCATCCTGGAACAGCAGACTTGCTAATGCAAATGGAAAAATCGTATACTCATATACAAACCACCACAACCTCTCGGTCTCGGCACCCATTGAGCCTACGATCTACCCATTTCGAGGCCGCCCTGACGTACTTGATATAGCCATCCTTCAACATATTTCTCTAAATCACAACATCTACACAGTATCTGCACTAAACTCTGATCACAATCCTGTCAGATTAGACCTATTTCCAAACAATTCAAACTTCTCCCGTCCTCACCAAACCAAAAGAGTTCTGAGGCCACACTATCAAATCGAACTCGAAAAACAAATAGTTGTTCCCCAGAACATCAACGACACCAAAACACTTGAAAATTGCGTAGACACATTTACAAACACTATAAAAGCAGCCATGCACGCCTCAGAAATCACACGTAAACCCTACGCCAACAACATTCTACCACCAGACATTAAGGAACTAATGCGCTCCAAAAACCGAGTACGCCGCGCTTGGCAAAACTCAAACAGCCCAGATGACAAAAGAACTTTCTATAGACTAAAAGACGAAGTCACGGACACACTAACGACATTACGAAACACCCGCTGGAGCGAAAGACTACAAAACCTTTCTCCATCTGATAACTCTACATGGAAAACCGTCCGCATGTTAAAAAACGAAAACAAACCGATCCCACCTATTCATTGTCCAAATGGCATAATTTTTAAACCGGCCGAAAAAGTCGAAGCGTTCGCTGATAGTTTGGAACTACAGTTCAGCCCAAACTATGATCGTGCGGACCTAGACCACATCGCATTTACTCACCGCAACGTCCGCAATATTCTAGACTGCCCAATCCTCGACCACATCCCACATGCAACTCCATGTGAAATAACACAAATTTTGAAGAACCTTAAACCTAAAAAAGCTCCAGGTCCAGACAATATTCCCAACCAAGCTTTAAAACTTCTTGGCAAAAAAGGCGTAGGAGCTCTGACGGCACTCATCAACGCCTCACTCCACTTTCTTCACATCCCAAAGCAATGGAAAAATGCAACTGTCATTTTAATTCACAAATCTGGCAAAAACCCTATATTTGCGGAAAACTACCGTCCGATTAGTCTCCTTTCATCGGTTGGCAAAATATTAGAAAAAGTACTACAAATCCGTCTGCAAGAGGAAACTGACTCTTTGAACATCATTCCAGACATTCAGTACGGCTTCAGAGCCAGACATTCTACAGTTCATCAATTACTACGGGTCACTGAATTTATCACTAACGGATTCTGTAAGAACCAATCAACAGGCGCTATTTTCCTAGACATATCAAAAGCGTTCGATAAAGTATGGCATAAAGGTCTACTTTACAAAATGGCACTTTGGTTATAAATCCTCCACCTAAAAATTCTTCAATCATTTCTTCATAAACGCACCTTCCAGACCAAAATCAATCAAGACTTCTCCAACGTCCACTACATGACTGCTGGAGTTCCACAAGGGTCATTACTGTCTCCCCTTCTTTTAAACATTTACACTAGCGACATACCGAAGTCCGAAAACCTAAATCAAATCACCGCACTATACGCCGACGACACGGCAATAATAACAAGATCCTGGCTTCCTGCGACCATAACCCGTAAACTCCAAACCCAAATCACAGACCTTGAAGAATGGTACGATAAATGGCGCATCGCCATTAACCCTACTAAAAGTACGGCTATAATTTTCTCTCGACGAGGACATCGACCAGTCGACCACATAACCATGTTCGGCCAACAAATACCGTGGACAAATAGTGTAAAATACCTAGGAGTTTTACTTGACAGAGGACTCACTTGGAAGAATCATATCCAGAACCAAGTGCGCAAAACCTTCGGCGCACGCTCCCAACTATATGCCATGCTAAATCGAAATAGCAAACTTAGCATTGATAATAAACTTCTAATCTACAAGTCAGTCTTACGTCCTATATTATTATATGCAGCACCCGTCTGGGGATATGCAGCAAAATCTCACCTGGCACGACTACAAATCGCACAAAATCTAACGATGCGGATGATTACCAACGCTCCATTTTGCATGCGTAACAGACAAATTCAGAGAGACCTAAAGTTAACATCAATCGAGGAGGCAATTTTAGAACTTGCTCGAAGTTTCTACAAGTTGCTCTCAACAAATCCGAACAACACAATCAGACAACTCGTCGACTACGACATTAATGATGTGCGCAAGTATGCTAGGCACAGAATGGTCCTACGTGCTTAGCGCTGCAGCAAAGCCTGCAAACGAAATCTAATTAAATCATACTTCAGATGACGGAGGTTTGGGGCCAAGTCCCCAGTACTCTACTTATACCAAAGTTCAATGTCAAAAGCAATTATTACATTACGTAATCAATACATTTACATGGCTCGAAACGAAAATGAAATTATGTTAACACAACAAAAGTTTTATAATATTGTAAGATTTCCGCGGATTTTGGGTGCTATTGATGGGATACATATTAGGATGCAATCCCCGCATAAAATTACTTAACAGTAGCAATTAGGGTATTTAAATTAAGAAATATTGAAGGTGGACACATGGCTGAAAATTTTCGCAATAGAAAAGGATATTTTTCTTTAAATGTGCAAGTTGTTTTTAATGCAGATAACATGATAACCGACATTGTTGCCCGATGGCCTGGTGCAGCACATGATAGCACAATATTTGACCATTCGGCTATTCGTGCAAGATTTGAGGCTGGTCTATTTGGCAATGATCTATTATTAAGTGACAGTGCGTACCCAGCCCGTTCATACTTAATGACACCTTTAGCGAATCCGTGGACGAATGCAGAAGAATTGTATAATGAAAGTCACATCAGAACTAGGACTATAGTGGAACGAACTTTTGGAATTTGTAAAAGAAGGTTTCCAGTATTATCGATAGGGATGAGATGTAAAACGGAATTAATGCAGGACATTATTGTAGCAGTAGCAGTATTAAATAATATTGCCACAATACAGAATGAACCTGTGCATGAGCAACTGAATGAGGAAAAAGAAGAGGTAGAACAAAATGTACCAAGAGTTATTATTAATGTAAATAATGTACAACATGAATTGATTGATTACTTTAACACGCTTGTATAGTTTTATTCTTAAGCTATATAAAATATACTAAATAATTATATAACTAATTACTTAGTTGATTTCGCATTTAACTCGATTTCCTTGTATTTCAATTCCATTGCTAACAATTTCATATTGGAATCGTGCTGCTCTTTTTTTATTTTTATTAAAAGTTCAGCTACTTCTAAGTTCCTCTCCAGTATTTTGATGCGTAGATCGTTCTCTAATATTTTGTGGTCTATTTCCTCCTGTTGTTTTATTAGTTCATTTTTACCTTGCAAAACTGTATTAATGGATTCTGTTTTTAAACAATCCATTTGAAGTTTGACCAGCTCGTTTTAAGCATCGGCTAAATGATTAAATTTGGAAGTGGTATTTTCTTTTTCTTTCCTGTTGGTATATAATACACCTTGCTTCTTAATTGTTTTGGAGTCCATTTGGTCCGCTGATTAGGATTCTCATGTATTACATGTAATAAATAATAGTTATATAGAAAATTACCAAACTTACTTTAGTTGATGATGTTGATGGTTCATTTTCCATTTCTTCTTCATTAGCAGTCGTATCCTAAACATTTCAGTTGTAAAGACAATATAAATATTATATAAAAAATGTAAAAGTACCTTATTTATATTATTACTGTTATCAACAGTAATAATATCTGCATCTGTTAAAATTGTACTGAATATCTACAAACAATCCAACAAATACAAAATCAAGTGTCATGGTTACTAAATTTAACTGTATGTACATACATTATCGATTGGTGCTATTTCAGGAATAACTTCGATATTTTGTGGGATATTTTCTTTATCATCTGCAATGTATTTAAACTATATATTTAAGTATGTGGTTTGTAGCTCAATTTACATTTTGCGTACCTGATGGTTGTATTTGGTCGTTATCAGCTCTCGCAGGAAGACCTTCCACATTTAATTTTAAAATTAATAACAGCTGTTCGTCCAAATCGGTAAATTTCACGTCAATTGCAGGACCACCTCCCGTTAGGTATATTTTTTTTTTGTTCGCCAACTTTTTTTCGTGGAGCTTTTTTATGCCATCGTACTTTAATTTTAGTTTTTTATACACCTACGTGCTCCCCCTAAAGATGCATTAAACATAGTTTCTATGTTTTCCCAGGCTTGAGCTTTATCTTTCAAACTCACAGAATCCGTCTGCTTGTTTTCCATAAATTCTTTAAACTCTAATATTGAATTTATCAATAAACGAATTTCTGATTTTGGAAAATTAGAACTACGTTCACGTTTTGTTTCCAAATCGGTAAAACTAAGGCCTGTTCTGTAATTAGGGAGTAAAAGAAAACATGAGTATAGACAAAATACTCAGCATGAAACTCAGTATTAACTTACCTGATATAAACTGATTTTACTCACTACAAACAAAATGCACAACGAAAATATATTAGAAACTAATCTGGAACAATACGTTTGACTTGCAAACAAAGAATGATGCGCAAAACAACGCTTGGGTAACAAAATGCTACGAATAGTTATACCGGAAGCATCAGTAATAAATTAAGTAAAGTGTTCGACTGTCAATATATAAGGGTAGTCTTCAAATGTTATGCACCCCCGACCGAAAATCTCTAACAAATTACTTAACAGAACAACATATTTATGAATTTATTGGTTCCCTCATATCAATTAAGACAAGTGATAACTATTCTACACCAGATACTGTTGGCATTTAAGGAAATATAAAGTTTCTTTATCTAACGCATAGAATTTTGCATACAACTATCTTCCTCGCACAAGTACCAACACTTGAAACTATTTTCATCCCTTTGATAACTATCTACGAGTTAAATGTGGCTGGAAATACAGCGTAACATATATTCCGTAACTTTTTACTGCGGATAAATATACTCCCAGGATAGCTAACTAAAGAGTTATTTACAGTTGGAAAACCGGCCCTTAATCGAGGCAGAAATCGACGCAATAAGTAAGAAAAATATATAATTTTATTATTTAAAGATGATATTTATAAAATGCGATAAAAAAATTGGAAGGCCCTCCGGAGCTGCCGCCCCAGCAGCCCGCGTCAGTGCCGCAGCCCCATCAGGGGATAAGCCCCAGCCCCAGCAGGAGGTGCAGCCCCAGCTGGAGGTGCGACGCTACCAGACGCTGAGGTTGGTGCCGGGACGAATTGAAGAAAGCCATGGAGGCCATAGGGGCCGCCCCGCATATTGAGGCGCAGAGGCCGTGGGGGCCGCGGAGGTAGAGGCCATGGCGGTAGGGGCCGTCGCGGCATGGGCCGTGGCGGTAGGGGCCAGCGTCTGAGCGCCAGCACGGCACATTTAGTAAGTTATCTTTTATTTATATATTTTATGAAAATCTAATTGTTTCTTTTTCTTTTCAGCTTAAAACTGTAGTTGACCTAATAAATAGAATATAAAAATTATTCATCTGTTTTATTTCTAATATTATTCAATTTACGTTTCATCAAGTTAATTCAATTAATTCCTCTGACTGGAGGGCCAAAAATTGTTGCACAGCACGTAGGACTTGCAATTACGGCAATATTTTACTACTAATAACTATCATATTTAAATAAAATATCTGAAATATTTTATATTGAACTTTCTAATACGCATTTCGTCAAAATCAAATCATATTTTTATTATTTTATAAATTAATTAATAATTTCTGCTATTTTTATATAAATCGTATCACCTGCGCCTGTCAATTGTTTAACCAAATAGATTTAAATAATTTGAAGTTTGACGTTTTATATTTATTCTAAGAAAAATTTTTACTGTAAAAGCGACCCATATGCGGATAAGAAAGTTCGGTGCATGACACTGCAGATATTTAACTATGTAATCAACATGATATGCTGCCATAAATAAACTGTCACAATGATTTCTAGCACCATTCTTGTTTCAAGTGGCAAAAAATAGTACTTACACTTCACGGGCGTTCACTACACTGCATAACGAGGGGCACATCTTAATTGTGATCTACACAACTCATATTTAAGTATAATATCTAGGCCAATATTACTATACTAATTTATTATATCATAATGTAAATAAAATATAACCAATTAACATGAAAATAAAATATAGATATATGTAAAAAAAAACAAGTGTTTTATTTTGTATAAGAAATGAACTAGTTGCAATTGTTTTATAATATCAAAATGTCGCTTAACGTAATGCGTATCGCTGAAATTTGTAAAAATAAGGATTTGCTATTAAAAAAATTGCAAGAATGGCATCTAATTCCTATTGATGGTTACTTGTGCCCTAAGTGCAATACCGAATTAAGAATAATAAGTGATTCTTCGCAAAGTGATGGTTGGCGTTGGAGATGCCCCGGAAAGGGATCCCAACGCAAACAAAAAGCGCGGAAGTGCCTATACACTGCAGAATTCCTGAAGGTTACGTTCCCTGCCCGGTCTAAGCTGCCCATATTCAAAATATTAGCTTTCGTGAACCTTTGGGTAGCTAACTCTACTTTGCTGTTCATCCAAGAACAACAGGAAATAAACAACTATACGGCGGTAGATTGGGCCTCTTTTTGCCTTCAAGTGATTTTTCACCACTTTATTGTAAATAAAGAGAAAATAGGTGGTGTAGGTAAAGTGGTTGAAATTGACGAGTCCAAGTTTGGCAAAAGAAAAAAGAGTGGACGGACAATGGGTTTTTGGAGGCTATGAAAGAGGAACCGGTCGGGTGAAAATTTTTGCGTAAAACAACGAGCCACAATATGATCAGTAAAATATCTATTCGAATTCATATTACTAGGAAAATTATAATGAAGTGGATTCACCCAGGGACAACAATAATATCAGATTATTGGAAGTAATACGACTGTCTTGGGCAGGCAGGCTATGAACACCTGAAAGTGAACCACTCAATTGGATTTAAGGACCATGAGACAGGAGCCCACACAAATGCAATAGATAGCTCTTGGCGTGCTGCAAAAGCTATAGGTCCACCGGCTGGGCGAAAAAAGGCCAACATTCCAGGATATTTAGCTCATTACATGTTCAACAAGCGTTGTAACGAGTTAAATCTTAACCGGGCGTTTTAATTTTTTCGTTTAGCCGAACAACTTTATAATCCGGTGACCCCACAAAGCGAGAGTCAACAAATAGCCGAAGAAGATGACGAGGAGGCAGGTATGCCAATATTATATTAAAAGTTCTAATATATGTATATGTATGATGGGAGGAGGCGAATCTTCCCTGTTATATTTAAATTGTTGTGGTGTGAATTGCAAAGTGTGATTCACCATGAAAGTGTTATATAGTTACCAACCATAAATACATCGACCGTCAACCTTCGCCTATTAGTTATGGTACCCGTTTATTTTCGGCAAGGTCACTAACTATTGTAAACCCTTTTAAGATATGTTTTTTCTTCTCCTCATAAAGAACAACCCCAATAATATTTGGTACCGCGTAAATATGTTTTTTCCGGCCAATTGTTGCCATTCTAAGAATTTCACTACCTTTTTAAATAGGTCAGTTTTCTCTTTAACCAACTCACCATTAGTCAAACCAAATATTTACGGGAGACCTTCTAACCAATAGCATTTAAGTAAGTTATAAGATCATTTCTTGTAATAGTTAGTAAGTGCAGTCAGAATTTAGCATCCAAGAGTTGCACATCATTCAAATAAATCTCAGAGCGACAGAATATTTGTATTTTATTTAATTTTAATTGTTGTAAACAAGGGTAAGAATCAGGTGTGGTAGTAAGTTTTTTAAAATTAACAGGAAACAGTTGTGGTGTCAATTGCAAAAGTGCAATTCATCAATAAAATGACCTAAACTAAGAATGCTTTTCAAAAAATTTATCAGGAAAGTACTGCCCTCCTTAATATAACATAGTCGCCGCCTATGAAGGTTAAAACAATGTTAATTGCCAAACTAAATAATGGCGCATCATAATAACATGACATTTCCATATATTTTACACGTTTTTTGCATAAAATGTTGTTTCTTCTAATTAAAAATTTGCTTCCGCGGCCTAATAATAAGTTTTTGAGAGGTATATAATGGTAATTTTGCGATATTTTTAAAATTTACCCCTCTTCCTTGAAAATATTATAACAATTTGTTACATGTGCGAATACTTTTGGCGCGTTAATTTAGATAGTGATATTGGTTTGTAATTTTTATTTCCACATTAATATTATTTTTGATGAATAGTTTTCGTAAATTAAATAAAAATATGACTACATATAACTCCACAAATTTTTATTTTTGATCTATCTTCAATAGTTTTTCTTTAAATGTAGTTTTATTATGAAAACTTGACTTACCTTGGCATGTTATTTTAACACAAATGTTTACAACTATTCATTTAAAGTTTGTTTGTAATTTAAACACAGTTTTTAACATGTTTACGATATTCGCGAAGTATTTTGCACAAATTTGTTCTTTGAAATACACGGTCACATTGCACTTATAACCGGTGTGAACTTGGCGACGAAAAGCTAGCGACGATTTTATATTTTAGCAGAGCGGCACATTTTCGTCGGCGACGATATTTTTCCAGAACACAATATTTCAAAGTAAATAATGTCGGGTTAAAACTTTAATTATTCAAAGGATATAATAAATTAATTGGGGTAAATAAAATTATTATTCAGGGGATTACTGGGTGCATAAATATATATAATTCACAATTGTTGTATGAATGATTTAGAGATGCATCTCTTTAAGTATCTCTAGACGTTTGTGACACTACCATAAAAATAGGGCTGGTAGATACATATATTAGCTAAATAATTATGGCAAAAAGAATATTCTATCCAGGGGATTAGGGGGTGAAAAATTAGTATTGTCACAAACTTATGTGTGAATTCTGGCACAAATGAACCTATTTTAGTATCTCTAGACGTTTGTGACACTACCATAAAAATAGGGGTGGTAGATACATATATTGGCTAAATAATTATGCTAAAAAGAATATTCTATCCAGGGGATTAGGGGGTGAAAATTCAGTATTGTCACCAACTTATGTGTGAATTCTGCACAAATTAACCTATTTTAGTATCTCTAGACGTTTGTGACACTACCATAAAAATAGGGGTGGTAGATACATATATTGGCTAAATAATAATGCTATAAAGAATATTCTATCCAGGGGATTACGGGGTGAAAATTCAGTATTGTCACCAACTTATGTGTGAATTCTGCACAAATTAACCTATTTTAGTATCTCTAGACGTTTGTGACACTACCATAAAAATAAAGGTGGTAGACACATATATTGGCTAAATAATTATGCTAAAACGAATATTCTATCCAGGGGATTAGGGGGTGAAAATTCAGTATTGTCACCAACTTATGTGTGAATTCTGCACAAATGAACCTATTTTAGTATCTCTAGACGTTTGTGACACTACCATAAAAAAAAGTGTGGTAGACACATATATTGGCTAAATAATTATGCTAAAACGAATATTCTATCCAGGGGATTAGAGGGTGAAAATTCAGTATTGTCACCAACTTATGTGTGAATTCTGCACAAATGAACCTAATTTAGTATCTATCGACGTTTGTGACAATACCATAAAAATATGGCTGGTAGATACATATATTAGCTAAATAATTATAGCAAGAAGAATATTCTATCCAGGGGATTAGGGGATGAAAATTCAGTATTGTCACCAACTTATGTGTGAATTCTGCACAAATGAACCTATTTTAGTATCTCTAGACGTTTGTGACACTACCATAAAAATAGGGGTGGTAGATACATATATTAGCTAAATAATTATGCTAAAAAGAATATTTTATCCAGGGGATTAGGGGGTGAAAATTCAGTATTGTCACTTTTTTATGTGTGTATGCAGGCAGAAATAAACCTAGTTTAGTAACTCTAGACGTTTGTGACACTACCATAAAAAAAAGGGTGGTAGATACATATATTGGCTAAATAATTATGCCAAAAAGAATATTCTATCCAGGGGATTAGGGGGTGAAAATTCAGTATTGTCACCAACTTATGTGTGAATTCTGCACAAATTAACCTATTTTAGTATCTCTAGACGTTTGTGACACTACCATAAAAATATGGGTGGTAGATGCATATATTGGCTAAATAATTATGCTAAAAAGAATATTCTATCCAGGGGATTAGAGGGTGAAAATTCAGTATTGTCACTTTTTTAAGTGTGTCTGCAGGCAGAAATAAACCTAGTTTAGAATCTCTAGACGTTTGTGACACTACCATAAAAATAGGGGTGGTAGATACATATATTGGCTAAATAATTATGTTAAAAAGAATATTCTATCCAGGGGATTAGGGGGTGAAAATTTAGTATTGTCATCTGTTTATGTGTGAATGCTGAACAATTGAACTTAGTTTAGCATCTCTAGACGTTTGTGAAACTACTATAAAAATAGGGGTGGTAGATACATATATTGGCTAAATAATTATGCTAAAACGAATATTCTATCCAGGGGATTAAGGGGTGAAAATTCAGTATTGTCACCAACTTATGTGTGAATTCTGCACAAATGAATCTATTTTAGTATCTCCAGACGTTTGTGACACTACCATAAAAATAGGGCTGGTAGATACATTTATTAGCTAAATAATTATGCTAAAACGAATATTCTATCCTGGGGATTAAGGGGTGAAAATTCAGTATTGTCACTTTTTTATGTGTGTATGCAGGCAGAAATAAACCTAGTTTAGTATCTCTAGACGTTTGTGACACTACCATAAAAATAGGGGTGGTAAACACATATATTGGCTAAATAATTATGCTAAAACAAATACTCTATCCAGGGGATTAGGGGGTGAAAATTCAGTATTGTCACCAACTTATGTGTGAATTCTGCACAAATGAACCTATTTTAGTATCTCTCGACGTTTGTGACACTACCATAAAAATAGGGGTGGTAGACACATATATTGGCTAAATAATTATGCTAAAACGAATATTCTATCCAGGGGATTAGGGGGTGAAAATTCAGTATTGTCACCAACTTATGTGTGAATTCTGCACAATTGAACCTATTTTAATATATCTAGACGTTTGTGACAATACCATAAAAATAGGGCTGGTAGATACATATATTAGCTAAATAATTATGGCAAAAAGAATATTCTATCCAGGAAATTAGGGGGTGAAAATTCAGTATTGTCACCAACTTATGTGTGAATTCTGCACAAATGAACCTATTTTAGTATCTCTAGACGTTTGTGACACTACCATAAAAATAGGGGTGGTCGATACATATATTGGCTAAATAATTATGCTAAAAAGAATATTTTATCCAGGGATTAGGGGGTGAAAATTCAGTATTGTCACCAACTTATGTGTGAATTCTGCACAAATTAACCTATTTTAGTATCTCTAGACGTTTGTGACACTACCATAAAAATAGGGGTGGTAGACACATATATTGGCTAAATAATTATGCTAAAAAGAATATTCTATCCAGGGGATTAGGGGGTGAAAATTCAGTATTGTCACCAACTTATGTGTGAATTCTGCACAAATTAACCTATTTTAGTTTCTCTAGACGTTTGTGACACTACCATAAAAATAGAAGTGGTAGACACATATATTGGCTAAATAATTATGCTAAAACGAATATTCTATCCAGGGGATTAGGGGGTGAAAATTCAGTATTGTCACCAACTTATGTGTGAATTCTGCACAAATGGACCTATTTTAGTATCTCTAGACGTTTGTGACACTACCATAAAAATAGGGCTGGTAGATACATATATTAGCTAAATAATTATGGCAAAAAGAATATTCTATCCAGGGGATTAGAGGGTGAAAATTCAGTATTGTCACCAACTTATGTGTGAATTCTGCACAAATGAACCTATTTTAGTATCTCTAGACGTTTGTGATACTACCATAAAAATAGGGGTGGTAGACACATACATTGGCTAAATAATTATGCTAAAATGAATATTCTATCCAGGGGATTGGGGGGTGAAAATTCAGTATTGTCACCAACTTATGTGTGAATTCTGCACAAATGAACCTATTTTAGTATCTCTTGACGTTTGTGACACTACCATAAAAATAGGGGTGGTAGACACATATATTGGATAAATAATTATGCTAAAACGAATATTCTATCCAGGGGATTAGGGGGTGAAAATTCAGTATTGTCACCAACTTATGTGTGAATTCTGCACAAATGAACCTATTTTAGTATCTCTAGACATTTGTGACACTACCATAAAAATAAGGGTGGTAGATACATATATTGGCTAAATAATTATGCTAAAAAAAATATTCTATCCAGGGGATTAGGGGGTGAAAATTCAGTATTGTCACCAATTTATGCGTGTATGCAGGCAGAAATAAACCTAGTTTAGTATCTCTAGACGTTTTTGACACTACCATAAAAATAGGGGTAGTAGATACATATATTGGCTAAATAATTATGCTAAAAAGAATATTCTATCCAGGGGATTAGGGGTTGAACTTTCAGTATTGTCACCTATTTATGTGTGTATGCTGGCAGAAATAACTCTAGTTTGACAATACTGAATTTACACCCCCTAATCCCCTGGATAGAATATTCTTTTTAGCATAATTATTTAGCCAATATATGTATCTACCAACCCTATTTTTATGGTAGTGTCACAAACGTCTAGAGATACTAAACTAGGTTTATTTCTGCCTGCATACACACATAAATAGGTGACAATACTGAATTTTCACCCCTTAATCGCCTAGATAGAATATTCGTTTTAGCATAATTATTTAGTCAATATATGTATCTACCACCCCTATTTTTATGGTAGTGTCACAAACGTCTAGATATGCTAAACTAAGTTCAATTGTTCAGCATTCACACATAAACAGATGACAATACTAAATTTGCACCCCCTAATCCCCTGGATAGAATATTATTTTTGGTATAATTATTTAGCCAATATATGTATCTACCACCCCTATTTTTATGGTAGTGTCACAAACGTCTAGAGATACTAAACTAGGTTTATTTCTGCCTGCATACACACAAATTGGTGAAAATATTGAATTTTCACCCCCTAATCCCCTGGATAGAATATTCTTTTTATCATAATTATTTAGCCAATATATGTATCTACCACCTCTATTTTTATGGTATTATCACAAACGTCTAGAGATACTAAACTTGGTTTATTTCTGCCTGCATACACACATAAAAAAGTGACAATACTGAATTTTCACCCCCTAATCCCCTGGATAGAATATTCTTTTAAGCATAATTATTTAGCCAATATATGTATCTACCACCCTAATTTTTATGGTAGTGTCACAAACGTCTAGAGATACTAAAATAGGTTCATTTGTGAGGAATTCACACATAAGTTGGTGACAATACTGAATTTTCACCCCCTAATCTCCTGGATAGAATATTCTTTTGGCCATAATTTTTTAGCTAATATATGTATCTACCAGCCCTTTTTTTATGGTAGTGTCACATACGTCTAGAGATACTAAAATAGGTTCATTTGTGCAGAATTCACACATAAGTTGGTGACAATACTGAATTTTCACCCCTTAATACCATGGATAGAATATTCGTTTTAGCATAATTATTTAGCCAATATATGTATCTACCACCCCTATTTTTATGGTAGTGTCACAAACGTCTAGAGATACTAAAATAGGTTCATTTGTGCAGAATTCACACATAAGTTGGTGACAATACTGAATTTTCACCCCTTAATCCCCTGGATAGAATATTCTTTTTAGCATAATTATTTAGCTAATATATGTATCTACCATCCCTATTTTTATGGTAGTGTCACAAACGTCTAGAGATACTAAAATAGGTTAATTTGTGCAGAATTCACACATAAGTTGGTGACAATACTGAATTTTCACCCCCTAATCCCCTGGATAGAATATTTTTTTTGGCATAATTATTAAGCCAATATATGTATCTACCACCCCTATTTTTATGGTAGTGTCACAAACGTCTAGAGATACTAAAATAGGTTCATTTGTGCAGAATTCACACATAAGTTGGTGACAATACTGAATTTTCACCCCCTAAACCCCTGGATAGAATATTCTTTTTGCCATAATTATTTAGCTAATATATGTATCTACCAGCCCTATTTTTATGGTAGTGTCACAAACGTCTAGAGATACTTAAAGAGATGCATCTCTAAATCATTCATACAACAATTGTGAATTATATATATTTATGCACCCAGTAATCCCCTGAATAATAATTTTATTGACCCCAATAAATTTATTATATCCCTTGAATAATTAAAGTTTTAACCCGACATTATTTACATTGAAATATTGTGTTCTGGAAAAATATCGTCGCCGACGAAAATGTGCCGCTCTGCTAAAATATAAAATCGTCGCTAGCTTCTCGTCGCCAAGTTCACACCGGTGCACTTATAATGATATATTTGTTCCATATCATACGCTTTTGTTTGTCCGTAGCACCACGTGACTTATTTGCTGATTGTAATACAATTTATACACGTATCTATTATCGCACTACATTTATCAAATCATTTCACTACATAACCAAAAAACTCACACAAATTATAAACTTCCTAATACCGTAACGATAACTTTAAATAGGGCATTACAATTTCAAAACCTGCTAACGCCAACCTGTATAACATAACGAGCGGAGAACAATGGCCGCTCGTTCTTGTCTACTTACAAAAGTGGACGTAGAGTGCTGCGTCACGTGGTCGCATGTTGTTGCATGTTCGCGCGCATCTCTAGGGTTGTCCAACAAGCATTGTAGACACGACAGTGAATGTAGCAGCTCTATCAGCCGAATCAAAAAAGCAACCAACCAAGGGCAACTAGATACTAAGACAAATTATCACCAAATACGTCTGTTTCACGTCAATATTGATAATAAATAATAACTATTATTTAAATTATTGATTTTCTATGCTTCATAGACACAAAATATATATAAATTATTGGCAGGCGCCCTTCGGGACGCATAAAAACAAATCATTACTTTATATTCTCCACGATTGTCAAGTTCAAAGTGTAATATTTAGATTAGCAACAATTGTCTGTCTTCCAAATTAATTATAATTAATCTTTATCAACCATAGCAATGAAATATATAAAAATTATTGTTCGGTTCCCTTCGGTATTTGGTCATAATTTATCTATGTATCTAGTTGGACTTGCTTAACCGCTTTCTAGGAACACTTCTCATGGCACAGTAAATAATTTACAATTTTAATTTGAATATATAGCTTTATTAGAGATGTTCGCCATTACATACACAATATCATAAAGGTGATTCTATTGCCCCTAATATATAGAGTTTTTTCATAAATTAAGCTACAAATACAGGTGTAATGTCTCAAAATAAATGAGCCGCTGATTCTCGCCATAAGGATAACGGGTGCTTTCCAACAAGGGAACTCTGTCAAACAGTGTTAGACTTTCTCAAACACTGTGTTGATTGCTAGTTGGAACACTTAGGAGTTACGTACTCTACCAAATAGAGTGCGCGAAAGTCATTTATCACTAGATCCTGACATATTCAATAAGTGACAGCACCGTTAGTATAACCTCTGTATAACGTATTAATAATGAATTATATGAATCAAATTCAAAGTGTGCAATTTAAATAAATATTTAACACATTTGTTACAGATGAATAAAAACGAAATATTGGTCCACTTATTACAAAAACCAGGTTTGAGTGATGACAGTGGTACTAGTAGCAGCTCCAATGATAGTTCGAAGATTTCTATTTCATCTGCAAACAGCGACCATGATGTTGATTTATTATATTTCCCTCTTATGCAGTACTTAATAAATAATAACAGGAGACATCGTGTTGATAATTATCTCGAAATTATCGATTTGTGGACAGATGCAGAATATAAAGAAAATTTGCGGTTATCACGGGGGACTGCATTACGTTTAGTTGGTATTGAACATATATTATATAATATAATTCAAGAAACTTAATAATTAAAATTAATGTTGATATTTCAGATGAACTTGAACAATCGGATTATATTCCGTCGCACATATTTGGAATAAGGCCTATTACAGCAAAATTGAGTTTCCATATATTTCTCTGGTTTATGGCGAATACCAAACCTTTGCGAACCATGTCTGACAGATTTGACGTTTCCATTTCATCTGTATTTCGTATTATACGTCGTGTGACAACGTGGCTATTAGCAAGTTAAACGAGGTGATCAGGTGGCCACAAGGGAATCGCATTTTCAGAGTGTGTGAACAGTTCCGCGCAAAGAATGGCATTGAAAGTATTCTAGGAGCGATTGATGGTACCCATATACGCATAGAAAAACCAACAATTAATGCAAGAGATTATTGTAATAGGAAAAAGTACTTTTCTATTAGTTTACAAGCTGTTGTAGATGCAACTATGAAATTTATTGATATATATTGCGGTGAACCTGGCTCACTTCATGATGCACGCGTATTAAGAAGATCTCCATTGTATCAGGCTGCTAATGAAAATAAAGAAGCATTATTACCTGGTGCCACGTTTATACTTGGTGATTCTGCATATGCTTCTTCATCGTGGCTTGTTCCACCTTTTCGCGATAACGGTCATTTAACAGCACAGCAGTCTGAATTTAAGTATCTACATTCTTCCACGCGTATGACGGTGGAAAGAGCATTTGGTTATTTAAAAGGACGATTTCGACGGATTAAATTTTTTACAGAATACCGTACAATGAATTTTATTACAAACACAGTTGTTGCGGCATGTATTTTGCATAATTTATGTATAGATTCAGACGATATTTATTACTTTCCGTACGAGATCAATGATGAAGATGTTGCTGTTGCAAATAATGATGAAGATATTGATGGGCAATTTCTAATAGATCGTAGAATGCAGTTATTTCGAGAAATGTTTCCTGAATAGTTACTTTTTCATGATTACAATACTTAATCATACTACGTATAAGAAAATAAAACATCTGCGGTGTTTTACACTGAACTTTGTTATACGCATAACGAATAAAATAAATATTATAAAAATATTATATATATATATATATATATATATATATATATATATATATATATATACATATATATATATATATATATATATATATATATATATATTTATATAGAAACGAATAAAATAAATATAATAAAAAATATATATTTGAACATGGATTTGGCAACATAAAATATATGATGAAAAAATGATAGTAGGTATAAAATATAAAATATGATCGTATAAAAAAAAAAGATTGTATCAAAAAAACCAATCAATTGTCAGAATCTGATAGATCAAAAGGAATGTTTTCTTTATTGATCATTTTCCGCAATAATTGCAATTTCATTTTCTCTATGCTCATTATCTCGGCATGCGGTTGTCGCTTCTCTTTTAACTCCACCTCCTTCAATTGGATTTTCTTTTTTTTTAATCTAATCATTTCTTCTCTTTGATTCACCATTTTATTGTGTCGTTCTACTCGTTCGGCGTTGAAGATTTTTTGGTCCTCTAAATGTTGCTGCCATTGTTTACCGAGTTCTAGTTTTGCTTTTGCAACATTGGAAGTGGTTCCATGCGCAAAACGACTTCTTTTTTTTGATGGACCAGGAGTTGCTTCATTTTCTATAGCCTGAATACTGCATCCATGCCGACCTTGTCTCTCTGGAGTTGCAATTTTAATGGAAGTTGCGCTTCTTGGTGTGGCGTTTAGGAGCAAACTCCTTATTTTTGATGGGCAAGGTTCAGTTCCACTAGCCTGAATAGTGTCTTGTCTTTCTGGAGTAATTGCGGTTGCATTTTTATTGCTACTTGCTCTTTTTGAAGTGGCATTTAAGACCGTAATTGTTGATACTGTATGGGCAGCAACTGCATTTCTCTGTTTCCCAAATATTTCATCGAGATGTTCGAAGAACTCAAATTCAATCGAGCCTCTGTCTGATTTGTTGTTGTTATCAATGCAGAGTTTATGCTTTTTTATCATTGCACCCATTTTCCACTTTATCTGCTCGGCGGACATCTACATCGTACAAAATATTTAATATTTGTTTATAATTTATATATATATATATATATATATATATATATATATATATATATATATATATACATATATATATATATATATATATATATATATATATATATATATATATATATATATATATATATATATATATAAATATATATCTCTAAAAAACTAATGCCCTCACTTGAATTCCAAATTCTTCAAGTCCGGCTTCAATAGCATTCCACAATTTGCTCTTCTTTTTGGGATTATCCAGCATCTCTTTCTTAGCTTCGTATAGGCTGAGAAGTCCCAACGTAGCGGCACGCGTCCACACTGCAGCTGCATAAATATAACAAATTTAGCATATCAGAAAGAACAAGTAAGACAAAAACAAACAAATTTTGTATGTAGTGCGTGTATTATCATATATTTACTGCTTACATTGTTTGGACGTCATTTCCCCGAGATATTCGTTTTTCATGGTCGGTGAGAAAATATCTTTCTTTGCTATGAGTTCTACAAAAAAATATATACAGAATACAATTACAGAAATATATCAATATATTACAGAAAACACTTACCGTCAACGTTACCAATATTCTCTGTTGACACCGGGAGATCGTCGCTAGTAAAAAGTATATTGTTTTCATCCAAATAAACTTCTTTTTCAGCAAAACATTGGTGATGGGGAATTTCATCTAAAGATGAAATACCAGTTTCGCATTTTTTGCAAAAATATGGACCTGCAATTAATGAATCACTAGTGAAAATAAACACAATATAACAATAACAGCAGTAGACACTTTTGATTTAATTAAATATATTGAATCAAGAAAACATTTTCAAAATTCGATTTTAAGGGATATAAACAATAATTAAACAATATAGTAAATAAGTCAATATTACTTACCATTTACAAGAAAATAGGTAGTATCCATAGTATATTGAAATATATAAAACAGAAATCAAAGTCGAAACCGCACAATCAATTCAAGCCAAAAATCAAACAGAAATATGATTATGTAGTAATTTACGCGGGACGCAGTAGTACCACACATAAAACTTATGTTGGTATGAGACTTACTTACAGCGTCAGACTTTGCCTTTTAGCTGTGTTTGGCAGAGTCGAGCTGAGTCGTACTCTGGCGTAGTTGGAACGCAAGTATCGTACACTGTGTAACACAGTGTTAACTTTGTACCTTGCTGGAAAGCACCCAACATGTATCTTAGCGTTGAATGCGTGTCGTTCGTGACATACCCACTTTTTTTGGTTAATTGGACTATATTTGAATAATAGTCGCTAAATACAACAACGTAACATGTGGATCTTATATATGTTTGATAAAAATATTCTTTTTAAAAAACCTTTATTAGTTAACTAGCTACAGCTCATTACAATATTACAACTGATTAACTTCACAAAGAGTGTTAGTAATTATATATGCTTATTATACTGTTGAGTCCGCATTTCCCATTTTAAAGATAAATGATAGCTATGAATGAATCACCAGTTTATATTTTATTTATATAACTTCTACTTCGATTATCCTCTTGGTCAACCAGTCGATGTACTACTTCACTTTCAAAGTGGATGATTCCTTTTGAAATTTATTCCATTAAAGGGAAAATTAATATTATTTGGCGGCCGGACAATACTAATTACTAACTGAGAGACCCTAAGTGTTCACGTTATCTGCTTAAATAAGTACAACGAGGGTTCTGGAAACCAGAAGATTCCATTCCTAGAAATAGAACCTTCTGGAACATTTCATTTTAGGCAACCCTTATGTCATACCCGTATTGTGGTTGCGTATGCCACATGCTTGCTACTTTATAAAAGTTGATATATTTTGGAAAGTGTTTTTCAAACTTAAACTAGTTATTAGGCATTCATGAGATTGATTGAAAGGAATATAAAGGACTGTATTCATATTAAAGTTCATATATTTGAGGCCTTTATTGAAAATTAGCTAATTCTCGATTTTCATGACTAAAAAGCGCTACAACTACTTAATCTGTTTTGAAAATAACAATTATTTTACACAGTTAAGATTAATAATTTAGTAGTAGCATATTAACTATATAAGTGAGAAATGACATCGACATCCTCATTACCTAAAAAATAAATTACAATAGTAGTGTTTTCAAAATATGAATAGCATTATTTAATCATTATTATGCTGTTGGATATATGTGTTTCCTTAAAAATCATATAAATGATATCTATTAAATTACCTTTCATTTAAAATGTAGAATGCATCATTAGGTTGGTGAAATGGATGATTATTATATTGGAATAGAACGAATATTTCAAGAAAAATAAATTCTATTATTATTTATATGACAAGTATAATTTTGGGAATAGGCAGAATTTCAACTTCAATAATTAATGATAAAGAATCAATACACACTGACTTAATAGCTATGGTCGTCATAAAACATGGAAATGGAAATAAAAGACTGTAAGCGTAAACTCCATGAAGACGACTGTCTTCCCAGCAGGGGCGCGCCAGGAGCATGCGGCGCCTGTGTCAAAATTTTTGATTAATTAAAAACATCTGTATCAAAAACTAATATTATAAATATGTTGCATGCCTAGGTGATAAGAGCCGCAACAACTATAGGTTCGGACACTTTAATTTTTAATTCTCTAGTAGCATTTTTAAGTAATACGTCATGAAAAAAAAAATGAATAATTAATTTGAAATACTATAATTTTTAGGCTTATGTTTAGGAACATTTAAATGATTAATTTTGTTATATTCTTAACGCATTGAAATAAAAAACACAAAGATTTGAATTACAAACACAAGAAAACAGATAAACAACAATATAAATAAATGAAAAATATAATATTTATAATATAAACATAATACATATGATACGGTAAATTAAATACAAACAATGTAAATAAGTCATTAATTAAATTTTACTTTCCTAGCTTTTAGCAAAGAAAAAGTTTGGATAATATCATGAATATCAGGTTTATCCAGTATGTCAGACCCAATTGAAATTATTGCGAGATCTGATAATCTATTTTGCGCCATTCCATTGTGGAGCGTAAATAACTCTTTATGATTTTTAATTTAAAAAAAGACGCAACTTACACAACTGGGCCTCGATTCTTATTCATTCTAATATCTAGATCTTAACTTATTGATGACGTATGCGGGCTTGACTTGTTTCCTAGCGCTAAATTTGAAAAGCTCAACATCAAGGGATATGTGATTGCAGCTATGTTCAACATGATGAAAATTTGAATTTGTCCGCGAATATTATACCACAACAATACATTGCGAAATTAATTGAAGGTTTTAAAAACAGAAATATAAAATTATTACTTACCAAATAGGAAACTTGTTGTATGAAACTAATCGTAATTTCAAATTGTACAATTGTTCGCCTAGTCACCTTCTATAGTAGTGCAATTATTTGAATGCAAGAAAACCCTGATATTGTTACATTTTGTTGAGGGTAGAAACGCTAAATTTATACGTTACTTTTGGGTTCTGGGAATTCAAAATAAGGGAATACCGTAGGAACACTTATAATTAGTAGTGGGATTTCCAGGACAAACAAATCGTTTGTTAATGTATGATGTTTGATTAAATATTCAATATTCTAAGCCTTTACTATATGAAACGACATAACTAATAAATGAAGTAAGCTTTGTTATGTTTCATAAAAACTTTTATTGATATATATTTTCTGTAAATACATTAATTTTCTCAGTATCAACAAATGACATAGATGGTGCGACTTCGGATATATTCATCAGCGGTAATTCCGCTGTCATAGCATCCTCGCTGTCTAATGAAATTTCGTCGGTCCATCCAATCCATAGACAGAATTTTCGGTACTTATTTCTATTATCTGACCATCAAAGTCGTATAAAATTATATTTAACGACGGACCACAATTCGTTTCACATTATAATTAGTAGTGGGATTTCCAGGACAAACAAATCGTTTGTTAATCTATAATTATTGATTAATTATTCAATATTCTAAGCCTTTACTATATGAAACTACATGACTAATAAATGAAATGAACTTTGCCAAGTTTCATAAAAACTTTTATTGATATATATTTTCTGTAAATACAGCTTATATAATCATCAGCGGTAGATCCGCTGTTATAGCATCCTCACTGTCTAATGAAACTTCGTCGCTCCATCTAATCCATAGACAGAATTTTCGGTACTTATTTCAATTATCTGACTATCAAAGTCGTATAAAATTATATTTAACGACGGGCCACAATCCGTTCCATATTAGCGAAGGCTTTTTTCTACGGAATTTTGAACAACAGTCCAAACCTATGAAACATTAATAAATAAAGAATAAATATATATTAGATTCGAAACCTTTACAGACTTTGATTTTTACATATAATATAAGGAATATTTACACGTTGCCTCTTCGAAATATTTATTTTATTTATTGATAATTTTTGTGTTGAAGGACTTGACCTAGAAATTTCAAAAAAACTTCAATTTAAAAATTAACCTCAAACTACAGATTCCAATACGAGTTGAACAACAACAACGTTGGATCTTTCACGTTTGACCACTAGGCGGCTACGTGTCGTATTCCAAGAGCAAATCCCGAGTCAACTTTACTTGCTGAATTAGAATCGAGGCCCTGGTAATGATAAAAGAATACGGAGTGCTACAGTAAAATTTGGATAAACTCCCACCACAGACAAATATACACATACGTATAACGTAATGTATAAGTTATGCAGCGCTTAATATTGTAGTACCATTGCCGCACCCGAGGGGGCTGCTGTTAATACCATTGCCGGACTAGAGATGGCAAACTCTACACTTCTAAAGCTAAAACCATACATGCTCGACAGTTTCCGTTTTATTTCGATAAGAAATCTGATGTTATATTGAATAGTTCGTGAATTTTTACGGATTGTTTCATTTGTATACAATTGCATGTATCCCTATTTAGCGGGTGATTTTTTGTTATATTTATATCAATTCCAAATTTATTGAAAATTAATATAAGATTTCTGGTCAGAAGTTTGTTTATTTTAATTGTAAAAAATCGCGTATGGACCATCCCAAATTATCCTTTTTTTAATTTCCAGTGAAAGATAAAATAAAGTGTGAATGCAAGAAGTGGTAATAAGTTTTCTATACTAAGAGTTATGCAATACTATTTCGTTAAATAATTACAAGTTTCAAATAATTTAATTATATATTTATTTATTTTTTGGAAATTCATTACTTATCGATATGCCTTTTGTTAAACTTCAACGTAAATTGATATGTGCGGATCATTTCAATTCCGATTCATTTGTTAATTCTTTGCGAAATAAATTGTGTGTCAATGCTGTACCGGTACAAGTTTTAGAGATAAATTCTATTTTAATCCCATTATCACCATCAAAATTAAAAATAGTGTCTCCTAAACTCAAATACAGTAATTTATATTCAGATGAAATTAATTAGCCTTTAACACCGGAAAGTCAGCCAACAATCAGTGAAGCTGCACAACAATGGTCATCTAATCCTTTGCTTTCCTCAGATTTAGCATGCCGAAAAAAATTAATTTCTGATACTGAAACTCCGCGAGAGCAATCACTTCGTAAAAATTAAAAACGTGTTCTACTTTAAACTAAAAATAAACGATCATTGTTATGCAAAGCAAAAAAAATTAAGAAAGAAAGAAAATCAAAATTTGATATTCTTTCCGATATCAATAACTTTAATTTTAAATCAGAATATTCTAGGGTATTGGTACAAATGCAAATGTGGCATCGCGCGAAACACGCATGGTCCAAAACGGAAAAAGAATTTTCTCTATGTATTTATTTCAAATCACCTTCAGCCTATACATTTTTTATAAGTGTTGGTATAATACTTCCGGCTATTTCAACAATAAAGTCGTGGATAACAAAGTCAAAATTTAAAACTGGTATTAGTCCAGCCCTTTTTCAACAAATAGGACTTAAGGCATCATCAATGTCTGATACGAAAAAATGTTGTTTGATGAAATGGCATTAAAAGAATTTTTGGAGTATAATAAACAATTTGATAAGATTGAAGGTTTTGCAGAATTAGGACCACTTGGTAGAAATTTTAAATATGGCGGAAGCACCTTATTATTTATGGTTCGTGGTTTGTATTCCAAGTGGAGACTCCCAGTTGCATATTTCATATCTGCTAGCAATGTTAAGAATACTGAATTAACAAAATTAATTGTAATGTGTATTGATTATTTGATAAAATCCGGTTTAACTCCTAAAGCAATTGTTTGCGATCAAGGGTCGAATAATAGAAGCGCTCTTAATAATTAAAATGTTAACGTAGACGGGCCATATTTTAATATAGATAATCTACAAATACATCTGATATACGATGTGCCACATCTATTCAAAAGTGTTCGAAATAATTGGTTAAATTGTAATTTTATTTTATATGGCAATAAAGTATCGTTCACAGACGTAATACAAACTTATAATATAGATAAATGTAGTCAACTAGCGAGATCGAACTGTAAATTAACGGAAGCTCATATAAATCCAAATAACTTTCAAAAAATGAATTGTAAATTAGCTTTACAAATCTTTAACCATGGTGTAGCTGCTTCTATTAGAACAGCCATCGGTACAGGTGATCTTAAAAGTGATACCGGTGTTCACACGGCTGAGTTTATTTTGCAAATGAACATATTATTTGATTCACTACAGTCACTCCCTCTTTGATAAAAATCCCAATAAATGCGCAATTTCAGAGAAATCTCCGAATATAATAAATATTTTAAACGAGGGATATAATATGATGGATAATTTTCAAAAATTAAATCCACGTTGTCCACGCCAACCCGATTGTTTTACAGGACTAGAATTGACTAAATTCAATTTTAATGTTAACGAATTCGGAACTGAAGTTAAATAACCAACAGTTTATAACAACAGCAAAATATAATCAGGACTTTCTTGAAAATACATTTGCAATGATACGCCAACGAGGCGGCTTTAGTTTTAATCCAGCCGTTAAAACATTTAGTACAGGTCTACGTGAATTTCAATAACTAATTTGATGAAACTCCCAGAATCTTCAAATAGTATAGGTGATATAGACGAAAACTTAGAATTGTTTGCTTCTAATGAACAATTAAATAAAGAATCATGCGAAAATAATAATGAAATTATAGTAAATAATATTCAAGTTCCAGATTTCCTCGAGCACCCATTAAGGGGGGAAATACAAGTAACTACCTGAAAACTCGACGTTTTTTGAGAATTTTTTTTGGGAATATGAAACAACATACACTTTTCGGGTTTCTTGTATTACATTTAATAAACATTCAGCTTCACTCACGAATTTTGTCAAATATGCCCGTCTCCTGTGTGACCTTGACGCTACACTTAAAGAAGGTCGCGTTGGGCGTGCGGACCCAACAGGCGGGAACTCTGGGGATCCGAAACAAAAATATATTTTACTTTTATTAGATAAACCTTATTTTCAGTTGTATTTTGTTCTATATGAACCTCCGAAACTAGAAAAAAAACCGATATTACATAAAAAAAACTTAATCTGAAAAAAGATGAACTTTTCATCTTTATTTTTTGAATTTTAGCACCTCTAAATAGTATTATATGCTTATTTTTTCATGATTTTAGTGGTTCACATAGAATAAAATTTAATGACCTTTCAATCGCGCTAAGTTACAAGTCATTTAAATGAAAACTTTTTGAGTTATTTTTCCCGCCAGTTTGAAAAATACCGTTTCGAGTAAAACGCGTTTAAAGTTTATGTTAGGTAAAAGTGTAATTTTTGGAAACCTTCGGTTGTTTTAAGTCAATCGGCGATTTCGAAGCCATACAAGGTTCCATCCTTTTGCGCATAGAAATCGTCGAGTTTAGCCTGAGCCTGTTTTCTAGCAGTTCTGGCCCCTTTGCTGCAACTCTACGATCGGCGCTCCTGGCGAGTGTAGCGGTCCTCGTCGGATTTAGTGCTGAAGATGTGCGTATTTTAGCCAATATCGCACTGCAGAACGTCCATGAAAACAATTTTTTTATTTTTCTAATTAATAATAATTTACTAAACTTTAGCACCCTTTTTCACTAATTATATTTCTTACAATATATATTAAATGTCAAACTTCAAATTATTAGAGTTTTTTTGTTTTTCAGTAATTTTCAACAATTGACAGGAATAATTGATACGATTTATGTGAAAATAATTAAAATAAGAATCAATTTTAAAAGTCATTTTTGTATCCGGTACCTTATTTGAAAAAAGTTTCAAATTAAGGTTATTCAAAATGCTTATATCTATAATTTTAATTTCATAAATTTTTCTGTAAGTGCAACCATTTTTGAGTAATTGCAGAAACCGCAAAAAAAATAACTAGAGTTAACATGCACTTCCGGTTAGAATATTGTTTTCAAAAATAAGAGGTTTTCTCTCTAGAAATATACAAATCTTAAGTTTGAAGATACATAATTTTACCTTCAACCGTATAGGCTGTAAAACGCTCAAAGACCCGCACGCATACAGATAGACACACACACACACACAAACACACACACACACACACACACACAGACGGATGTCATTCCAAAAATAGTCGGAATCAATACATTGAAGGTCAAAACGTATATTTCCGTTAAAATCTCGAGATCGAAATTTTTCATGATTACTTGTACTGCGTATAAGAATGTGAAAATGGTTATATCTCGGTAACTACATTTCCGAACGCCTAGATATTTTACAGGATAAATCTTAAATGTATAGGCAATTGATTTATGTAATAAAAAAAAATCGATAAAAAATTTATTTTACTTGTATTTCCCCCCTTAGGTCTTCCTGCTCAACAAGTAGAAAAACATTATTTAGAATCATGTTCCGTGTTATATTTTGCTGGTTATTTAGCTTTTAAATACATTGGTAAATTTAAATGTATCGATTGTAAGTACAATTAATTGGTGAAAATGAAAGTATTACAGACAGAAATGAATTATTAATAATTCAAAATACGTTCAGCTCTCAAAATCCTTTAGGCATTCCTAAAAACCTTCAAAATCATTAAAAAGTATAGCATTTTTAAGTTTACAAATTTTCTCTAAATAATTTGAAAAGATTAAACATTTGAATATTCTTAAACAGAGATTAATAAACAAAATTATTTATAATATAAATAATATGTATCAGGGCTGGCTTGACGAAGCCGATACATGCTATGACCATAAATTATATCTTTTGCATTTATTAATTAACAGGAGAAGCAAGAAATAATAAAGGTATCGCAAAAAGAAAATTGAGTATTATATCCAACAAATAAAATTCAAATCAAAATTAATTTACGATATATATACATATATAAAATATAGTATTATTTATTTAAAAATTGCGATTGAACACATTATATTTTTTTAAATGCCATTAAACTCTCAGTAAATTTATCTTTTTTAATAAATATATATTATGTTATTATTATGGTAATAGTTAGGTAGTTGTCATAAAACATTTGGGTGCCACATTGATGAATAAATTTATTTGATTTAGTGACAACTCATTCGATAATGTTTATGTTACTTCTACTTCGGCAGCTTAAATTATCCGACTATATCTCTATGATACCTTTATCCAAAAGTATCCAATGTTTCCATTCCCATCCCGGCAAGAGTTAAATATTTTATTTTTAAAAACATGTTTCAAATATAGCTGGCTTGAAAGATTTTTTTATTATAAAACAAATCAGTTTCCGACTCCTCGTGGTTCTTGCCGGACAACAATACACGTATAAGCTAGTCAAATTTGAAAACGTGAATTGTTGACAAAGAAAAGCTGAAATTAAACCATCACAAAATTTTTCATTAAACTTTTTTGCATGTGGAGCCTGCACTTGCGCTTTATAATATGTAAAATAATTAAACATTGTAATTTGTAACATGTTTTTATAAATGTCTATATATCATTTTATACAATTTTTTTAGTTGTGTATAAATTGTATTGTCGTATTTCCCCGTCTTATTGTTAGTATTAAGATGCATGTACCGTTACATTATTTTTCTTTGTATATTATATTTTCCATTGTATCCATGGTTATTATGACGGTAAAAATATTGAAACGTTATGTTGAAATATCCATGCATATATACAAAATTTAATCTATATTATGTTTAGTCTAAGGGTTTTGTCCTTAGTTATAGCTACACTTATAAGAGATTAAAGATCGTTTAATATTTAAATAAGGACCAATGTGTAGAAGAAGAGTAAACAGATGTGGTCATCTTTAAGATCTGGCGACGATCCTTTTTGGGCAGTCTCGTATATGATGGTGTAGTGGTAAAGCGGAGAGATAAACCTTCGGAGACCGTAGATATAATAAAGAGCACGATTTAATATAAAACTTTTATTATTATTAATTAATTAGATCCCAAAACCCAATACGTTACAATATATATACAGTGAGCGCAAAATGTATTCGTACAGGTCAAGTTTTCATAATAAAACTACATTTAAAGAAAAACTATTGAAGATAGATCAAAAATAAAAATATGTGGAGTTATATGGAGTCATGTGTTTATTTAATTTACGAAACCTATTCATCAAAAATAATATTAATGTGGAAATAAAAATTAAAAACCAATAGGGTAAAACGACCAGTAGTGGCACAGTTAAGAAAATTCTCTACTTGTTTGAGGATTAAAAAAAATATGTTTCATATATATTTATATAATAATTGAAAATTTTTAAAGTTTATGTGTTTTATAAAGTAAAAAAAAAATTAAATTGTTTATTGATGTTTTAGGTAATTTTGTTCACAATTTATAATTTGATGTTAAAATGCCAGTAATGGAACAGTGGCTGCCTTTAAAAGCAAAGTCCTTTCTAGTAATAGATCGGCAAATTATATTTTTTGTTAAATGAACAAGGTAAATCAATAAATAAATAAGTTCTATTATAAATTTATTTTTTATTTAATATAGTTATAAATTTATATATTTTAGCTTGGATTTCCTAAAATTTAGGTATATATTTATAAAAAAACAGTTGCAGTAGCTTTATTTTATAAATTTTTAAATTATAGAGGTGGGTACTATACCTATCAAAAGCTAAATTTAATATTTATAAAGTTCTAAATTATAAATGTAGACAGCAATATTATTCTTTATCTATAATGCAAATGATATTTTAATTAAATAATAATTTTTAATCGAAATATTAAAATTACTTATAAATAGGTATATTACATCAAAATTTTTAATACTTTTCTTGCATTAAAATTTTGTGAACAATGAAAAATTGAAATCTTTTCTAGTTTTATTTTTTTAGATAAGAATACTTTTCATCTTGTAATTTCAGATAAAAGTATTTTTTCAAGTGTACCGGGTGGGGCAAAACAACCTCCCTAGTTTTGCAAGTGAATTAAAGAAAAAGGAGTCGAGTTACAAAAAATTTATTTCAATAAAATAAAGTAGTTACATGGCCAGTTTTATCTTATGTAGTTTTAAAAATCATATCGGCCAAGTGTTGTCCTTCATTGTCTACACACTGCTGCAAGCGACTTTTGAAGTTTTGCATAACCCTTTCAAGCATTTCTTCAGGTATACGGCGAATTTCCGTGCGGATTGTCTCCTCTCAGGGCGACAAAGCATGCGGGGAACCTTTCCTTCAAAACCAGCATTGATGCCCGCGCTGTGTGGGCTGTGGCCCCGTCCTGCTGAAACCAGACATTCTCGAGACCAAGTTCTTCAACAGCAGGGGAACAATATTCTGGAGCATGTTAACATAGCGCCCAGAATTGACGGTAACTGCCCGATTTCTTTCCTGTAGTAAAAGGAAGGCCCGATAATCCCTATTCGGGAAACTGCGCTCCAAACTGTGACACGATCACTATGCAGAGGCTTATCGTGGATCACGCTCGGATTGTTTTCGCACCAATATCGAAAAATTTGTTTATTTACACCGCCAGAAAGATGGCAATGTGCTGGGCGGCGATTACAGACTCCTTTTCACGTATGTATGCTTCCACGGCAAAAGCGCGCTGCTCGTTCGTCCACATTGTGTTTACGACTGAATTCTTTTGTAACACAAACGGCATATCTTTCTGCCGCCATTCACGCCATGCCTACCCTTTTCCGACCTCTGCTCGCTTCACAATTCTCTGATGAAACTAGGGAGGTTGTTTTGCCCCACCTGTATAAGAGGTTTTGTTCTAATTCTTGCTTTTTCACACTTCTTTTTACCCTTTTTATTAACCGTGTTATTGTTTTTACCAGGTTTCACTAGAATAAAAATAATTTATTCAAACGAATACAAAAATAAATTAAAGAGGTCATGTTTTAGATTTTTATCTTTTATGAGATAAACAATAAAATTTCAGTGTACGTATAATGTAAATAATAACTGATACATACTTTTTAAAGAATTATTTATCTATAGTTAAAATTTGTTCTTGTTATAAGAAATATGTAAAGACATTAATATTCTAACCTCACTTGCTTACTGTCAGAGGGGCTCTGTTTACTAATTTATTTATAGCAGCGGCCACTCAATAGAACAGCGCTGTAAGCATAAAGTGTATTATTATTGGCGGCTCCTCAAAATTTTATCCCAATACTAGCACACGTGTTTTTAGAATTAAAAAAAATCAATATTCAACATTTGAAATGTTTCGATGAAATATTCATTTGGTTTATTTAACCAGGTACATATTAAAAAAATACGTTTTTCTAGTAAATATGATTGTAATTGCTTAAGCTATAGTAACCGTAAACTAACTAAAAATGGCTTTGAAAAGTACAACTTTAATATCGCTAAACAATATTCGTTTTTTTTTAATTAATACTTTTCAAAAGGACGCGAGAAAGGTTTTTTCTTGTTTAAAACTATATATAAATATTTAAATCGTTGTTATACCTACGCATTTGCACAATTTTAAACGTATAAAACCAAGTTTTTGATACCTGTGCCATTACTAGCGACGTTCCAGTACTGGTCGATTTACCCTACTATATACAAAATTTAATATTTAGTTTACGAAAATAACAAAATTATATCTAAAAAGCAATGTGCACACATTGCTAAAATCAAGCGTTCGACTTTCGTATACTCTCATGATTCAGACAAGCGTTCGGCTTTTTCAAGATTGTATTTGCTACAACAAAGCTTATGGCTGTGATTGTACGTATATTCAAAACTTCATGATGGCACTCCTAACACCAACTCTTGGTACAAAAACGAACTATATCGACGCGCCGCGCGTAGTCCCATTTACAATGTCTATCTGTATATATGATTGCACAATATAACAGATTGACCAATCCTGTATAATTTTTAACAGCGCTTTGAAAGTCGCCCTCCGCCAGAGGCCAACACTTGTCACTTCCAGTTTGTCGCCAAGCGCTAGACGTCGCTAGTGTCAATCAATAGTTAGTTATCTATATTATCCTCCAAGTGTTCGAATTTTTGAATATAACTCGGAGATCCACAGGCTCGTAACATGAATATTTAAAGACCAGGACATCTACCTGTAATAGTTTGTATTGTAAATTCAATTGGATATTTAATGGGCGATCAAATGTCATTTTACAGATTTTCAGTTTCTCTACATTAATGAGAAAATTTGATATTTATCAATCGAAAAGCAAATTAATGTCTATCTCAAGCTAAAATAATGTTGGAGGAATGTAACCTTAGTGCGTAAATTATATGAAGTGCTATGAAAAAAAAAAAGAAATCTGTTGTCCAGCTACCGTTAAAAAAAATATTTATTGATTATGACCGTGACATGTTTTTGTTAGTGAGAAAGAAAAATTAAAAAGCTTCAAGTCCTCCAGATATCGAAAAGAAAGAGAAATACAAACTACTCTGCCAGATTTAGGACGTCCGGAATAAAACCCGGGCTGCTTAGTATATGATACCTTATTTAGCAACTGGGGCTGACAATTAACAAATTTTGAACTGCTGTACATTATAAGTATATAATAACTATTTTCTATGCTACATTTACCGACTAAAATATTTTGCAGCTTTTCTTATCATTTTATTTTTATCTGTAGCGTACTCTTTCGCGTAATGTCACCTTTGTGTAGTATTTTTATTGAACATGTCGCAAAATTACGGTTGGAAACGGGATGAATTGATGTATGAACTGAAAATTCGGTGAGAAAATCGAGTAGATTTTACGATCCGACAAGCTACTCAGCTTCTTGACGCTTATCCTAGCGATAGCCAATTTGTTAAGTTGACACTTAACCAAACCAGTGAACTGTCCTTTTGTAAATCCAAACTCATCCAATTAACTTCTATGGTTTCTGATTTTAATGGAACGGACACCAGTATAGAATTCAACGAACTTACGAATCGAATCAGTCATCTTTTGCGACGTAGTTACCGTATTACTGACGCCAAATACCAAGGTGACGTAGATTTTTTGATTGAAGCTGTAGAAACTTTATACGATGCTTTAGAGAATAAATGTCGCAATAATTTTCGGATCTCCACTTATTAGTAGTAGTATTTCTATCCCTAAACTGATTCCGGTTCATCAATGGAAATTTACTTTCAACGGTCGTTCGTCGGTTATTGAATTTCTGGAAAGATTGGAAGAACTTTGTCTGTCCCGTAGCGCCACTAAGTTAGATTTATTCAATTCTGCTAGTGATTTGTTCACGGATGCCGCCCTTTTATGGTATCGGGCCAATAAAATAAATTTCTAGGACTGGGATCAACTGGTGGATAAATTAAAAGAATAATATCATCCCATTGACCATGACCATCGATTAGGGCAAGAGATTTTAAATCGTAAACAGACACCTTCAGAGCATCCTTCAGAATTTATTGCTGCTATGCAGCTCATGTTTTCGCGATTATCACTAAAAGTACCAGAGGACCAACAACTTTTTACGATTCGCTACAACCTCTATCAATATTACGCGCAAAATGTTGCCGCTTTGTATATAATTTCCATTGCTTATCTCAATCGACTCTGCCAGCGCTAGGAATTAGCCAAGGGAACTTCTTTGGTTAGTACGGATTATAAACCCAATGTGCCGCAACGTTCATGTAGGCTTACTTCGCCATCTCGCCAGCATGTCTCTTTCGATGTTGGCTCTGCTTGTTGGAATTGTCGTAAGACTGGACATTTGGCCTCCAATTGCCAATCTCCTAAAACGCGTTATTGTTCTCGTTGTGGTAAAGCTGATTTTACTGTTCGTACGTGTCCTAAATGTGCTATTAATTCGGAAAACGAATTGCGCGATCAGTAAAGAATCGGTACTGCTATCGTTATCGACCCACACCGATTCAACGAGATAGTCTAGAGTTTAAGTCGTGGCTAACATACATCGCTTCTTTTATGTCTGGTAGTACGGTTAATTACACATTATCATCACGTGAATATGATCCTCGACCTTATTTAACCATATCAATATGCAAAGTTACTTTTACGGCATTAGTTGATTCGGGTTCTTCGCATACTTTAATGGCTTCTCGAGTTTTGCCCAAACTTCAAAATCTACCGATTACTTTTAGTTCTGCTTCCAACACTGACTACATTACCACTGCTGATGGTAATTCATGTCGTATTCAAAAGATAGGATTAGTCCCATTTTTCGTCGAAGGGAAAACTGAATTCGTAGAAACTTTTTTCGTTCCTTCTCTTGCAATTGACGTGATTCTTGGAGTTGACTTTCTCACCAAATTTAACATCATTCTGGATCTTGTCACTAAAACTTTTTATTTTAACTCGCCACAAATGGCATGTGCTATAGTTGACAAGAATCACTTAAAACCCATAGATGGTCACCAGCTAAATAAACTTACGGATGATTATTTCAATCTAACTGCGGGTAAACTGGGTAGAACCCACATGGTTCAACACAATATTGATACTGGTGACGCACAGCCAATTAAACAACGTCATTATCCTACTTCACCAAATATTGAAAATTTTATTAATACCGAATTAGATCGACTGCTCGAGTTGGGTATTATTGAACCTTCGTATAGCGCGTGGAGATCTCCAATAGTTGTTGTGAAAAAACATACTGGAGAGTATCGTCTTTGCATCGATTTTAGCAAAGTTAACAACGTTACGAAAAAGGATGCATATCCTCTACCTTATATTTCATCTATTCTTGATCGCCTTGGAGGATCAAATTATTTATCTTCTCGCGATTTAGAATCTGCCTATCACCAAATCCCTCTTGATTCTTGTAGCAGAGAACGTACAGCTTTTACTGTACCGGGTCGTGGACTTTTTCAGTTCGTCACTATGCCATTTGGATTATGTGGAGCCCCTGCTACCATGCAACAATTAGTTGATCAGATTTTCGGTGAAAAATTAAAGAAACATGTATTTGTATATTTAGAACACATCGTCATTGCCACTTCCGATTTCCAAACCCACTTACAGGTTTTACAGCAAGTAATCGAGCGATTAAAATCTGCAAGTTTAACATTAAATGAAAAAAAGTGTTTCTTTGCGCGTAACGAACATAAGTATCTTGGATACATAGTCGATTCGCGAGGGTTACGCGTTGATCCGGATAAGGTAAGCGCTATTGAATCTTTTCCAGTGCCGAAATGTCCGAAAGTTTAAGGCGCTTTATCGGCATGGTGTCATGGTACCGTCGTTTTATAAGTAAATTTTCAGAAAGAGTAGCCCCGCTTACTTTACTAACACGAAAAAATGCGAAATTTAAGTGGTCTGTAGATACCGATATAGCTTTTAATGATCTAAAAAAATGTCTCGCGACGGCCCCAGTCATTACTTGTCCCGATTTCTCCCGACCTTTCTGTATTCAGTGTGACGCTAGTGGAGCGGCTTTAGGTGCTGTTCTTACTCAAAAATTTGATGATGGCGAACACGTAATTGCCTACGCTAGTCGTATGCTTAACGCTCATGAACGAAACTATGATCCTTCTGAACTTGAGTTTTCTGCCATGCTGTGGGCGATTGAAAATTCCGTTGTTATGTCGAAGCTTCGAAATTTTCCGTGATAACAGATCACCAGGCTCTGCTCTGGTTAAGCAATTTGAAAGAACCAAGAGGTAAATTTAATCGCTGGGCCTTAAGATTGCAGCAATATGATTATGAAGTTATTCACAGCAAAGGCAAAGAACATGTCGTTCCGGATGCTTTATCTAGGGCCGTTGCCGCAATACTATTGAAAAATGAAGATAAAGACGCCGAATATGTCACTAAATTCAACGACGTTCAAAGTAACCCTAATAACAACCGAAATTGGAAAATACTCGACGACAAATTATATAAACACTGCCGACTGATTAATACAGATTCTCCAGATGAAAGCCCTTGGAAGCTCATTATTCCTACTTCAGTGCGAGCCACTATATTACGAGAGAATCATGATGTACCAACTGCCGGACACTTGGGCATATATAAAACTAAACGTCGAATCGCTACCGATTACACATGGCCAAATATATTTAAAGACATCGTACATTACGTACGAACTTGTGAAATCTGCCAAGCACAAAAGGTAGAAATTCGACCACCACCGGGATTCCTTGGTAAACGCGCAGTTTCTCGTCTTTGGCAATATGTTTGCTCTGACCTAATGGGACCGTTTCCTCTTTCGAAGTCGCGTAATCGTTTCGTATTAGTTGTGTGTGACATGTTTACAAAATATACATTTTTTTTTCCAATTCGTATCGCTGATAGTAAAACCATCTGCCGCCTCATTGAAAATGAAGTTCTCCTTACGTTTGGCATACCAGAATACTTCGTTTGCGACAACGGACGTCAATACATTAGTCGCGAGTTCAAAGAATTGATGTCTTCTTATTCCATTAAATTACAACTCAACGCCAATTTTCATCCATCGGCGAATCCTACTGAGAGATCTAACAGGGTTATAAAAATTATGATTTCATCTTTCGTTAAAGAAGATCAGCGTGACTGGGATATTCAGCTACCGAAATAAAATTTTGCATTACGTACCGCTGTTCACGAAACTACAGGTTATACTCCTGCTTTTCTTAATTTTGGTCGATAATTAATTGTTCATAATTCCGCCACACCTAATGGGGCTGTACCGTTAGAGACTGATGCCCGTCATGATTTTGCACATCGTCTGGTTAGGCTACAAAACTTACAACGTCTCGTACGCCAGCGCTAAGAATAGCGCTCATTACAATGTTCGTCGCCGGCCTCCAATTACCTATCGTGTAGGAGAACTGTGTGGAAACGCAAAACTACCCTATCGAATGCCAGATACTATTATTCTGCTCAACTGGCTCCGAAATTTGTAAAATGCAAAATTCTTAATTGTCTTTCGGATACGCGTTATGAACTTTCGGACATGAATGGCCGCTCTGTAGGAGTGTGGCATATCGAAATGATGAAACCGTTCTTTTCTCGTTAATTACTGTTGAATTATTTTACTAGATTATATTTTGCTTTAGTAGTAATTTTGTTTTGCTGCAACTTAATATTTTTTTTTTTGGGGGGGCGATGATAATGTAACCTTATTGCGTAAATTATGTGAAGTGCCATGAAAAAAAAAAAAGAATTCTGTTGTCTAGCTACCGTTAAAAAAAAAATTTATTGTTTATGACCGTGACATGTTTTTGTTAGTGAGAAAGAAAAATTAAAAAGCTTCAAGTCCTCCAGATATCTAAAAGAAAAAGAAATACAAACTACTCTGCCAGATTTAGGACGTCCGGAATAAAACCCGGGCTGGCGCCCATATTAAAAAAAAATCCTAAATCTCTACTAGCCGATGCCGCACGGGAACAAGCTTCGCCCTGATTTGATTAAGTACCCTTTTTTTGTTATTCTCTAAATTTTTGTAATTATTTAATTCTGTAATTATTATGATGCAGTAGTTCGAATTAGATTTTAGATTAATTAAGTTAGTTTTTTTGTTTAATTTGTATTTGGCTCCCAATTCCCAGTTAAGAGTGTCAAAAAAATTTGTAAATAAAAATTGTTATTAGTAGAAAATAATTTTGTAATTTCGTCCACCCTAATTGTATAAACCTCTAAGATAAACCTACCCCGACTCCGACTTGAGAGCTAGTCAAAGCATTTAGTTTTGAGTTTTCGTGATAAAAATCGTTACAAGAATTAGGAAAAATTAATCACAAAACGAAGAAACTTCGTAAGCCACCTTGTTTTCTTGAATTACTTCAAACAATTGAGGGTATTTTATTACTATTTGAAGAAGAAAAATCATCTCTCCAAATAGATTTTCTTCTTACAAACCGACTAAATCAAGATGTCATTGAAAATTTATTTTCCATATTTCAACAGAAGGGAGGATATAACAAAAAAAAACAACAGTCCGGACATTTAGAACGTTATTTCGCAAAAATTCCATAAACTCCTTAATGAGACCTCCTAAATCCTCAAATTGTGAGCCTGATTATGATGTGGTAATTGATTTAACTAAAACAGCTCCAAAAAAAAATACGGAACCTCGCTTGACAGTGCTAAATGCTTCAGACTCTGAGGCAAGCATAGCGTCATCTATAAGTAATACATCCATGTCAGAAACAATATCAGAATCGATAATTACATTAGAAGATTGATCAGTGACTTATTTCGCGGGTTATTTAGTAAAAAAATGTCTAGAAGAATTTAATTGCACCACATGTGAACATTATTTGAAAGGAAACATCTTGCTAAATAATAAACAGCTACTATTATTATACAAAACGTACGAAAACATTTATGTGGCTGATCCTAACAACGGGCTTATTTCTCCATCTGATGGCTTTAAAAGAATTATAGATTTATGCTTAATATCTTTTGAATACTATTTCGAAAAAATTTATTATAAAAGAAATTTAAAACTTAAATTATTTGGAAGATTTAATAGAGATATTCCTCATACAATTGGTTGGAAGGTGAAAAATGCAATCTGCATAAAATATTTATTATTTATAAATTAATAACATGCAAAATATTTAAAGAATGTAAAGATATATGTTGTAAAAAAAGTAAGATAAATACGCCGAGCAACAAAATATGTCCAAAATTAAGAATAATACAATATAAATAGTAACATTTAATTTTCTTTCTTAATTACAATTGTTAAATCATATTAAATACCGAATATTAGTAATTTTTAGTCATTTTTTATTTTTAAAAAATTCATTTTTTTCGAATATATTTGTAAAAATATCATTTTATATTAATTAACTAATATATTTCAAAATTGAAGAATATCATATTTTATTATCAAAATAATAATTTTTTTGTATTTAATAAAATACAAAACTACCGCGTAAAATTTTAAGCTTATAAAAACACTATTTCTATCTACGCTCGCTGATCAGAAATTACTAAAATTGGTATCGGCTAGAGCGACTAGATATATAAAGTGTGGACAGCAGCTTCCCAGCCTGTGATTGGCGCCGCCATAGTTTGTCTAAATGTTCAAACGAAATGCATTGCATTATATGGAGCGCGCGTCTCATATTTTTTTATACTCTTTAAATCTAAAGGACCAGATAAGATAATAGCACCCCGTATTTTTTATGTTATTTCTGAATAAATTCTGCGTATTTTATTCCGCGACAGCATAGAAACATATATACTAAATTCCAAACATTTCGCGGGCCAATATAAATATTTGTGCTGTATAATTGCAAGTACATTAGTGTTATACAATTCGCGAAGCTCTTAAAATAAACACTGTTTATTATGCTTATCACATTTATTAATACAAGCTGTGTATTTTAAAATTATGTTTATACTGCATAAATAGTTGTTATTTACCCGCAAAACGATTGGAATTTCATATAATATTTTCTATAAATGATAAAAATACACTGCCGTAGTATTAAATATTTAGAAATGTGCAAAGCATAATGAAATGTGATTATTTTTAGTTAATCATAAAATGTGACAGTAAATATACATACAATTGTATAGCGTAAATCGTTGTTTTAGCGCGCGAAATGTTTCGAATTTTGTATAAATGTTTTTATCAAAGATAGACATATGCCGTCGCGGAATAAAGTACGCAGAATTTATTCAGAAATAACATTAAAAATACGGTGTGCAATTATCTTATCTGGTCCTTTAGATTTAAAGAGTATAAGAAAATATGAGCCGCGCACTCCATATAACGCAATGTATTTCATTTGAACATTTAGACAAGCTATGGCGGCGACCAATCACAGGCGGAGAACCTGCGCCCTATGCTTTGAATAGGGACTACTCGTCGATTGTCCACACTCTTATATATCTATATATAAATTGTTTAATACATGCCCTCTTTCCCCGAACCGCAACATGTCATCCGCGCGCCTCGTGAACTAGTTGATCGAAAATTTAGCATAGACAAACACCAGCTAGATTAAGTTAATACTAGTAGCGACATCTATTGTTGCATTTTTCTTGACACGAATACCTACATTTAAATGGTCAATCTGTTATATTGTGTAATTATTGCTCCTACTAAATCATTTGAATAAACATTCTGAATTATTTAGGATACATGTATCTTTTTTTGAATTAGTAATAAATACTTGAAATTGTAAAATTTCTTCACATAAATCATCTGCTTGGTCAATATCGGACTGATTTTTATGACTCATTAATTTCGCTTGTAATTTTTTGCAGCAAGATAATAGGTATACTTTATTTTGTAAATTATCTAATGAATATAAAAATTGGAATGAGTAGTGTATAAATGGGGGTTCTAATTTAAAAAACCTGAACGTACCCCGTTTTTTGCTACAAAAACCATGAAATATGCCCATAAAAGAATACTTTTGCCCTATTTTTACGGTTTTTTGCTAGAACAACCGTGAAAATGCCTATAAAAGAGTACTTTTGCCCTATTTTTAGTAAAATGTACAAAAAGTGTAAATTGACAAACCTGAACTTATTGACAATTTTTTCCCTAATAAATGGAGAATAAAACCGAATTAGCGAGTATGCTAAATAGTAAAGTAAATTCACAATTTAGAAAATTGTCAGAGTTGGAGAATAAAACGTATAAAATCGAATATTTTGAGGTAATTGAAGGAAAGTATGGTGAGCAAATAATAGTTGGTATAGAAAATTTCAAAGTATCATTACCTGAACGGTATAATAGATTTATACCAAGTATTGAACAGTAATCCTCCTAGTTTAAAATATAACGGTAAGTAGAAAATAGGTACTAGGGAGATGCATGATATAGAATTTGTTTAAACGAATAGTTAAAAATATAAAAAAAATAAATATTGAATAAATAAAGTACATAAAACATAAATAAAGTACATAAAACATAAACTAGACATAAATAAAGTACATAAAACATAAACTAGACCTAAATAAAGTACATAAAACATAAACAAGACATAAATAAAGTACATAAATCATAAACTGGACATAAATAAAGTACATAAAACATAAACTAGACATAAATAAAGTACATAAAACATAAACTAGACATAAATAAAGTACATAAAACATAAACTAGACATAAATAAAGTAAGAATAATTTTAAGCAGTTGAAAAAGTAACGGATACGGCAGGACTCGAACCCGCGACCATCAGTTTCGCGCCGATCGCTCTAACCTAGTTAGAGCGAAAAATGAAGACAAGAAAGCAGTTATAAATGTGGAAAATAACGACGCCAAGTGTTTTATGTGGTCATTATTATCATTCTTACATCCAGAAGATATAAATACTTGTACATTAACAAACTATAATAAATTTATAGATCAAGTTGAAACAATGTTTAATGGTATTCTATTTCCTATGGCACTGAAAGATATTAGTAAATTTGAAAGGCAGAGTAATATCTCGGTAAATGTATATTCTTTGGATGAGCAAGAAATAATATTTCCAGTATATGTAACAAAAGACAAGAAAGATCAACATATAAATTTGTTGTATATAAAGGACGATAAGAATAGTCACTATTGCTGGATAAAGAGAATGTCACGATTAGTGGGACCTCAATTTTCTAAGCATAATGGTTGAAAGTATCACTTTGATCGATGTTTATTATTTTTTAATTCAGAGTATAAGTTAAACATTCACAAAGTTGATTTTAAAACCAAAGATTCAGTAAAAGTAATTATGCCAAGTAAAACTGAGAAAATCCAGTTAAAAAATTATAGAAATACAATGAAAGTTCCATTTGTTATATATGCAGACTTTGAATGTCTAACAAAAAAAATTCAAACATGTGCACCATCAAATAACAAATCATACACACATAGATACGAAAAACATGAACCTTCAAATTTTTGTTAATATATAAAATACATACATAAAGAATATAAGCCGCCTGTTATATATAGAGGTCCTAATGCCGCAAAAGTATTTATGGATAGAATAAGACAAGAAGTAGAAGATATTGGTAACTATTATGATGAAATTGAGGAAAAGTTACCTCTTACCAATACAGAAATAGAACAATTTAATGCTAATAATAATTGTACGTTATGTGGGTGTAGGTATACAGAAGAAAATAAAAAAGTACGCAATCATGATCATTTGACTGGAAAATATATAGCACCTCTTTGTAATACTTGTAATTTAAAATGCCAAAATCCTAAATTTGTGCCTGTATTTTTCCATAACTTGTCCGGTTACGATTCGCATTTATTTATCAAAGAACTTGCTTATGATGACCAAGAAATAGATTTAATCCCATGTGTTGAAGAACGGTATATAAGTTATACTAAACATACAGATGACCTACAAATTAGATTTGTGGATTCATTTAAATTTATGTCGAGTGGTTTGGAAAATCTTGCAAAGAATTTAAAAATAGAACAAAAAACATCATTGACTAAATACTTTAAAGAAGATGAGGTTGACTATGTAACTAAGAAACTAGCATATTGTTATGAATACATGGATTCATGGTCAAGATTTACAGAGACAAGTGTTCCACCTAAATCTAGGAGACCTTCATGCCTTGTATGTATAAACTGATGTATTATTGTTGGCGGATATATTTGAGAATTTCAGATTAATATGCTACAATTTATACAAATTAGACCCAGCATGGTACTTTACAACACCTGGACTAACATGGGATGCAATGTTTAAATATACAAAACAGGAATAAGACTTAATATCTGACTATGATTTGATATTAATGATTGGAAAAGGTATTAGAGGAGGAATAGCACAGTGTTGTAAGCGGTATGTAAAGGCAAATAATAAATACATGGAAGATTATGACCCCGCAAAATCATCTAATTATTTAATGTATTTAGATGCCAATAATTTATATGGTTGGGCAATGTCGCAGAAGATGCCATATGCAGGTTTTGAATGGGCCAGTAAAAATATTAATTTAAATTTAGCGGATGATGCAAATGAAGGCTATATTGCTGAAGTTGATTAAGAATATCCCATGGAGTTACATGATTTACATAAAGATTTACCACTGGCACCCGAATCAAAAAAATCCACCAGGATCTAATCAATGTAAATTACTAACTACATTGGATAACAAAAAAAGATATGTTTTACATTATAGAAGCTTGAAACAATATCTATCAAAGGGAATGGTATTAAAACAGGTACACAGAATAATAAGTTTTAGACTATCTTATTGGTTAAAGAATTATATAGATTTGAATACGGAAATGAGAGAGAAAGCAAGTAGTGAATTCGAAAAGGACTTTTATATATTAATGAATAACAGCATATTTGGAGAGTCTATGGAAAACATTGGAAAATATGTAAACATAATACTACGTGCAAATGCTAAAAAAAGTGAAAAGCTTATAAGCAAACCAAACTTTAAACATAGAAACATCTTTACTGAAAATCTTGTGGCCATACATATGAATAAAACTAAAATAACATTCTACAAACCAATTTACATTGGTTTGTCTATATTAGATATATCAAAATAGTTAATGTATGATTTCCATTATAATGTTATGAAACAAAAATATAAGCATAATATAGAGTTACTCTATCAAGATACGGATTCCTTTATTTATAATATTATCACGGAATACTTTTATGAAGACATGAAACATATGATAGATCACCTTGATTCATCCGACTGTTGATAATAAATATAACATACCCATAGTGAACAAAAAGGTACTTGGAAAAATAAAAGATGTAAATATGGGCTCTCCAATGACAATTTGTTGGCTTAAAGGCAAAAATGTATGCGTTTGATGTATTAGGTAAAACAGTTCAAAAGAAGGCAAAAGGTACCAAGAAAAATGTAGTTAAGAATAATATTACTATTGACGATTATAAAAACTGTTTATTTAATAGCAAGAAAATGTCCAGAACAATGAATACTATTAGAAGTGTAAAGCATGACATTTATTCCATCAATCAAAATAAAATTGCTCTGAATCCTGCCGATAATAAAAGATATATACTAGAAAATGGGTTTGACACATTACCATGGGGTCACTTTTCTATTACTAAAAATTAACTGTAGATATATTAATATTTAAATAATAAATATATATAAAATAATTGTAGATATTTAAATTAAAATATTTAAATAATAGATGTATAAAATAATTGTATATATTTAAATTAAAATATTTAAATAATATATATAAAAATAGTTGTAGATATTTAAATTACATATTTAAATAATAGATATAAAATATAATTGTAGATATTTGAATTAAAATATTTAAATAGATATAAAATATAATTGTAGATATTTAAAATAAAATATTTAAATAGATATATAAAAAATAAATGTAGATATTTGAATTAAAATATTTAAATAATAGATATAAAAAATAATTTTAGATATTTAAATATAATTAATGTAGTTAAGATAAAATTTTCTCCTTAAAGCGACGGCTATATTTACCATTTGCCATATCTTTCTCCATATTTATGGCTAGAAAATCATATTTCTTTTTCCAACAAAAATTACAAAGATCTCTAAACTTTTCTATACTCATATCCGTGCCAGCGAAATCATTATATGCATGTTTTAAATTAGTACTATCAGTAAAGTGACAAAGTATAATATAGTTTGCATTACACTCTGACCATCTGTTTCGGTATGCGGCTTAATGTTTGACATGTGCATTTACAACAAAGACCATAATGTCTACCTCTACTAAAGTAATCTTCAAGTATTTTTATTTTTCGTGTATCAATATCATCAAATATTGCTACTGAATTAGGTTTTACATTTTCTACAGGTGTAACGTCTTCAGCATTTTCAAATTTGTAAAAGCCTATACGATTTTTCAAATGACTATTCATTTCATTTACAAACTCTTCAAGATATTTGTATTTTAGTTGATGTAATGATTTTGAATAAACATATATATTTTGATATATTAAACCGTTATGCGTATCTGTTACCATTTGTAATATAATTTTTGTTTTACCACAATTTGATGGTCCACATATTATACATCTTATAGTGTTGGGGAAATATTTATATCTATTTTGTTGTTCTTCTTCTATAGTTATATTCTCTAAACCTTTTCCTACTTTTTTAATTTTGAACTTCATTTATTAGCGATTAAAAGTCTTTTACTGCCGTGTTTGTCAAGCTACTATATTTTATGTTTGTATCACTAACTATCAGATAGTGTACAATAGTATTTTCTTGAAACTTTTTATTAAACTGGAAGTCAATCTTTACATCTGTAATTCATTCCTTTATGGTCTCGTTTTGATATAAACAATCTATAACAAATATTGGATAGTTTTTATTAAACTCATATTTAGAAACAATAGGTGCATTAATATGTTTGTTATTAAGGAAATATGTCTTTTCAAAGTTTTTAAACATTGTGTATACACTACTATAGTCATTGTGGTCACTATCTAACATTAAGTTTTGCTGTGGATAGCCATCGTTGTTTAATAATGCTTTTATATCATGCAGGTCAATAAAATCAAATATTGAATTATCTACAGTTACATCTGTATCACGATTTTTAGAAAACGCTATGATAAAATATTTTGGACGTTTTGCTAGGGTTGCTACTCGTCATGTATATTTCATCACGTCTTTAGGAATTGTAGCATTACATTCATAAGTCCATGAATTATAATTAATTATTTGCTGTTTGTTTGAAGCTATAAGATTACTAATTTCTATTTGTTTTTCCAATGTGGGCATTACTAGTGGCATACTCCAATATACTTCTGAAATATTAATTTGCAAATTGTCTATTAATGTCACAGGTGCTAATAAACAATTAGAATCATCGGTTGCTCTTAGTAGTTGTAGTTCCCGACTGACACGTAAAATAGCTTTATTATATGTTTCAAATACACCGCAAATATTTTTTAGTGGTACAGTAAAGGAAAAATATCCCTTTTCATCTAAAACATTAGTGGATAATATGCCAAGTTAATAGGTTGCTCAAATATATCATAACCAGGTCTTACTTTTAGAAAAAATTCATATATTGTACTAGTTTCTGTCGAGCCTATATACCATCCTTTTTTAATATTTGAACATACTTTGATAGTCTTAACAGGAAATATATCCAAAGTGTTATCAGACATGTGCAGTATGTTTGGCTCTAGTACCCTTTTATTAAATCTTAGCAATGGTCCTATTGAGTTATATGTTGTAAAGTCGATGGTATAAATACTTTTAATCATATTTTTCATAGTATTGTCATTTGGTTTTAATGTGAATCCTATACCGATAATTTCTTCTAGTATGTCTTTCAAGTCTTTATATCTATATGTACCATCATCAATTATAATTGTTTTACTAACACCCTCTTTAATATAAGTAAAAGTATAATTTTTTTATTTTTCTGATACTTTCGGAATAGTAAATGATGTTTTTCAACTTTTCAGACACAATTCATATCTACCATTTGATAAATCTAGTGGGGGGGAAATAATTACTAATTAAAATAGATTGATTCAAATTTTTATAATTATCTTATGTGAGTGTACCCATTTATTATAAAAGAAATTATATATAAATTCTATACATAACTTTCCACAATTTGTTTCACTATATGACTGTTGTCTGTCATAATTATAATATATTTCAGCCTTATTTAAATACTTTACTAATTTTTTTTCAGGGTTTACGTTTCCATAACTATCAAAATAGTAAACTTTATTATCAATTTTTATATAAGGTACCCAGTGAGTACCTGGTCCCGAATTAGAATCTAAATTAACAATACCTGATTCATTCTTGTTAATTAGTTTAGGCAAAGTGTCATCCATAAATACACCTCTAAAATATGGAAGTCTTAACTCTTTAGCATATTTCAATATTTCTATATTTGACAATGGTCGCTCTGGTATCAATTTTTTTTTTATTTTTCCTCCACGTTTCTGTTTATTATATGCAGGATCGCCTATATACATCCCATTACCAAAATCCTTCTCGCCTACCTTTTTACCTGCTTGCAACATTGCACCTGTTCCTAGAGCGGCTAATGCACCTTTAATTAATGTCATTACAGCTGGAATTGCGAATGGAACAAAGCCGCCATTTTTTACAGCAATATCAGATAATGCACCGCCTAATTTTATACATGATCCTTTTATTATTGGTGCTACTGGCAAAATTATTACACCACCTTTCTTGTCTGTTAAACTATTTAATAATTGTGTTGTTGATATTTAAATATCCTGTACATTGTTTGAATTAGAATTTTGTAATGCCGCCATTAACATTGCGACAGGATTAGGTATTTTTGATGGAGGCCTTACATTATACTTGTAACTGATCAAGCAGCTATTTTTTCTTTAAAACTTGCATGTTTATCTAATAGTCTATTCCATGCTTTATTTTCTAATATATAATCAGCTTTATTTCTGTTGTACACATCTGTCTATTTAGAATAAGCTATGTCATGTTTTCGGCAAGCTTCATCTAATCCATTTACTCCTTTATCACCTCTTGCGAATCGCTTTTCTAACTTGGTACCTGGACCACAGTAATTATAACCTGGTATATGTACTTCAAGCGGTAATTTATTTATTAAACTATTTAAAAATCCAGATCCTTCATTTTTCCTCATTTATAAAGAAACATTTTCCCGTTCTAAATGGAAGATTATCTTGAAAAACGTAAATATGTTTACCGCAAATCTTATAAACATTATAGTAAAAATAATCTAGGTATGCATTTGGGCGAAGTTTTATTTACAGGTGGTAGTTTATCAGCGATAGCAATGCCCTTATTATCAGTTATCGCTGCCGGGTCACCTTTACTTATGTGTGTCACTGAACTCTTACATATAAAAGAAAAAATGATTGAATTCAAGAGATGCTATGATTTTTATAATAATTTACTATTAACATTTAAATCTGGTGAAATATTAGAGGCTCAAATATTTATTAAGGAACGCGAGTTTATCAAAAACTTTAATTACTTTTGCGTTGAGAAATATTTAAAAGAAAAAAAGTTGAACGGCTATGATGCAATGTGAAGTAATATTCAACTATTATGTGCATTTATAATAAAACTTTTTTATGGTCATATTTATTTTCTTTAAATAAATTCTATATCATTTTTACGATATATTTTAAACTATGACGATTGTTTACCATCCTTCCAAATTAAATTATTATCATCATTTGTTTGTTATATTTAATTATATTTACCTAATTTATATATTGATTTTGTTTAAACAAATTCAATATTTATTTTTTTTATATTTTTAACTATTTGTTTAAACAAATTCTATATCATGCATCTCTCTAGTACATAATTTCTTCTTACCGTTATATTTTAAACTAGGAGGATTACTGTTCAACTTTTCAATACTTGGTATAAATCTATTATACCGTTCAAGTAATGATAATGATTCTCTATACCAACTCTTATTTGCTCACCATACTTTCCTTCAATTACCTCAAAATATTCGATTTTATACGTTTTATTCTCGAACTCTGACAATTTTCTAAATTGTGAATTACTACTATTTAGCATACTCGCTAATTCGTTTTTATTCTCCATTTATAAGGGAAAAAATTTGTCTATACGTTCAGGTTTGTCAATTTACACTTTTTGTACATTTTACTAAAAATAGGGCAAAAGTACTCTTTTATGGGCATTTTCACAGTTATTCTAGCTAAAAACCGTAAAAATAGGGCAAAATACCCTTTTATGGGCATTTTTCTTGCTAAAAACGGGGTACGTTCAGGTTTTTTTGAGTTAGAACCGCCATTTATACACTACTCACAACAACCGCAAACTACTACCAACGCCTCTATCCTCTACAACTGCAGCCTCTCAGCACTTCCGGAAAATCTCCGCACACCCAAGGCACTATTTAGTTTGCTTAAGCAGATAGATATCAATCCTCTCAACGTATCACCTACTCGTTATGGATCGGTGATTGTGAGCCACGACCGCAATCAGGAATCCAAATTCCGACAATTTCGTGCTATAACTGGGAAACCTATTATAGTGACGTCACTGGACGCTCCGCTACGGAACACTTACACGCCCAAACCACCATCGTTCGCGGCCGTCAGCACTGGAGTTGATTTTGACTTCACTACCGACGACGTAGCAGACCAAATCACCGCCAATGGTTTATCCACCGTCAAGTGTTGGCGTATCAAATCACGTGCCACCAACAACGACACCCGGTTAATTCGTGTCCTGACAACGAATCAACGGACTTTGGACCTGCAGAACGGAATTAATCTGTTACACCATCACCATCGAGTGGAACCGTCCCACCCTCCAAAGCCGCAGCCGCTGCAATGCAACAAATGCCAGCGTTTTCACGACCCAGGAGAGTTCCGCTCTCCTATACGCTGCCCACGATGCGCAGAGCCGCACTCTATTCAGAACTGCAACTTCAATGAGAACGCCTTAAAGTGCAGCAACTGCCACCAACAACATCACGCCGCAAGTGCGAAATGTCCGGCCCGTCCCAAAGCTCCTACCAGCAATACGAACACGGATCAGAAACTGAAGATTCCAAACCAGCGCCCATCCACGATGTTCTTCGGTTCGTGAGCGCGGCTATTCTCAACGCTGTTCCCGACCTAAAAGAGAAAATTAAACCGATTCTTCCTCGGCATCTCAAATCTTTGGCACTAAGAAGTCAATCTCGTACTCAGGCGCCAAAATGCATTCCAATTCCAAGAAGAGTAGTGAATGACGCCACATCCAGTTCAACCCACAATGCCTGAACACCCAGGTCGTATCGCCACCATCAACGTACAGTCCTTCCTCAAAAAGCGAGCTCTCGTCGAAAACCTACTGAGGCAAGAACGCATCCAAGTCTTGGCACTTACGGAAACAAGGAGCACCCCCACCTCTTCCATCAAGGCAACTGGTTACACTGTTGCTCGTAGAGTCTGCGACCCTGACACTCAAGGAGGGGTGGCCATCATGGTACATCAGTCTATCCTAGGAGAACCACATCAACTTCCGGCTGATATAACAAATATTAACGCAGTCAGTATCTCCATTCAATCACACATTGGAGTACTTATCATCATCGCCGTCTAGGTCCGGCTGCATCAAAATACCCCAAGTCAACTCCTTAGGTACGCCGCCCGAAAACCAAGAACGATCATTCTCGGCGACTTCAACGCTAGGCACAAAGACTTCGGCGACGGTATTACCAACCCACGAGAAGAACAACTTGCTGACAGCCTGGACAACACCGAACCAACCTTTTTTCAATTACGCTGGCACTTCCGTCATCGACCACATTATCATCACCGAAGACCTCATCCAGTTCTTTCCCAATCACCCATCAATTGGCATATCCGTCACCAGTGACCACCTTCCACTAGTCGCTAATACTACCATATTCCATCCTCAACGTATCATTCCCATCTACAAAACAATTCTCGATATCCGCAACGCTGACTGGGACCAGTTCCGTGAACAAATCTCTGGCACCATTCCAATTAACTATAACCTACCAACACCATGCAACAGATCGATGCCGCTGTAGACACTCTCACTGACTGCATCCGCGAAGCCATGAATTCTTGTATTCCTACGAAGTCCATCCAAGTCAATCGCAAACCCCTTCCCGAACACATTGTCCAGATGATCAACACTATACAGACTCTACATCCGTACGGGAGACCCAGCCACGAAACTTCAGACGCTATAATCCGAAGGAAAGTACGTCAACACACTGAACTTAAATGGAACAACGCATGTGATGGTCTCAACTCCCAGGACGGAGCCAAATTCTGTCGTACCTTTCGTTGCCTCACGGGGCAATCTTCCAAACCAAGCAGCAACGGAGTCCTATCACCACAGCTCCGGAAAAGGCTGCCACATTTGCGAACATGATGGCGAACGTTCACCGGGTCCCAACCGACCCTCTCTTCGATGACAAAACGCTCCTCGAAACCAGGTTAGCGGTGCAACACTACCTATCCATACAACCACCTCCTTTACCGCAAGAAGATTGGATAACTGATGCCGATGTCGAACGAGTCATCACTATGATAAAAGGACGCTCAGCACCTGGTGAAGACGAAATCACTTACACCATCCTTAAACAACTCCCAGCTCCAGAAATCACCTTCCTAACCTTAATCCTGAACTCATCGTTCATCGGTGGATTTTTTCCCTCCCGCTGGAAACAAACAGCAATAATAATGATCCCAAAACCCAACAAAAACCTCTCCAATCCCTCCTTTTATCGACGAATATCTCTCCTGAATACTCTCAGTAAAGTGTACGAGAAGATCCTAACTGAACTCCTCTCTTTATTCTGCGCCGAAAATAACGTCATCCCAGAAATTCAGTATGGATTCCGACCACTCCACTCTACCCAGGATGTAATATTTCGCCTACTAACGGACATAACGGCTGCCTTAAACCAGGGTAAATTCGTCGCCGCCGCATTCTTAGACCTGGAGAGGGCCTTTGACCGAGTTTGGCATGCCGGCATCATTCAGAAGCTAATCCAAATCGCAGCTCCTCCACACCTAACAAGGGCTGTAGCCGCCTTCCTCACGCGCCGACCCGCTCGCGTTAGAGTCAGTGAACACCTGTCTCCTTCGACCACAGTCCACTCGGGCGTTCCTCAAGGATCCGTACTGTCGCCGTTGCTCTTCAACATTTACTGCCACGATATTCCACTTCCAACTTCAGCTCTAGCGAAAAGCCAGCAGTACGCCGATGACACCGCTTCGTGAGCCTTTGGACGAACCGCCACCGCCGCAACTGTAACTCTACAATCCCACCTCAACCACCACAACCGCACAAACTACCTAGGCTTCATTCTCACCAATACCTTAGCCATGAGACCCACCATCAAGTTCATTACGTCCGATAGGAGAAGAAGCTCACCCCTCATATCAATGCTCCGGGGAACCTTTAAAGGCTGCAGCTCAAAAACTCAGACCCGCACCTACAAGTCCTTTGTGCGTCCAGTGGCAGAGTACCGTGCCCTACTCCTTACTTTCTGCAAAAATAGTGTTCTCGAGCCCATCGCGCAGGTCGAAAGACGCTTTCTCCGACGCTTCCATGGATTAAACTACGATCACCCGAATGAGGAAGTTCACGACATCGCTGGAATTGAACCTCTAGTCTACAGGATTCATCGCACCCAAACAAAATTCGCTGACCGCTGCATCAATCAACACCGTCCAAGCTCTGCAACTCTGTCAACTCCAATGCCACGCACAGGCGAACGGATTCCTAAAAGAAAGTACAAATACCCTCCAGCAGTCCTATTACACAGAGCCACAGCCCTGCCCGAAGACCTCGCTAACATCTTAGAAGCCGTACCATTATCGTTTCGTTCAATCTATCACACAATTACCAATATTTTGTCTCCAAAACTAGCCTTCACTCTATTATGTATGTTTCCCAAATTGTATAAGTTTCTCTTATCTATATATTATCAATATTTTTAATTAATTATTACGACAATCATTTTTTCATGTTTTTTCCTTTTTTTATATAACGTCACAGCATGTGCTGAAGAGGGTATGAAGCATATAACGGCACTCAATATTTATTTATATTTTATCCATCTAAAATGTAGCAACTATTTGTAAATAAATACTTTAAATTCGAATTCGAATTCGTCATTGGTAAATGATGTGGTAGCGGGTATGTTTTTAAATAATAATTCATAGAAGCCTGTTGTTTCTTCATACAATTGATCTCCAATCTTTAGGTCATTATGTTAGATCTCAACTGGCATGTTACCTATTTTAAAAATACCATCACTATATTTTCTAATTCCATATACTTAATCAGTGTAATGTAAGGGGCAGCAATATCTCCTGCAGATTGCTTTAGTTGTTCAAATTCTTCTAGATTTTCTGGGGTATCTAACTGTGTTTTAAATTGTGTTCTTGGTGGATTTTCTTCATCTTTCATTGCAAAGTTTTCGGTTTCCTAAAATGTTGGTAATAATTTTTGAGGTTTCTAAATTGCTCCTCTACTAGGTGTATCGACCGGTTTGCGATAATAAGCAATAGGTGATTCATTATGTCTTTTATTTATTTTTTTTTATTTCCATAGTATCTGGGATGCCTTCTTTAATTTTCTTTAATTGTATTGTTGTATTTGCAGCTATTTCTTTTAGAAGTAATGTTAAAGGTTTGAAAGTTTTTAACAATAATTCCTCTGCATCTGCATGCCCACGTTTAAGTGATTTATACTTCTTACGTATAACATCACTAACTTGCACTACTTCTTTCAATGTTTCTTTTTATGATTATTCATTTTAATTCTCTTTAACAACTATGATGCTGATGCTGAAGTTTGTAACAGGTTTAAACACGTTTGTATAGCTAACATACAGATTTATAACAGAATTGAATAGATTTGTTTCCAGTCTGTTGATTAAATGAGGATAAATCTTCAAATGTCTAGTATATATTGATATATTAGTATTAGTAATATTATTAAAAACATCATGATTGCCATACAAGTACAAATAACATCTAAGATGTCCAAGTTAAATAATTATCAAAACCTTTTCGATAACAACCCGTATCAGAGTCTTTATTTATCACTACAAATCCATATTTATCCTTCCAAAAATTCGCACAAAACACTTTAAACTCGTTAAATGACATGTCAGTGTTTACATGATCATTGTACACATGTTTAAGGTTCATATCATCTTGTTTAAATAACACTATTAAATTTGCATTATCTCTTATGAGATGTTTAGGTATACGAGCGTAAGTTTGATATAAATAAATTGAATCAACTTGTGAGTGTCTCCCCATACTGAAATAACTACGGATACTATCCTGTTTATCACAGGCTACATCATCGAATACAAATACTGAATTGGATCTTGCATCTTGTGGTTTAACAATCTCAGTATTTTCATTGTAAGGTAAATAACCCATTCCTTTTACTCTTGATAGACATTTTTCTAAAAACTGATATTTTGGTTGATGAAGAGATTTAGAATATACATACACATTTGCAAATTTTAATCCATTTCGATGTGTTAACAAACCAAGCATAACATTTGTTTTCCCACAATTTGAAGGTCCACAAATATGACATCTTATACTGTTGGGGAATAAATCACCATGTCTTTTAAATTTAATATCAGTTGTTATATCAAAGTTTTTAACTTGTAGCTTTTGTTGTTGCTTTATATATTTCATTATGTTACTATACCTATTTAATGTTTGTATCACTATTTATAGTTATCAGTTTACTAATGTTAGTTCATGGAGATGGTCTTATTAACAGTGCTATAAATTCATTACCTGTTGAATTGCATATACCTGGATATCAGTATTGTGGTCTTGGAACTCATTTAAAGGTACGATTAAACCGAGGTGATCCTGGTATAAATCAATTAGACGTTGCATGCAAACAACACGATATTGAATATTTAAAATCGAGTGATTTATCAAAAAGGCACGAGGCAGACAAAGTATTACAAGAAAAAGCGTGGAATCGGGTTACGTCTAAAGACGCATCTTTTGGAGAAAAAGCAACAGCTTGGACAGTTACAAACATTATGAAAGCAAAACGAAAATTTGGAATGGGTCATAAAAAATCTCGCAAACAAAAATGCAAACCTAAACCCAGGGTAATTCCAACACCTAAGGTTGGAGGATTTTTACCAGCACTTATACCATTGCTATTACTGCTTATAGGTAAAACATTAATAACAGGGGCTGTAAGTGGTGCCGCAGCTTATGGCACCAAGAAAGCATTGGGTGGAGGGTTACATTTAAAACCATATCAGAATGGACGAGGTTTATCTTTAAAAAACTGCCGAAAAGGGCGTTAAGCGATGTTGAGTTGAAACAAATCGCATGCAGACTACCATATTTTCGCGGTGTGTTTATGCGTAACGCCCTACCATCTAAACCTAAAATCAATGAGTGTGCTATAATAAATCTTGATGACAAACAAGGATTGGGAAGTCATTGGGTAGCTTATAAGAAACGTTATAATAAAGTTTCATATTTTGATAGTTTTGGAAATTTACAACCTCCTTTGGAGCTTATAAATTATTTTGGTAAACATATTAAAATAAACTATAATCATAAACAATTACAAAGATTTAATTCTTATAATTGTGGTCATTTATGTTTGAAATTTCTTATAAATAAACAGAACGAATCTAACTAATACCAGTTTTTATCATGTCTTTGACGTTAATACTAACTGGTAATACATCTGAATTATGTACTGATTTTTTTCCACAGATTGATTTAATTGGTGAGCATGTAATTGGTTTAATTGATTTTCACACATACAATTCTATTCCAAACATAGATGCATCTAATAATAAATTTTATTATGAGGATAAGGAATTAACTATTCTTAGTAAGTTCATATGAAATTGTTGATATCGATCAATATCTAAAACAGATATTAGGAGATCCTAATGCAGAAGATTTTTCTTTTATGTATAATAATAGAATTGAGAAAGAGAGTAATGTAAGAAATTATATAACTGTACGTCCATACAACAATATATTAAAATGTGAGATAAAAAGCACCCTAAAAATTTACTTTACTAAGCCCATTAATATTGATTCATTATTAGTATTTAAAGAACGTGTACTAGAACCACATATATTACATGAATCTGATTTACCAGTTAATATTTTAAAAGTAAATACTCTCCTCATAGAAGGTAACATAGTAACAGGAGCATATAAAAACGATAAGCATGTACATTCAATACATGAGTTTTATCCAACGGTTCCTCCTGGATATAAAATCGTTGAAGTGCCATCTAATGTAATTTATTTATCTGTCAACACTCATACAATAAGTAACATTACACTAACGATTGTTGATCAAGACGGGTGTTTAGTGAATTTTAGAGGTGAAACGATTACTATCAGACTTCGCTTGAAAGAACATGGGAATTTGTTATAAAAATATAACAGCTAAGAAAGTCATTACCACTTCTGTATCATCAGTGAAAGGATTAACACAAGAGAATTTATCATTTTTAATATCACAAGGGTTTATAATAAAGAAGAAAAGATGGGTGATGTATTAAACATTTATTCCAATATTGTATTTGATAATACAATAGCACGTATTGCGGTACATAGTTATCAGTCATATGTGGCATCAACATTCAACAATAGTGATGAAAGTCGGATACCAATACAACAACAGGATATATATACATTACCTAGTGAAATTTTTTTGTATATTGAAGGAATATTAACAAAAAATGATGGTAGTGCTGCTGCAGTTGATGCCAAAATTACAAATAAAGGCATTTCTTATCTTTTTGATGAGATTAGATATGCATTGAATGGTGTAAAAGTTGAGAAAAATAAATCAGTGGGGATTTGTAGTACAATGAAATCATATATTTCTCTAAACGATTCTGAAAGTTGTGCTTTAGAAAATGCAGGATGGGGTTTAGATGTAAATATTGTGAACAGTGCAGGTTATTTTAACGTTTGCATACCATTGAAATCTTTATTAGGATTTACTGAAGATTACAAAAGAATAATTGTAAATGTTAAACAAGAATTAGTTTTAATTCGAGCTCGTAGTGATAACAATGCATACACAAGTTCAGCTGAATTGAATTTTAATCTATCAAAAATTCAATGGCGAGTGCCACATATTTTTGTTGCTGATAAAGAAAAACTGAAATTATTGAAAATGATTGAAAGTAATAAGACCTTATCTATGGCATTTAGAAGCTGGGATCTCTACCTACAACAATGAAGCAAACTTGGCCTGTTAAAACTTCAACTCAATTGGAAAAACCGCGTTATGTTATTCTAGGTTTTCAATCTGATAGAAAAAATAAAATAAATAAAAATGCTAGTGTTTTCGATCATTGTAAATTAACAAATGTAAAAGTATACTTGAATTCTGTGTGCTATCCATATGATAATTTAAATTGAAATTTTGAAAATAACCATTATGCATTATTGTATGAAATGTACACAAAATTTCAAAATTCTTAGTATGGTCGTGATACAGGCTCATTATTTAAGAAACATGATTTCAAAGATTATGCACCGCTGGCTGTAATTGATTGCTCACATCAAAATGAATCGTTAAATCAGCATCTGTAGATATTAGGCTTGAATTTGAATCAAGTGAAAATTTTCCAACCAATACGACTGCATACTTTTTAATTTTACGTGATCGTATCATTGAATATAATCCGATGTCGGGTGATGTTAAAACATTAGTCTTACCATGGAGCTCATAGCTGATCATAGCTGATAAGTGTAAGTCTAACCATGGAGCTCATCGTTGATATACAAGGATTTACTGCCTACAGTGGTGATTTGGTATCGAAAGAAGTAGTGATTCGATCTCGAGATGGGTGTAAATTACAACACTTTCTGTTCAAGCCACCATTTCCTTGGAGTGAATTAGAGCGAAAGTATAAGAAACAAGCTATTTGGTTACATAAGAATCATCAAGGTCTCAAATGGAGTGACGGATACATTCCATATGAAGAGATGTATAATATAATTAAGAAAATCCTCCAACCAGCAGAAAAAGTTCTTGAACTGGTATGGTTTACCCGCCCAAAAATGTGATTTAGAAGAATATGAGTCAATTAAAAATGTTTCACACATCAAACTTGTTTTGCACATTCTGCACCATATATATGTGCACTTAGTAATGTAAATAAAATAAAAGATTGGTTAGATAATGATAATAATCGTATTTTAAAATATTAATTGTAATTAAATTAAAAAAATTATGAAAAATAAAACACAGTTAAAAAAAAAATTTCTGTATACTTATTTAATATTCCATAATTTATATTATATACAAAAATAAAAATCAATTTTGCCTCTATAACATTTTAAATCTTATTAATAAAAGAACATTTTTCTGACCAACGTTTATGTTCGGTTATAGCATCATCACCGTCTATGAAATTATATAATTCAATATTGCAGAAAGCACAACGAACAACATCTTTGTAATTAATATAATAAAATCCAGCTTTTGCTAAATCTTCTGCTTTAATGAATACATTATTCCATCTCTCAAATGTTAACAATCTATTAGATTCTTCTTTAAAATGATCAAATATACACATTGGACAATTTTTAACTAGTAAACAATCTGTTAAGTGATCACACCGAACAACTCTGTTATCTGGATGTTTAGTGCATCGTTCATACTTCTTGAATTCAGAATCCGTTTGCCATTTTTTTGGTAATTTGTCCTAAGCAAAACTAATTTGGCCACATGTTCATAACACAATTTCTTTTGCGAGTACTTCAATTTCTTCACTAGTCAAATCAGGGAGTGGGATAAAGGCTCCTTTATTTTTTAGTGTATAATACTTTCTCACAACATTTAAGACTGAAGCCTCCAGATTCAATAAATAAACTATATCACTCGACATTTTCACAATAACTAAATTTTGATGGAAATTAAATATTAATATAAGACAAATACCACAAATACTATATCCGGTATAAAAAATTACACATTGTTTATTGTTTATTTTAAATTACATATCTAATATTTATGTAAAGCAAATACCACAAGTAATATATCCGGTATATAAGTTTACACATTGTTACATTTTTAATACTAATAAATTGTTTACTATAAATTTCATATCCTTGTATAACTTTATATCATACTTCAACTTTTCCAATTTGTATAAATATACCTCTCTTCTTAACCCAAAAATTATTAATAATATAATAATGTATTTTTTAGAATTATATCTGGATACATGTTTAAGAGCTCTTGCATTGCCAAGTAACATAAATGATTTTCGACATTTAATAAATAATTTATATTATCAATAATATTATCACCAAACATAATCGCTTTTGATATGATATCATTGTGAAACTGTGTAAAATTTAAAGAAATTAACATTTTTAAATAATAGTCTATTATAAATTCTAATTCAAATAATTTTATAGAATACATTTGCAACTATAACATCTAGATCGGTTGGATTGATTATTGTAGTTGCGTTTGGTTTTGAAAGAATGGCTTCTGGTAGCATGTTTTCTTTATTTTCCAAAATAATTTTTTTTTTGCAATAAAATCTTTATCTAACATTTTACGTTTCCTAGATTTAATCATTATTTTAAACATAAATACATAATTAAGTTATAAATGAATAATGGATTATATAAGTTTTAACTTACCTCCTATCTATAACACTCACTAGTAAATAATTATGTATTTAACTTTACTTCCACTTATAAACGAACCCTCCCCACCAAAAATAAAAAATAAATTTTGTTTATCAATTAACATTTTCTTTCTTTCTTTAGTATTGATCACTACTTTATCATGTGGGTAGCGAATGCATTTGAAGCTAAACCCAAAAGTGTAGATTTAAAAAGAGCTGTTAATAATATTTTTCATAAATTTGATATATTAATGCGAGATGTTGAACATGTTGCAATATATGATAATAAGCTTGGGCTATTCTAAGATGTTCTAAATGATATGTATAAACGTTATGCTAAAGAAATGCAAATTTGTAGAAATATTAATGATAACAAAATAACAATTGAAGTTCTTCAACATGAATTAGAGAATATTGAGTTATATGATTTCCTACAAGATATTAATAAATTTCTTATAATGCAGTTAACTACAATATATTGGTGAGTTATTATTTTTTCGGTTTAGTTTACATGTAGAAATGTAATTAATCAGTCATGATTGTATTCCTGCTATTAAGTTTTCGTTATGCAAATGCATTAAATTTTAAAGATACTCTGGCTTACCTAGAAACATATGGGTATATAAACAAAGGAAGATGATAGAATTAATTTATTTGAAGTTTTTGTACTATAAATTGGTCATACGCTAGGGTTTGCACATTCTACTTAAGTAATGGTGATATTAATGCTATTAGAAAATTGTATAAATCTATAATTACAAATGTATCACCAACTAAAGTTCTAACTGTGAAAATATCAAAACACCCTGAGTTGTGTGATTCGTATAATGTGAATACATTCTTAATTGTTGATGATAATATACTCATATTTTATGAACAATGGGTATGGTTTAAAAAACTGGATGAGTATCAACACGAAGCAGTACCATTTTACATACCAACGTGGTTACCTTTTCTACCAGCAAATTTTAAAAAGTTTCTGCAGCATATCGATGACCTAATGGAAATATTGTGCTTATCGTGAATAATAAATCATTTAATAATATTTGGCCAGCTTTAGAATTAGTTAATCAAAATATTGCATTGTGTAATGTTGATATACATAATATTAGGGGTGCCGTAAATACTAATACTGTTCATACTTATATGGTTTATGATAAAAACCATTTATTGGAAATAGACGAATGTAAATTTACTACAAAATCATATGGTGTGATGCATAAACATTTTCTAGGTATACTTGCAGATATAGATAGAATATTTAGATGAACATATTTCTTTAAGAACTAAAATTATTATGAAGATAATGAATTCTTAAATACCATGACGAAAGCAGAAGCATTTAACCTATCTTTATTAAATGTGAATTGTCCAAACATAGTTGTTCTCGAACAACTTAAGAATCTTGTGTTGAAACTAATTAGTTATAGACAATATTGACAATCTTGTAAACATCAGTAAATAAAAAAAAATTTACTGCCATCTGGGATACTTTACTTTAATTCAATATATATCAATTTAATATATCCCAAACATCATACAACCTGCTTTACAGTCATGTCAAGTTGGTAGATCCTCTACTGGTCTAATTTGAAATACACCAAACATCATACAACTTGGGTTACTCTCTTGTTATATTGGTGTACTTCAAGGTACCCTAACAATCATACAACTTGCCTTATATTCATGATAACTCGGTAAACAAAGTACACAACTTATCATACAACCCGCTTTACATTCACGTATTTAGGGTATCTCAGAGTACCCTTTTATATCATACAACCCGCTTTACATTTACGTTAACTCGGTAACCTAAGTACACCAATTATCATACAACCCGCTTTACATTCACGTATTTAGGGTATCTTAAAGTCCCCCAAATATCATTCAACCTGCTTTACATCCACGTTAACTCGGTAAACTCTATGACGTCAACAATTTCCCGAGTTATCAGATGCGAGGCCTTGAACTAATTCAGGAACGGCGTTTTCTTACTACTATTGTTTTTTAATTAATTTTGTTATGAGTGGTGGCGAGTTAAGAATGTGCGTGTTTACTTTAGTATTGTTTCTGTGTTTCCATTTTGCAATGTGTATGGCGTTTGTGAAGACTTCTATTTGTGTATCAAAGTCTTGTGTTGTATGTATTTGATTGTTGATGGAGATGAGCGTGTCAAGTGTTTTGCGGAAGTGCGCTTATCTTATGTTTTTGAGTGATGTGATAATTTTTGATTGTGATCTGAATTCAGGTCGTGTAATGATATAGGGCGATTGATGCTATTAACATTTTTGTTTATGATTAGGTCGATAATGGAGTGCATACTTCCGTTTTCGTGGTAATGTGTGGTGGTGTTTGGGTGTAGTTTGATAGCGAAGGGTGAGTTTAGAGTGTGTTTCCGTTTGTGTTGGCAAATATGTATGTTGTTTGTTTGTAAGAAGTGTGTAAGTTTACCTGCCTAACCTATAACTTTTATCGTTTACGTTTAGCTGGTTTTATGTGTGCTTCTTAGATCTTGTGACGAGAAATAGGGGACGCCGGGTGTTCCGCATTCGGAAAACTTTTTCCACCTCGACCGCGGCTTTTTAGAGCTCGGGGTGGAGTTCTGCTGGTGCATGGTCGTTATCCAGTCCCTTTAGTAAGAATGCGTTTGTTTTTGTCTGTCTGTTTGTATATGTGTAGTAGTGGAAGTCTTTGTCTGTGTTTATGTCGGTGATGAAGTTTTTTCGTTCTGTTTCGTTGTGTATGTAGATGTTGGTGTTAGTGTTTGTGTATTTTATATGATAGCACTTCTGGGCGAAGTCTGGAAGGTATGTTTTTAAGCTGTCGGTGGTTGTGGGTGCGCCAGGGTTGATTATAAGCGGGAGGGGGGTCGCGTTATGCGTGTTTGATGTGATGGTGGGTCGCATTCGTCGTCTGTATCTTTGATATTCGTGTCGTCGTTGTCGGTGAGTGGCTGGTATTTGTTTTGCGTTTGTGTGGTGGTCCTGTTTGTGGCGATGGGCTTTGCGGTTCTTCTGGGAATCTTAAAGTTCCTGTCCTCGGTTGGGGCGTCTTCTCTAGGACGGACTTGACCCTGGGGGCAAACAGTTTGCTTACCTTTATTTTTGGTTAGAGTTGATTTTTGGTGGATCTGGGTCTGCACTGTGGTGCGCGTTGGGTGGTTCGTCCTACATCGGGACGATTGGCTTCTCACTTGAATCTACATCCAAGTGAGGGAACGGTTCCTCATGGGAAAAACCAAAGGTCCCCGGGAGACCCTCGTGGGATGATCTTGGGGTTGGAGAGTCAATTATTGTACTCCTGGGTTTGGTTATTTTCCTTTTGGCGTTGTGTTGTCTCGGCATTAGGACCAGTTTTGAACACAATTCACGAGACGTGTCGTTCAACTCTCTGTGAAATTTGTTATAATCAGTTTTGAATAACAACGAACTTGTTTATCAAAAAATTTGAAGAAAGACTATTTTTGCTGCACGCTTCATTTGGTAAGAAAATACATCCACTCGCCATGCAGTTAAAACTCCGACAATTGGAAGGCAACTATGCTGACCATTACACCACCATGGCTTATATAAGGTATTTGCAGATGTTTCTGAGCACGGTAATTGGACTAAGCGAGACATGCGATGAAAGGAATGGCGAAGATATAACGTTTGTTCTTAGCTTACAATGAATTACTTTGATACTTTTACTTTCCTATATTATAAAAGGTCTGCGTGGAACCACTGTAGCGCGTATGACTCCAGATTCTAATGAAGACAAAATTTCACTTGACGTTTGAATTTTAGCTTCAATATAATTCCAGAATCAGCAGAGTACAGCTCTGAGATTCGCAAATTATTATTTAATACTTGAAATAGCTGCCCCACCTCCGTATTTAGAATTGATTTATTTAAAATCGGGCTCAACCGTGATTTCACTCCGGGACCTTTCGCTCCCATAGCGAGAATCATACCCTTAGACCATTTTCTCTTTTTCTTTTCCAATAAATTTTATTTATAGAGACATACATTTTTATACATTATAAAATATAACATATAATTGGAACATATGCGGGTATATATAAGAGTTCTTACTCTCAGGGAGTGTAAATTTTGGTGTGAATGTGTTGTATGTCATTACAAATAATTGTGTTAGTGTCTGAATGTTCTGACTTTTATACATTTTTTATATGTTATGATTGCTTTTATGGGAAAGGAGTTGCCAGAGAACCCATTTTACATGTATATCTTATAAACTAACTTACAAACTAATATTTACATTATTTACAGATATATTCATATTTTGATTTTTTATTATTTTTGGTTGGAGCATTGCTGCCGGCAACTCCAATCCGTGAACCGTAAGATTTGGCTTTAGGTTATGTTGTTGTTGTTGTTGTGATTTTAAATGTTTTTATGTTTCAGATTCTGCAAGATGATAAAGTTCTTCAATTAGGATTTGTTTTTCAAGGCTACTTATCCTCCCGGATGCGCTCATGAAATATTGGAAGAGTCTGATAGGGGAGCTTATGATTCAGTCGAGACCTAGACCTAGACCTAGACCTAGACCTAGACCTAGACCTAGACCTAGACCTAGACCTAGACCTAGACCTAGACCTAGACCTAGACCTAGACCTAGACCTAGACCTAGACCTAGACCTAGACCTAGACCTAGACCTAGACCTAGACCTAGACCTAGACCTAGACCTAGACCTAGACCTAGACCTAGACCTAGACCTAGACCTAGACCTAGACCTAGACCTAGACCTAGACCTAGACCTAGACCTAGACCTAGACCTAGACCTAGACCTAGACCTAGACCTAGACCTAGACCTAGACCTAGACCTAGACCTAGACCTAGACCTAGACCTAGACCTAGACCTAGACCTAGACCTAGACCTAGACCTAGACCTAGACCTAGACCTAGACCTAGACCTAGACCTAGACCTAGACCTAGACCTAGACCTAGACCTAGACCTAGACCTAGACCTAGACCTAGACCTAGACCTAGACCTAGACCTAGACCTAGACCTAGACCTAGACCTAGACCTAGACCTAGACCTAGACCTAGACCTAGACCTAGACCTAGACCTAGACCTAGACCTAGACCTAGACCTAGACCTAGACCTAGACCTAGACCTAGACCTAGACCTAGACCTAGACCTAGACCTAGACCTAGACCTAGACCTAGACCTAGACCTAGACCTAGACCTAGACCTAGACCTAGACCTAGACCTAGACCTAGACCTAGACCTAGACCTAGACCTAGACCTAGACCTAGACCTAGACCTAGACCTAGACCTAGACCTAGACCTAGACCTAGACCTAGACCTAGACCTAGACCTAGACCTAGACCTAGACCTAGACCTAGACCTAGACCTAGACCTAGACCTAGACCTAGACCTAGACCTAGACCTAGACCTAGACCTAGACCTAGACCTAGACCTAGACCTAGACCTAGACCTAGACCTAGACCTAGACCTAGACCTAGACCTAGACCTAGACCTAGACCTAGACCTAGACCTAGACCTAGACCTAGACCTAGACCTAGACCTAGACCTAGACCTAGACCTAGACCTAGACCTAGACCTAGACCTAGACCTAGACCTAGACCTAGACCTAGACCTAGACCTAGACCTAGACCTAGACCTAGACCTAGACCTAGACCTAGACCTAGACCTAGACCTAGACCTAGACCTAGACCTAGACCTAGACCTAGACCTAGACCTAGACCTAGACCTAGACCTAGACCTAGACCTAGACCTAGACCTAGACCTAGACCTAGACCTAGACCTAGACCTAGACCTAGACCTAGACCTAGACCTAGACCGAGACCCAGGCACAGGCACAGGCACATGTTAATTTTTCGACGGTTTTGTGTTTTTAGATAAATACAATTAAAAATTGAAAAGATTGAAGAATAACTATAGTAAACCTTCTCGAAAAGACAAGTAGTAAAATAAACAGCCCCCTTATAAAGAGTTAACAAATCCCGAAAATATATCAAAATTTAATACTACGAATTCTCGATAAAATAAGTCGTTTTTATTTACTAGAACTGCGTCCGTTATTTGGACAAGATATGTACACGTATGGTCTGGAAGCAAACAGCCATAGGTGGCCTGTCTTGCGCAAACAGACCATGTGAAGATATTAAAGTCATGGTTCTTCACTTTACACATACTAAATGAATAACATACTCCTGGAAAGTGGACACGTCTAATATGTGCAATTAATCTTAAGGTATAAATATATTTATGCCAGGATGTGTTATTTAATATTTTAACTTTAGAATAATTATTGTTTATTTCTGGAGTTTGTGAAATGGCGTATTTTTTTAGGAAGGTAGTTGAGGAATTAATCACCGTTCGGTACTATTAGTTTGCGAGAATTGTGTAAACTTGTGAAAACCGATTTAGCGCAGACAGTTTGCGAGAGAGGTAACTGGGTAAAGTTAGTGGACGTCAGCGAAATTTATTAGGACTGGTAGACCTAGACCTAGACCTAGACCTAGACCGAGACCCAGGCACAGGCACAGGCACATGTTAATTTTTCGACGGTTTTGTGTTTTTAGATAAATACAATTAAAAATTGAAAAGATTGAAGAATAACTATAGTAAACCTTCTCGAAAAGACAAGTAGTAAAATAAACAGCCCCCTTATAAAGAGTTAACAAATCCCGAAAATATATCAAAATTTAATACTGCGAATTCTCGATAAAATAAGTCGTTTTTATTTACTAGAACTGCGTCCGATATTTGGACAAGATATGTACACGTATGGTCTGGAAGCAGACAGCCATGGGTGCCTTTCTTGCGCAAACAGACCATGTGAAGATATTAAAGTCATGGTTCTTCACTTTACACATACAAAATGAATAACATACTCCTGGAAAGTGGACACGTCAAATATGTGCAATTAATCTTAAGGTATAAATATATTTATGCCAGGATGTGTTATTTAATATTTTAACTTTAGAATAATTATTGTTTATTTCTGGAGTTTGTGAAATGGTGTATTTTTTTAGGAAGGTAGTTGAGGAATTAATCACCGTTCGGTACTATTAGTTTGCGAGAATTGTGTAAACTTGTGAAAACCGATTTAGCGCAGACAGTTTGCGAGAGAGGTAACTGGGTAAAGTTAGTGGACGTCAGCGAAATTTATTAGGACTGGTATAACTTGGAGTGGCGCGGCTTGGGGTTGCTAGAAACCTTGGCAACGAGAGTATACCGACCGTTTGATTAGTAACTCGAACTTGGGTTTGGAGAACTAGCAAGCAAACAAATGGCAAATGTTCTATACCATTGGGTATATATGTTTCTTAAAAATAAGCAGCGTTTTTTTTTTTTTGTAATAAAATGAATAATGCAAGACAATGGCTGAGTTGGACTTGCAGCATAGAAAATAGATTGTCAGTTTGTGCTCGTAATGTGACAAATTGTATTTTCTAGTAGTTCCGCTTCGTGTCTAGCCTAGCCTATTTGCAATACTGACCGACTCACCCCCCTTGGTCGGCGATTACATGACATTTGCACTCATATCAATTGTGATATATTGCTTGCCGTGATTTGATTAATGACTAGCGTAAATTGAATTTTAGTTTAGCTCCATATACTAGATTTATACATAACATCTATAAACTGCATATGTGTAACACTGCTCAGATATGCGTATTAAAAGCGCTTTAAAAATGTATGTTTACCGGACACAAACTTAAACGTATTCAACCGTAAAACAACGGCCCAATGCACAAAATATGTATTGAAAAACAGCCACACAAACATATTGTATATGTCGGCGTACATTTAAAAATTTTGTAGGTAGCTAGAGTTGGTAGCACTGCATATCTAGCCAGTGTTGGCAACACTGCATTAAATAACTTAGGTGTTGTTGTGAAACAATAGAATAATTAATATATTGTAGTTCTTATGTAAACTAAATAAAACCAACAAATTTCTTGCAAAAACTAGCAATTTTCGAAACCCTAAATAAAGTATACTGTACTTCCGGTGCATGTATAAGATCTAATACTTCCTGCGCTATAGGATTCTGAAGTTCAATAGACAAAAACAAACAGACATCTTAAAAGTTATTTAGTTTTCAAATCATAATTTACTTCTAAATTATATAAACTTTTTAGAACTATAATACATAGTTGGGATTTTCTTTACCAAAAGGTGCAACGTCGACTCGACTCGTTTACGGAAACGATCGTCGGCATTTCAACCAACATTACGACGACAACTCGAACGACATGAACTTTAAGTACAAACGATTTCTGTTATATGCGTGTTAATCTGTAAATTCGCCTGTATATAGTTTTACAACTAAGACAATAGATATGACAACAATTTAATTGTTTAGAAACAATATTTCCCGGAATAAACAATAAATTGTCTATGTATGTGGTATTTTTGAAAATTACTATATTATAATAAAAAAAAAGACTTAACCTTTTGAAAAAAAAAGCCTGTAGAGACACGTCTATAATTAACCATACAAACAAAAAAGTTGATCAAAAACGAATATATATATATGAACATATTTCTAAGTATTTCGGTTTAACTACTATATTTCCAATTAACTAGGGTGAGAGATGCCTTGGGTCTGGCAGCAATATATAGATCACGTTTCACCCTGCATATCGAATGCAATGCACCATAAGCAACATTGGGAACGCCATAGTTCACTGTCACACACCATAATAAGTAATCCCCTTTTATCTGACAACCTTTTGTATGTATACGAAATCCAAATACTAAAAACACAACAGTATGTTCGTTTTAAAATATCCCCAACATTCTGATGGTTCACTGTTAATTTTTGATCCTTCTCTGGATTAAATTTTTAAATTCCAAACGCTCATATTGCAGTTACATTTTGATACATTCACAAAAGAGTTTTAATTCGAAATACGTTTTCTACCACTCACACCACACGACAAACATACTACCAAAAGAAGGACTAACCGATCTCTTCTTCACATATCGTAATTGTTAATGTATATATTTAATTAATTAATAAAAAGTAGGATTTTTATCCGTTGATATACTTTGCAAAACTTGGCTTTATTTACTTTACCTTTCATGCATAAGTACTCAGATTTCTCACCAGGGCTCCAAGTTAGTTACGATTTCTGTAGAGTATAAAAAGAACTAGTATGTTTAAGTAATTTTAAAATGTGTAGAATTATACAATTAGAAATGGTGAATATATATTTTAATGAATATTCGCCTAAATTCGAAGCTGTACAAACTTTAGTGATACGAGTGGTACTACTGGCACATAAGTAATCTATAGTGTTCCGCACCCTATGCTATTCTTATTACAGGAATTATACAGCCATTGTATATATTTTTATAGAACACTCTGTAGATGTCTGTTCATGACACCGATATATGCTAGTGTTATGATTGAAAATGGCCTAATTTACATATGAATAGATATTTCTTTTACTAATAATCTGAAATTGCCCCCAAGGTGATCAGTTCCACCCCACTACTAGGTAGAATAAGCCATAGGCGTAGAGTACCAAAAAGGGCACATTTTTTTAGAGTTAAACAATGACCAACATCAAAAACGAAAAATCGAAATACAATTGTTTATTGTATTTGAAAATAGATAATAAATGGCTTTGTTAGTTTAACCCATTAACGACGACGCGACCAAAACATTCCACGACTATTCTTTGGCGAGGTGTTCAATTTAATTCGAATACAAAACCTCTTTTTTTATAGGAAATTTTGTCAATTTTACGATTGTAGGGTAATATTACACTAAAAACCTCACCCCGAGCGTGTACAGGGGTTAAAAGTGGTGCCAAACCGATAAAATTGCTTTTACAACGGTCAAAGCGTTCCACTACTTTTTGATAGATTGCGTTTATGACAAATTTGAGTCTGGGAATTTTAGTCAGATATCCAGAAAACATGTTTCCAGGGATTTTTATAATTTTCTTCCTTCACCCCTTTGCATATATAGAGGGTAAAAATGGATAATTGGCTACATGGAATGAAAAATTTTTTTTGCCAAGAAATAAAAGCCAATGGATTACTTATGATGTCCATGACCATTTACATAGTGTTATTCATTTTACTATGTAAATATAAATGTACAACACTATGTAAATGTATAACAGCATGTAAATGTAGAAGCCTATGTAAATGGTCATGGACTTCATAAGTAATATATTGGTTTTTAGTTCTTGGCAAAAGAAAGTTTTCATTCCATGTAGCCAATTATACATTTTACCAATATACCCCCGACAAAAGGGTTAAGGAAGAAAATTATAAAAATCCCTGGAAACATGTTTTTTTTTATAATTTTATAATTGGAGCATCGCCTTAAGAACAAGAATTCAAAATAAAATTTATTCGAACCCTAGAATATAGGTCATCTTGTACAGCAATAAATTTCCTTAATCCTCCTGCGGTTGTACCTGTTATAAAGAACTAATGCAGACATTTCTTCTCTAAGTTGTAGCAAACTATACATAATCACAAATGTGAATTGTCAAAATTAACTGTGACCTTCAGAGAGTATTTTTATTCGAATACTAAAATTTACTTTCAAAATTCAACTAATTTGGGTATTTTTATATGTTTCCAACGAAACAAAACGTGAAGTGAAAGGTGGGGAAAAATACATAGGTAACAACTGAAATAAATAAAAGTAAATATTTATTTTCTAAAGGCAAAGTAAATCTCTGAGTTAGTCGAGTGTAAAACTACAGTTGAAAAAGAACAAGCGTTCGTCTATAAACCTGCTCGATTAATTATTAACGTATTTTACAAATATTTTTATATTCAATTAAGTTTCTATTACAAATAAACCTGAGGCGTTTTCGAATTTAAAAATGGTGCAAAGTATTTTAAATCATTTGCATCATATAAGGCATTCATGCAATAAAATTCAGAATATGCTAGTATATGTTATATCTCCTAAACAAATTATTCATCGGCCTGCTATTAATATTTTGCCCAGGTAAGTATGTACCACCTTCGTTTATAACGACTTGTATTAGAAATACAACAGTTCAGGCAAAACAATTTCTTTCTCCTTGGTATATTTTATCAATCCAAAAATGTATAACAATTGCAAAATTAATACAATTACGTGTAATATACCCAAGTACATTTTCTTATAATCATCCTATATAATCATGTATGTAAAATTTTATTATATCACCAGTTAGGTTTATTTATGTATTATCTCTTGTTATTTGTATTTCAGTATTTCACTTCCATGTGTAAACTGATCACACGTATTTTGTGTTCGAAAACTGAACTACGGCTGAGTATGAAGTCCATCTTAATTTTCCATTAAACAATCGCGATTTATAAATAAATCTAGAAATTGCTTTGAAGAACTGATTGATTTTGAGAAGTCAGTCGATGTAATAAGTCATAATAAACCCCACTTTAGAAACCACACTAATCATAAGGCGCATAAAACATCGTAGAAATATATATTAATAATATTTTACGCCTCGAATTCTTTCACCGTCGTCCCGAGTGAGTCCATTACATACGTTTAGACACTAAAAGGAGAGGCATACATTCTTGCAGTGTATTGTGTTGGACATTATATTTTGAAAATAGATATTCCTGACATGCAAATGTCAATATTCCTGACATGCAAATGCTAATTTACTAATATATCCATTAAGGGGGTATTCACCGTTAGAACACTAACATATGGCTGTTTTTTGACAATTTTTTTCTCAGGGTATGTTCGAGATATTCGCACGCGGTGTTTCGTCTCGTATTTATTCAACAATTTTCTTTAATAAGGTATTTTTTAAAGTCGGGTACGTTCAACTTCGGCGAAGATGACCACGTCCAAAGTGGGCAGCTCAATTAAGCAGTGGTTTGCGCGCGGTAGCATAACTCAGTTGACTGAAACTGGGACCCTGAAAAGGGATTTAAAGTATATTAAATTGTCTAAGAATTGACCCTCGGGAATTAAGAAGATCGCCACCATCGTACGAAAGTGTCTTTTTGCCACTATTTTTCTCCTATGGCGGGCCTTAAAAAATATTAATAATTGTCGGACACACTTAGAAAATTTTATTACCTTTAAGATGCGCTTATCGAGAGTTAAATCGGTTAATTCATTGTCGAGATATTCTAACGCGCGATTTAAAAAATATGGTTTCGAGAAAAACGAGTTTAAAAATACGCAAGCGAAATGCCGCACGCGCAAACGCCGTTTATGAGCAAAAACATTGTTTTGCTTAAATCGCAATTTCATATATTTCCAACTAGAATTTCGAAAAACGGCTTCAGCAACCCATAGTCAAAATTTCAAAGTGTCCTATTCTGCATAAAAAAAATCGATTTTTTGAAACGCTAAAGGTGAAAGCCCCCTTAAGGACGAATGTCGCTTACCTCAGTGTTACGGGTATGCACTTCTTTTTTTTAACCTCTCTGCAGCACAATATATGTTAGAATCAGCAATATTAGAATAAACAACCCATGAGATCACCGCTACCGTTTGTCACGGCTGGCGCTTATTATGAAGATTATGCCGACTTTGTATATTATTTTATAAAAGTAATGGCTATTGATAAGATTCGCATGTAGGCGGCTGACGATGTCAGTCAGTGAGTTGTATGCATTCTGTTATTGGATTTCAATAGTGAAGCTTCTTTGAGAGAGTTGTGTTTAATTATTATTCCTATTCGTATTTAACCTTACATCAGAAGTGGGATTAAGCAAAGTGTTTGTGAGAAAAGTGTGTTTTAAGTGTGTTTTGTTATACTTTGAAATGAACTTATTGTGTAGTGCGCTAATAACAATGTCAGATAGTGAAGAATGTGTTTCTCCTCCTGACGGGCAACAACGTACGGTGGCTCAGCCGCTTGATCAACAACGCACCGCATTTACTGGGATCTACGCTGCTTTCCATGCAAACAACACTGCAGACACTTACAACGGAATTGACCAGCTTAAAATCTACCGCAAGCACTTCGAAAACACCTATTCCGGCCGCACCGGTATCATCCGAAGTAAGAGAACCAATTATTTGTACTTTATCTCATTTTGATCCAAATAAAAGTAATTATATGGCACAAGAATGGCTTAATGAAGCTAATCGAATCCGTATAACATACAAAGTAGATGATTGTTTGATGATATTAAAAGCCGGCGAAGCTCTATCCGGAGAAGCTCGTCGCTTCTTCGATGGATGGGCTCCAGTATGCATAAATTAGACCGCGTTTGAAGAGGACTTGCTATCAGCTTTTCCTGATCATGAATCTTGGGGTTCCAAATTTAAACGCGCGTATGAAGTAAAATGTTCTCAATTTCGAACAACAAGCGAGTATGCTAGAGTGAAAATAAGAGAACTGTACCGTTTTCATGGTGAATTACCATGGGAAAAAGTTTTATCAATTGTTGTTAACAGTATTGACTCTAGTGCTGTCTATGATCGCTCTGCGCCACCTGTGGTCCGGCACCGGCTGTCGGGCTCCAGCAGGCTGCCGCAGGGGAAACGTTAAATATTTTGGACATAAACAGCGAACAAAATTGTATTAGTGACAATTCTACGACAAAATTCTTTTTAATTCTGGACTACATATTAAACTTTCTAAATCAAGACAGTTATTTGATATGGCAACAAAATTTTTACCAGCTTATATATGATGACGATTCCCCACAAATAAAGGAGATTTGCGGCTGCGCGGAGAGGATGGCAGAGCAACGGATGCTGGGAAGCGGCACCAAATTTTACTGTGAATCCGAAATTTTGCGAAATTTCTAGTTTCAAAAATTTTTTTTTTTAACGCGGAACTATTAAACATGTAACATAAATTCGCAGTGGACCATTTTTAGTTTTAATAAATAATATTTAACGATTAGGTATTGTGTTTATTTTCTTTCATCGCAACTTTTTTTGTATGTGAATGTGTGTTGATACAAAAAGTAATATATCATATACCCTTAGGATGTTAGTCGCTCGTAAGACCTAACTTGGCGCTTCTTCTCCTCGAATATATCAAACATATTAGTAATGTTTCATCATTTATATCTCATATTAACAAATAACATATAAGAATGTTTAGTACGACAAGCTACAGGTATTTATCCAACTTATAGGTTACTTACGCACATTCATTGCTGTTATTCGCGTTATATGTTACAGATTCGGATTTTTTTTTTTATTATTTACTGTGTAATTACTGTTCATATATACTCCTAATAGAATACATAATAGTTGTAATGAATTATTTATTTGATAGTTAAAGGATTATTATAGTATAGATAATTGTTTGTAATCTTGGTGGGAAAGCTTTGCATGGAAGCTTTCGGCTTTCAATTGTATACAGTAGAATGACTAAATGTTGTGCCGGATTAGCGAAAGCAGCGGTAGATTTTCGGCCATTTGTATTCGAATGAATTACGCTTTAATGCAAGTGGCATTGAATTATGATTCTTTTTATTAATCGACCACGACAAATGTTTTTCTACTCACCAAAACAAAGTTATTTTGTTTTTATTACAATAAATTCGAGTGGTGACTTACTTGACAACAGCGAGAAGAAAATCGTTTAGCTTTTCTTGTTTGTTCATTGTTAGATATAGCTGGACGTAATGTAGCGCGATTCCCCCTCCCTCCACCCCACTAGATAGCTGATGCCGATTTCTTCATCTTCTTCGTGGAAAGGCTGTTGGGGATCCCGTCGCCACAATTCTAGAACTGCTGCTAGTTGACCATCCAGTTGGATGACCGCTTGGCATAAGATATGCGCGACATTTTCCTTACATTCGGTTATTTAATTTATTTAGTTATTACATTTAAAAACATAATTATTGTATTATATACTTTAAGTATGGCTATATGATTGGAGATATGAATTCCATTTATGGAATTCTTGTATAACCTTATAATGTATGAATTAGACATTGTATATTATTCCCTAGTAGTTAAAAAGCGCAAAGTAGGCTATGAAATGAAAAAAGTGTGAATATATAGAAAAAATACACGGTAAAATTGAATTATGGTAATTCGAATGAATGTGTAAGAGAAAAAATTTTTGTAACGCTCAGCGTTGGGAAGTTAATTTGAAGGAAAACGGAAGAGACTTTCGCAGACAGACGGAAACGCTGAACATTGGATGCTAACAGCAATCAAATGGCGTCTCAGCACTTTCGTTGCGCACGTTTAAGTATAAAAATGCATTGTTCGTGATTACGATTGTTACAATGCTATATAAATTGTTTGTTGCGTCGTTCTACATTTATAATAATATTTGTACTTCAGAATTTCATATAGTTTGTTAAAGTACGGTGGAAACTAGTACACTTCAAACAACATAGATAGACTTTATATTGTGTTCTATACAAGTTCTACGACAACTCGTAGGTAGGTAGGTAGGATTAAAATTTAAAGGCGTATCAGCCTCTTGGGCTATTCACGCCATAAACTAAATAATGAAATATACTAACATTTTAAAATATATGTAAAAATAATATTATCAGCTTAAAATCTATTAATTGAAAAATATGAATAAAGAGGATTTAAAAATGTTTATAAAATGGCAAAAAATGTACATGCTAAAATTGTAAAAATAAAAATTATTGTAAAATATTATTGAATGTAAAAAAAAAAACGTGTATATATAAAATTGAAGACAAAACTAGCACTTTTAAATGAAGGCAAATAGACCTGTATTCCTCAGGAACAGGATGACTCTGTCAATGAGAGTCGAATGTTCACCAAGGGCCACCAACAGGTCAAGTGACAGACCCGCACGGTTACGCTGTTCGGTAAACTGGGAGCACTCCAATAACACGTGCGCCACTGTCAAATATACCTCTGAAAACAATATTTTATTAGCTCAAGATAAACCAAGCAAAAATATTTTATATCTGCCGGTCGCACTGAAAGACAATAAACGTGCTCCCTCAACGAAGATGTAAAAGCAGATGCACTTGTAACATCGGGCATGGGTACATCTAAATAAATTACTTTATTAATAAAAACATTTTCCAAATTAAAATGGTTTTCCTACCTTCTTGCACAGCTCATCCAAGTACAAGGTAGGATAAGCACCATGTAATACGGTAGTAATGCCTTTACCATTTATATAATTCCACCTAGGACCAAAATGTTTAAAGCAGACCCGATACGAATTATAAATTTGCTTTTCTGGCATACTAAATAATTTGGGATTGTTTACCAGCCCAATCCATTTTTAAACATCGTGTTATAAGCTGTCGGAAACCACGTAAAACAGTACCAACTTGATTTGCAACTTGGCAAAGCGCAACCCATGTTGGACGACTTAATCTAATATATTTTAAATCAAGTAAAATACATAAAATTCAAGTAAAACGTAAGACTTACGGATTTTGTTACAATGTAACGCACTACTCAAGCCAAGGATTCAAATGCCATTAAAATACATCTGCAGTGTCATGCACCGAACTTTCATATACGCATTTGGATTACACCAAATCGTAGCTTCATTATTTTTCTAATTTATAATATTTGTTCTAACCTTTGGCTTATATTTACTCTAAATACATTTCTTAGAAACAATATAAAATGTCAAACTTCAAATTATTTAAGTCTATTTTGTTTTTTTGATAAACAATTGACAGGCGCAGATGATACGATTTATTTAAAAATAAATATAATAAGAAGAAATTTCAATAGCCATTATTTTGAAAGCAGTACGTATATTTCCATTAAAATTTCGAGATCGAATTTTTTCATGATTAGAATACTTACTTATACTGCGTATAAGAAAGTAAAAAACCCCATCGTATTTTGCTAATCAATGACAGCGAAAAACTGATTGGATTAACATTTTTACTGAAAATCTACAATAAACAAATGAAAAAGTACTGCTATT